>CM070770.1:176282729-176690229 GCA_036346955.1 Dipus sagitta | reverse complement strand
AAAAGAAATTGAGTTTTCATAGCTAAAGAGTTGGAAATCAGCTCTCAGAAGAGCAAACTACAGGCCCAAATCTCCCAGGTAATTTATCCTTGTTACCTGATGTTCTAAAGCTTCTTTGAGATTTGCTATAGAATTTCCTATGAAGGTGTAATGCATGAAATTTTTGGGCCACATGGTGGAGAAAGCATGGTAGGAGCAGACAGACCAGCATCACTCCTGAAACCAATAACAATCCTCCTCTGAGGAAGACCAGAGAAAAGTTCACTTCTCTATCCATATTTTGGGACATCTTCCATTACTTGGTGCAGCACTTGTTAATAGTTCTCTGTTTATTTTGAAATGTAGTCCCTGAGCCAGTGCTGATTTCTCTCTCACCACTAAATCATATATAAACTTCTCTGCCAATCTATCAACTTTAGCTTGGATATCTGGATTTCTTGTGAGAGGATCCCCCCCCCCCCAAGGTAGGGTTTCACTTTAGCTGGGCTGACCTGGAATTCACTATGGAGTCTCAGGGTGGCCTCCAACTCAGAGCCATACTCTTACCTCTGCCTCCTAAGTGCTGGGATTAAAAGCATGTGCCACCATGCCTGGCTATCATCTGCATATCTTGAATTGATCCTTTTTTTCTTTTCTTCTCTCTCTCTTTCTCTCTCTCTTTCTTTCTCTAGGTAGGGTCTCACTCTAGCCAAAGCTGACCTGGAGTTCACTATGTAGTCTTAGGGTAGCCTAACTCACAGTAATCTCCTACCTCTGCCTCTCTGAGAGCTGGGATTAAAGGTGTGCGCCATCACATTTGGCTTATTTTCTTTAATAATTTTTTTAATTTGAAAGAGGGTGGAATGGAGGGCAGATAGAGAATGGGCGCACCAGGGCCTCCAGCCACTGCAAACAATTCCAGATGCATATCATACTTTGTGCATCTGGTTTACTTGGGTCCTGGGGAATCGAACCTGGGTTCTTTGACTTTGTAGGCAAGTGTCTTTGTAGCAGACAGCTTCAGGTTCACTGAGATGAACTTCCAGACCAGGCACAGTTATGGAGGAAGGGATATTTATTGAAGCTTACAGATCCAGGGGAAGTTCCATAAATGGCAGAAGAAGCTGGCCTGCTTTCACAGGTCCAAGCAGAGAGAGAGAGAAGTACAAGCCTAAAGCCAAAAGCCACAGCACAGCCCACTTCAGGAACTCCAGCTAGGCACACTTTGCATATCTTTAGATTGAAATCTCAAACCCATCATCACACCTTAAGATCCACCCAGTGACACTGCCTCCAGCCAGGTGGCTGAAGATGCAAACTAACAAATAAAAAACTGAATATATTGGGGGCCATCTATTCAAACCACCACAGTCTTAACCACTAAGCCATTTCTGCAGCCCTTGAATTGATCATTGTTGTCTTTTGGGAAAGAATCCACAGAAAGTGAGCTGAGTGTGGTGGTGCACGCCTTTAATCCCAGCACTCAAGAGGCAGAGGTAGGAGGATCACTGTGAGTTCGAGGCCAGCCTGGGACTACAGAGTGAATTCCAGGGTGAAACCCTACCTCAAAAAAATCAAACAACAGGCTGGAGGGATGGCTTAGCAGTTAAGACATTTGCCTGTAAAGCCAAAGGACCCAGGTTCAAATCCCCAAGACCCACGTTAGCCAGATGCACAAGCGGGTGCATGCGTCTGGAGTTCATTTGCTGTGGCTGGAGGCCCTGGCACGTTTATTCTCTCACTCCTTCTCTGTTAAATAAATAAATAAATCCCTAAAAACTTAATGTCTCTGCATCTCATATAACTATTAAAAAAAACACCAAACAACAACAACAACAAAAATAAACAAAATGTCTGGGCATGGTAGTACACGACTTTAATTCCAGCACTTGAGAGGTAAGATTGAGGTGAGTTCGAGGCCACCCTGAGACTACATAGTTAATTCTAGGTCAGCCCCGGCTAGAGCAAGACCCTACCTTGGGGGAAAAAAAAGAAAAAAGAAAATCCACAGAAGGCTGAAAATCTGTTACACTTTGACTTTTGGAAACTGGAACTCCAGATATGGTATTGGTCAAGTTTTCTGGTGGAAGAGCCAGTACTTTGGAAAGTGGAGTCCAAAGAGGCACCTGCAGCCAAATGATGACACTTGCAGCTGGAAGAGCTCTGGGGTCTTTGGCTTCCCTTGGGGTTCTTGCACAGAAAGTTTCAAATGCTTCAACTCCTGTGCTCTACTTAGTGTATTCTCACGTGTCCCAGGTTCTTGGTGAACTGTAGTCTTTCTTCCCTCTCTAATCAAGCTGTTTCTGTGGGACAGAGTGTACTGACTCCTTGCCCACAAAGCTTCCATTTATGAGCATGCCCTTCACATTAAGTCTGGCTAGATTTGTTCTCGTGGGATTGCCCTAGGACTAACCCCTTCAGAATGAGCTCATGACTCAGGCCTGACCAGCAGCGTGGTAGAATTTGCCTCCCAGGCACACCAAGAGGTTTACAGATAGGTGCTTTCCAAGGAGTATTTGCTTTTTCTGGAATTACAAGCTCTAAGAAGCCATGAGTGCAATTGCCACATGGGCAAAACCTGTGTGAGAGGAAACCCGGGCAAAGGTGGGCACAGGCAAGGGACGTAAAGTGCCAACTAGAAGCTCTTGTTTCAACTGCAGGATTAACAACAGATGGCTGTTTCCATTATTTGAGCTAAGATGGGTGTGGTGGCGCACGCCTTTAATCCCAGCACTTGGAAGGCAGAGGTCGGAGGATCACTGTGAGTTCAAGGCCACCCTGAGACTACATAGTGAGTTCCAGGTCAGCCTGAGCTAGACTGAGACCCTACCTCAACAAACCAAAAAAACAACAAAAAACTTGAGAGAAAAAGAGGCAGATATGTGTGTGTGTGTGTGTGTGTACTTGAGAGAGAGAAAGACAGTGTGTGTGTGTGTGGGGGGGGAGAATGGGTGCGCCAGGGCCTCCAGCCACTGCAAACAAACTCCAAATGCATGTGCTACCCTGCGCATCTGGCTTATGTGGGCTCTGGGGAATTGAGCCTGAGTCCTTAGGCTTTGTAGGCAAGTGCCTTAACTGCTAAGCTATCTCTCCAACCCTGTTTTTTTTTTTTTTTCTTCTGTTTGATGGGACTGCAGATAATGGATGGACAAGACACATAATAGGCCATCAGTATTATATTTTGTATTTTATATTATATTTACCACTGGGCTAATATCCCCAGCCCAACAAGTATTTGTTGTTAGGTGGTATCTTGATAGCTTTTTTCTTTTATTTTCTTCTGCCAAGTCACGTTTCTTAGCTGCCATGGAATTCAGACGTTTTGTGGCTCTGACCAAGGGGAGGACAGAAACCTATAGGCTTCAGAAAAAGATGGGACATGAGGGGGTGGACAGGAATTTTAAAGCTCGAATGGAGGAGGTGGAATTAGCATGTCTAAAACATTTGTGACTGCAGAATTTTACACCCACTTTCCATGTATAAATAGCCCAATTTCTTCAGCTTGGCTCTTCCTGCACCAGGCTGCAATGAAAGATAAGAGAGGCAGCAGCTGCTAGAGGCCCAAACATGCAGAACAGAGGAGGCTGGAGGACTGGAACTGTGTATCTTGGGTTCAGAGTGTGTGTGAGGATTAAGGATATTAGAGCAAGAATTTTGGGTCAGAAAATAATTTTGCCATTACCCAGTGTAGGTAAGTTGTGGATGAGCCCCACACCCTGGTCACACCACACAGCTCCAGCTTTATCTATTGCCTATTGCCCTGCCTTAGTGGCAGGAAAAGATAGAAGGCTGCTGCAACAGCTGAGCAGAGATGATGCATCAGGGCGTGGGGTGCAAGGCAGATGACAAATTTAAGAGCATTTCTGAGAATCTGGTAGTAAGTTTTCAGAAACAGGGGAGGGGTAGAGGGCTATCGCCATGGTTTCTGCCTTAGGAAACAGTAATAATCATCTTTAAGTACAGGCTTGGGAGAAGAGGCTGAAAGGAAACAGTCTGAGAACCCCAAAGGATGGGTAGTGGACACATCGACAGCACACTTGGATATTCATCCTACCAATGTTTGCCAAGCGTTGCTGATATGTTGGCTCTGTCCTGGGTGCTGGTCATATGGCAGTCACAGCCCTGCAGAAAGGTTAGGCCAGCCAGAGATGCAACCCCACTTGTTTTCAGTTGCTTTAGCCTCTATAGGCTTTGACCTTGCTGTCAGTGCCTACGAAACAACCTTTCCCTTCTAGCAATGATAGCTGACACATGCCAAATTCTTACTGTGTCACTGCACCAACTTTCAGTAAGTATCATTTCTTATTTTAGAGATGAAAAGAAATTCTGCAAAAAACAAACAAACAAACAAAAAAAGCCAGATGCCCGATGTAGCACATGTATCTGGAGTTCTTTGCAGTGGTTCTGGTTTTCAAATGAAAACCACTTAGAGGGCTGGGGAGATGGCTCAGCAGTTAGGGAGCTTGGCTGCAAAGCCTAACGAGCAGGGTTTGATTCCCCAGTACCCATATAAAGCCAGATGCACAAGGGGGTGCATTATTCTGGAGTTTGTTTGCAGTGGTTTGAGCCCCTAGTGCACCCAGCCTCTCTCCTTGCAAATAAATAAAAATTTAAAAAATTCATAAAAAGGCTGGCAGCCAGGTGTGGTGGCATACAACTTCAATCCCAGCACTTGGGAGGCAGACTGAGTTCGAGGCCACCCTGAGACTACAAAGTGAGATCTGGGTCAGCCTGGGTTAAAGTGGAACCCTACCTTGAAAAAACCAAAAACTATTTATATGTATGTGTGTGGTGGGGGTTATTAACTGAAGCTGTATGTAAAACAGCTAGGCCTGGTGCACCTAGAGGGTGCTCCATGCAACCCTGAGACATATGACTGCTAGGCACAGTGGCTCTAAGCCACATGAACTGAAGCCAAGCAGAGTTGATTGGGGGGGGGGGTGTCATGGAATTGAGAGTTCTGAGACAGAATGGTGAAATGGGAGCAAATCCTAGCTCTAACACCAGTTATGGGACCCTGGACAAGTTATTTGGTTTTATTTATTTTTTTTGGTGGGGCTGATAATTGAACCCAGAGTCTTGGGCATGCTAGGCAGACACTCATCACTAAATTACATTCCAGACTCTTGTTCTCTCTCTTTTTGTGGTTGGGTCTCATTCTAGCTCAGCCTAACCTGAAATTGACTATGTAGTCTCAGGGTGGCCTCGAACTCTTTTGACAATCCTCCTACCTCTGCCTCCAAGTGCTGGGATTAAAAGCATGTGCCACCACAACCAGCCCAGACATTTTTTAAAAAATGTTTTTATTTATTTATTTCAGAGAGAGAATAGGTGCACCAGGGCCTCCAGCCACTCAAACTTCAGATGCATAAGCCACCTTGAGCATCTGGCTTACATGGATCCTGGAGAATTGAACCTAGGTCCTTTGGCTTTGCAGGCAAGTGCCTTAACTGCTAAGTCATTTCTTCAGACCCCAGACTGTTTTTGTAAAAAGTTGTATTTATTTATTTGCAAGGGGAGAGAGAGAATGGGGCTCCAGGGCTTCTGGCTACAGCAAATGAACTCTAGACACATGCAACACTTTGTGCATTTGCCAGCCTTTTTTTTTCCCCCCCCAAGGTAGGGTATCACTCTTACTCAGGCTGACCTGGAATTCGCTATGTAGTCTCAGGGTGACCTTGAACTCATGGTGATCCTCCTACTTCTGCCTCCCAAGTGCTGGGATTAAAGGTGTGCATCACCATGCCTGGCTTTTTGTTTTTTTGAGGTAGGCCCAACGACTGGTTTGTTTACGAGAAAGAGCAAAAGCCAAGCGTGGTGGCGCACACCTTTAATCCTAGCACTCCGGGAGGCTGGGGTAGGAGGATTGTTGTGAGTTCAAGCCCACCCTGAAACTACATAGTGAATTCCAGGTCAGCCTGGACTAGAGTGAGACCCTACCTCGAAAAACCAAAAACAAGTGCCAGAGAGAATTGGCACACCAGGGCCTCCAGCCACTGTAATCAAATTCCAGAAGGATCACCACCTTGTACATCTGGCTTACATGGGATCTGAGGAGTGGAACTGGGGTCCTTAGGCTTCACAGGCAAGTGCTTTAATGGCTAAGCCATCTCTCCAGCCCTTTTTATTTTTGTTTATTTGCAAGCAGAGAGAAGAAAGAGGGAGGAAAGGAGGAAGAAAATGAACATGACTGGGTGCACCAGGGCTTTTAGCTGCTGCCAACAAATTACAGACACATGCGTCACTTTGTACACCTGGCTTTGCGTGGGTACTAGGGAACTGAACACAGGTTGTTAGGCTTTGCAGGCAAGCACCTTAACCACCGAGCCATCTCTCCTGGCCCCCAACAACACTCTTGTTTATGACTTCATCATTCTGAATCTCACTCAGTGCTCAGGAAACAGCATGGAAGACAGGAACATTTATCACAGGTCTCTGTGTCCTCAGCTGCACTTAGCACTGAACTTTGCCTGAACTAAGCACTTAATAACTGACAGGTGCATTTATAAATTCTAAGTGTGGGTTCCTTGGGGGAGGGCAAGACTTAAGATATTGAATTCCAGTGGGAAGTGAGCAATCTGAAACAAGGTGTGGCTGTTTCCACTTCACCCTTTTTACCCAAAGGACATTCTCACCAGGCCACTAGGCTTTCTGACGCCAGGAGGGTAGGTGTGGCCCCCGATAGGATAGAGTAGGTACAAGTCTGGGTCTTGTCCTTACCTAACCTCTGGCTCTTCATGCTCCTCTGGAAATAAACACAGAAGCTGACGCTTTCTCCATGGAAATGTGGCATCACTAGGGAATACTGTGCTTTTGTGAGGCAGAGGTTGACACTTTTAAAACCCCGTCAGGCATGTGTCACCTTGGGGATTTGGAAATGGAGGTTTAATGTCAAGGTTTGTTCCCTCACACCCATGGTCACAAGTTTTCTTTGCCCCACTCTTCACCTTGCTGCTCTCTAAACTGCTATTCTATAACCCTATTTTGGTATGTGGTACAATTATATTTGAAGACATTCTTCAAGATTGCAATAATTTGGCTCCATAACAGTCATAATATGAGACATGTGGAATAACAGCATCTAGATTGGCATGTACACAAGTAACTCATACACTACTAGGCCCTCAAAAATAATTTTAAAAACCCCAAAACATGTATTTGTAGGCATTGAGTGTGTGAGTATGGGCACACAAGGGCCCCCTGCCACTGCAAACAAACCGCAGATGCATGTGCTATTCTGTGTATCTGGCTTTACATGAGTACTGAGGAACTGAACCCGGGCCTTCAGGCCTCTTGAGCCTTCTGTCCAAGATTGCTCACTTGGCAATAAGCGTTATGTGACACAACTGGGTGAAAGGTACTTTCTCATTTGGTTAAGAAAAGTTGTCATCCCCATCACAGCTATCCTGAAAGGAACCTATGTATTTTTTTTTTTTTGATTGATAGGGATTATTTAGTTTTTCAAGGTAGTGTCTCCCTCTAGTCCAGGCTGACCTCGAACTCATGGTGATCCTCCTACCTCTGCCTCCCAAGTGTAGAAATTAAAGGTATGCCCCACCAGGACCTGACTGGTGGCAACTTTTTTTGATTGTATTCCTTCTATGACTTTGGTTTTTATCAAAATGTAGGGCCTGCGGAGATGAACCAGTGGTTAAAGGCACTTGCTTGTAAAGTGTGCTGGCCTAGGTTCAATTCCCCAGAACCCACATAAACCCATAAAGCTGAATGCAGAGTGGTGCCTGCTCCAGCATTCATCTGCAGGAGACCCTAGAACACCCGTAATCACTCATTCAGTCATACGCTCTCGAATTCCAAGTCAGCCTGGGGTAGAGTGAGACTCTACCTTGAAAAGCAAACACAAAACAAAACAAAAAATCAGGGTGGAGAGATGGCTTAGCAGTCAAGGTGCTTGCCCGAGAAGCCTAAGGATCCAGGTTCAATTTCCCAGTAGCCACGTAAAGCCAGGTGCATAAGGTGGTACATGCACCTGGACTTTGTTTGCAGTGGTTAGAGGCCCTGGTGTACCCATCCTCTCTCTCTCATAAATAAGTAAAAAAAAAATATATTTCAGGCTGGAGATGGCTTAGCAGTTGAGGTGCTTGCCTGCAAAGCCTAAGGACCCAGGTTTGACTCCTCAGAACCCATATAAGCCAGATGGGCATGTGTCTGGATTTATGGTGGCACATGCCTTTTAAAAGCACTCGCAAGGCAGAGGCAGGATCACCACCGTTCGAGGCCATCCTGAGACTACATAGTGAATTCCAGGTCAGCCTGGGCTAGAGTGAGACCCTACCTCAAAAAACAAAAGGGCTAGAGAGATGGCTTAGTGGTTAAGATGCTTGCCTGTGAAGCCTAAGGACTTAAGGTCACTGCAGGGAGGCTTACTCTTTGGTTCAGTGACTATAAATACAGGAACTTTATCTTCAGATGAACAGATTACATACTATTCGGTTTACAGGCCATTCTTTTCCCTTAGCATTTCATAGTCTTCATGAAACACTAAAATACCTTAGAATGTCATAACAAGTCAGCTCAGAAACATACTTTGTTTTTTTTCTTCCTTCCTTCCTTTCCTTTTTTTTTTTTTTTTTTAATTTTATTTGAGGTAGGGTTTTGCTCTAGCCCAGGCTCACGAGGAATTCACTATATAGTCTCAAACTCATGGTGATCCTCTTACCTCTGCCTCCCATAGTCCTGGGGTTAAAGGCATATGCCACCATACCCAGCTAAACTTTTTTTTTTTTTTAAGATTTTATTTATTAGAGACAGAAAGAGGGAGAGAGAGAGAGAATGGGCGTGCCAGGGCCTCTAGCCACTACAGAACTCCAGATGCATGTGCCACCATGTGCATCTGGCTTACACGGGACCTGGAGAATTGAACCGGGATCCTTAGGCTTCACAGGCATGCACCTTAACCGCAAAGCCATCTCTCCAGCCCCCAGTTAAACTTTTCACACCTTACATTACTATAGACAATAAACCATGCTAATTCCCTCCCTTCCTCCACTATTTGCTTTTGAGTAAATTACTTAAACAGAACCTTTTATATATTCCCAAATTGCAGAATTTACATGAAGAACTTTGCAGACTACTTCTCAGCCTCTGTTCTTTTTGCCCCTTTACCTACTATGCTACCTTCAACTCAACACTTTCCTTTTACTGCTACTTGGCTACTCTTACTGTGCAGACCAGTAAGGATCTGGGTGTAGTGGTGCACACCTGTTAATCCCAGGACTCAAAAGGGTGAGGCAGGAGGATTATTAATTAAAGGCTAACCTAGGCTTAAGTGAGGACTCTCAAAAATCACCAACAAAGAAAACTCAGGTCCACTAAAACATTAGGTTATTAGCAACCCCTCTGGCTTCCCCAACCAAGGCAGGGCCTCACTCCAGCCCAGGCTGACCTAGAACTCAGTCTGAAGCCTCAAGCTGGCCTCAAACTCATAGCCGTCTGCCCACCTCAACCTTCCAAATGCTGGGACCCAAGGTGCACAGTACCACCATGCCTGGCTACAGCTCTTTAATTTTTTTTTTTTTTTTTTTTTTTTTGAGGTAGGGTCTTGCTCTAGCCCAGGCTGACCTGGAACTCACTATGTAGTCACAAGGTAGTCTTGAACTCACAGTAATCCTCCTACCTCTGCCTCCCAAGTGTTAGGATTAAAGGCGTGCGCCACCACGCCCAGCCTTTTAAATTAACTTAAAAAAAAGACTTTATTTTTACTTAATTAAAGAGAGGCAGTGGAGGAGGGGGGAGGGAGAGAATGGGTGTGCCAGGGCCTCCAGCTGATGCAAATAAACTTCAAACTCATGTGCTACCTTGTGCATCTGGCTTATATGGGTTCTGGGGAATTGAACCTGGGTCTTGGCTTTGCAGGCAAGCACCTTAACCACTAAGTCATCTCTCCAGCCCTAAAATTTTATGGGGCTGGAGAGATGGCTCAGCAGTTAAAGGCACTTACTTGATTGCAAAGCCTATTGACCTGAGTTCAATTTCCCAATAACTAAGCCAAATGCACAAAACAGCATAGATCTAGAGTTCATTTGTAGTGGCAGGAAGCCCTGCTGAGACCATACTTTCTCTCTCTCAAATAAACACAAATGCAAAAAAAAAAAAAAAAAAAAAAAAGCCATGTGTGGTGGTGCATGCCCTTATATTTTTTATTTATGTATTTATATTAGAGAGGCGGGGAGAAAGAATGGGTGTATTAGGGTCTTTAGCCACTGCAAATTAACTCCACACACATACGCCACCTTGTGCATGTGGCTTATATGGGTTCTATGAAGTTGAACCTGAGTTCTTAGGCTTCGCAGGCAAGCATCTTAACTGTTAAGCCATCTCTCCAGCCCAGGTGCTCACCTTTAATCCCAGCACTTGGGAGGTAGATGTACAAGGATCACTGTGAATTTGAGCCAGTGTGGGCTAGAGACCCTACATCAAAAAACAACAACAAAAAACTATATATAGTCTGGGTTTGAGTCCCCAGCACTCACATAATGTCAGATGCACACAGTGGTGCATGCATCTTAAAATTTGTCTGCAGTGGCTAGAGGCCCTGGCATGCCCATCCTCATTCTCCCAGACTGGCAGGTTTTGCAAGCATGCACCCTAATCAACTGACCCCCCCCCCAAGGCAGGGTCTTACTCTAGCCCAAGCTGACCTGAAGCTCACAGAGTGCTGGGATTAAAGGCAAACACTACCATGCTGAGCCTAATCATTAGTTTGTTTTGCACGAGACAGGGTTTTACACCATAGCCGAAGCCTAAATTGTGACCCTCATCCCCACCGCCCAAGTTGCTGGGATTACAGGCATATGTCATCATGTCCCTACCCCACTTCAGAATTTTGTTAAAGCTTGTAAGAATTTTATGGGGAATCATGTTACAGGAACCCTGCTGAAACTGCAAGTTGAATGCTGAAGAAGTGAAATGACCGTAAAAGTATTTTGTTCTGTGTTTTGAGACAGGGTCTCATGTAGCCCAAGATGACCTTGAACTCTTGATACTCCTGCCTGTACCTTCCAAGTGCTTGGATTACATATGCGTGCCACTACATCTTACTTTTTTTTCCTTCCCATGCTGGAGATGGAACTCATTTTAGAGAAGTAATCTACCTCAAGGCCACATCCTCAGCCCTAGATTTATAGGATTTGTATTCTCACTGAGCAATCCCAGAATTGCAACCAAAATGCATGGAAAAAACTGAAGTCTTGAGCCGGGCGTGGTGGCGCACGCCTTTAATCCCAGCACTCGGGAGGCAGAGGTAGGAGGATCACCGTGAGTTCAAGGCCACCCTGAGACTCCATAGTGAATTCCAGGTCAGCCTGGGCTAGAGTGAGACCCTACCTCGAAAAACCAAAAAAAAAAAAAAAAAAAAAAAAAAAAAAAAACTGAAGTCTTGCTGCCCCCTCGTGGCTGACTAGTTAACACAGCCAGATATGCTTCTCAACTAGAAACGTGCACAGAAGCCACAGGATCAACATGGTGCATTTTCCTAGATCATCTTTACTTGACTTTTTGGGAGAAGAGTAGGTAATGCAAAACATTTTTATATTAAAACAAATGCAGATAATATAGAATATAAAATTTACATTACTTTTTGAGACAAAGTATCTTTTGACATCAAAGACATTTCAAGCTAAGCTACTCATGAGCTCCAGGTTGTATCCCTAAACCCTGAGGGAGAGAGAAAACCCCTGTATGCTCGTACTATCCAATATTATGGCCTCTGCCATTTTGATAGAGGTCTAGAAGCAGCAAATTAAATGCTTACTTATTTGGCAAAGTACCAGTGAAATATTTAAGAAGTAAAACCATAGGCTTTTCATCTTAAGAGCATTTTAACCTGCTGTTAAAAGGCCTGAGTAAATAGGAGCTTTATGCTTGAGTTGAAAAATTTCCTTTTAAAGTGATTTTTCCTCCAACAAATGTTTTTACATGCCTAACTAAGGGTATGACATGCGAGGTGGGCAATAGCCTAAAAACCTTGTGGACTTCAGCCTGCACTACCAGATGTGGAGTTACAAACACACTTCCCAAAGGTGTCATCAGGAATGAGGCAAGCAGCTACTCACCTTCTGCAACAACAAAAAGGAAACAAAAACTTAGGAACAAAAGATTATATACAATGAGAACCATGTAAAGATGGAATTTAAGGACTAAAACTTAGCACTTAGAAAAGGGGGCTACTGTTGCATTATTTATTTTTCATATTTTATGTGGGAAAAAAACCCCAGCTTCTTTTGTGGAAAAAAGCCTTCATATTTCCTTTTCAAATCATGCCCAAGTCTGCAATTGTCCTTTTTCTTTGTTGTTGGTGACATTTTCCTCACTTAGAACAAAGGCATGGAGGCCTCCGGTAGAGATTTTCTACAGTAAGTGAGCAGTATAGTGCTCTTTTTCTGAAGTAAGAGTGCTTAAGATTGATCCCCTGTGCCTAGAAGCATATAATGGGAGGCAGATGGGTGGATGTGCTGCCTTTTTAAGATCTACTCAAGAAAAAGAATCCATAAAATCCCACTTAGTATATCTAATTCTCTTAAGTTTTATAGAATTGTTTCTTTCTTATTGGGATTCTACTCTTCATTTTACAATGCCTTACAATGAGACTCAAAGTCACATGAAAACATGCTTATTCCTGTAGGGAAATACTTCTGTTTTCTCTTTAAAACAAAATTCTGGAGCAGAAACATCCCCTTTGAGAATATCTAAAGGGGAACACCAGTGGCAAATGATGTTGTGCTAGGAAAAAGAACAAAAAAGGCAGACACCAATCACCTCCTTTTTCCCAAGATTAAATGATTATTAAAAACGCGCGCCACACTGTATAGAAATCAACATTCTCTCCCATAATTCTACGCATCTGGGATTCTAGAAATGTCACTGTCCCTGCCCCACATCTTCAAATTAACATTCTCAGGTCACAACAGTAAGTCTTCCCAAAGGGAACCTTCCGGAAAAACAAGCTATTTCCTCGGCTCATATTTCCCTGGAAAAAAAGAAACAGAAATAAAGCTTAGCATGAAGGTAAAGCCAGCCAATTCAAATAGTACAACTGCAAATGGACATGTTTCTGGGAGACACAACTAAAATGACCAGGACAAAAGTAGGACTCTGTGCCGGGCGTGGTGGTGCACGCCTTTAATCCCAGCACTTGGGAAGCAGAGGTAGGAGGATCACTGAGAGTTCGAGCTAACCTGAGACTACATAGTTAATTTCAGGTCAGCCTGGACCACAGTGAGATGCTACCTGGAAAAATAAACAAAACAAAACAAAACAAAACAAAAACAACAACAACAACAACAAAACTACCCAAGAACCAAAACAATAAAAAAAGTAGAACTCTGTATCAATAACAAATAGATTTTCACTCTCCAGTAACCTGAGCTACTGAAGAACTAACTATATTTTCTCTGCTTTAGAAAAGCAAGAGTTTCTTTTTAGGGATAAGAGGATGGCTCAGTGGTAAAAGGCACTTGATTTGCAAAGCCCTGTGAACCTGGGTTAAATTCCCCAATACTCAGGTAAAGCCAGATTCACAAAGTGGTGCATGCAATAGGAGTGCATTTGCAGCAGTAAGGGGCCCTGGTGCATTCATATATTTTCTCTCTCTGCTTGCAAACAATTGAAAATATTTAAAACAGGAAGTTTCTTTTTTAATACTTATTTTATTTGAGAAAGAGGCAGAGAGAGAGAGAGAGAGAGAGAGAGAGAGAGAGAGAGAATGAATGAATATGGGTGCACCAGGACCTTTAGCCACTATAGACGAACTTCAGAGGCATGTGCCCCTTGTGCATCTGGTTCATGTGGGTACTAAGGAATTGAACCTGGGTCCTAAGGCTTCCCAGGCAAGTACCTTAACTATTAATCCATCTCTCCTGCCCTTATTTTATTTTATTTTTTTTATGAGAGAGAGCAAGAATTCGTGTATCAGGGCCTTAGCCACTGAAATCAAACTCTAGATGCTTGTGCCACCTAGTGGGCAAGTGCAAACTTGCGCTTGCCTCAACTTTGTGTGTTTGGCTTACGTGGGATCTGGAGAGTTGAACATGGGTCCTTAGGCTTTGCAGGAAAGCACCTTAACTGCTAAGCCATCCCTCCAGCCCCTAAGTTTCTTATTTTATTTTATTTTTTGGATTTTTGAGGTAGGGTCTCACTCTAGCTCAGGCTGACCTAGAATTCACTATGTAGGTCTCAAGTGACCTCGAACTCATGGTGATCCTCCTTCCTCTGCCTCTCAAGTGCTGGGATTAAAGGCATGCACAACCACACCCAGCAAGTTTCTTTTTTAGACAGAATGCTAAAATAGCCCTTGTTGGCCTGAAACTTGCTATGTGTATCAGATTGGATTTGAAAAGCAATCTTCTTACTTCTGCCACCTAAGTGCTGGAATTACAGGCCACAAACAGCTGAAATAGTCAGGTTTCTAAGAACTAAAAATCTTTCAATAAGGGGCTGGAGAAATGGCTTAGCAGTTCAGGTGCTTGTGAAGCCTAAGGATCCAGGTTGAATTCCCCAGTACCCACTAAGCCAGATGCACAAGATGGCACATTTTCTGTCTCTGCCTCTTTTTTTTTTTTCTCTCTCAAATAAACAATTAAAAAAATTATTTAACAGGGCTTCCAGCCACTGCAAATGAACTCCAGATGCAAATGCCACCTTGTGCATTTAGCTTACGTGGGTCCTGGGGAATCGAACCTGGGTCCTTTTTTTGTTTGTTTGTTTTTTTGAGGTAGGGTTTCATTCTAGCTCTGGCTGACCTGGAATTCACTATGTACTCTCAGGGTGGCCTTGAACTTATGGCAATCCTCTTACCTCTGCCTCCTAAATGCTGGGATTAAAGGCATGCGCCACCACGCTTGGCAATTTTAAAAAAAAGTTTTTTTTTGTTTATTTTTATTTATTTGAGAGCAACAGAGAAAGAGAGAGAGAATGGGCGCGCCAGGGCCTCCAGCCACTGCAAACAAACTGCAGATGCATGCAGCCCCTTGTGCATCTGGCTAATGTGGGTCCTGGGGAACTGAGGCTCAAATCAGGGTCCTTAGGCTTCACAGGCAAGCACTTAACTGCTAAGCCATATCTCTAGCCCCAATTTTACTTATTTTTTTATTTACTTATTTTTTTGGTTTTTCGAGGTAGGGTCTCACTCTAGCCCAGGCTTACCTGGAATTCATGTAGTCTCAGGCTGGCCTCGAACTCATGGCAATCCTCCTACCTCTGCCTCCCCAGTGCTGGGATTAAAGGCGTGTGCCACCACACCTGGCTTATTTATTTTTATTTTATTTATTTATTTGCCAGAGAAAGAGGGAGAGATAGAGAGAGAATGGGCATGCCAGGGCCTGCAAACGAACTCCAGATGCGTGCGCCCCCTTGTGCATCTGGCTAACGTGGGTTCTGGGGAATTGAGCCTTGAACAAGGGTCCTTAGGCTTCACAGGCAAGGGCTTAACTGCTAAGCCATCTCTCGAGCCCAATTTTTTTTAATTAAAGAAAAGTCTCAGTTGGGTGTCATGGCACATGCCTTTAATCCCAGCACTTGGGAGGCAGAGGTAGGAGGATCTCTGGGAGTCTGAGGACACCTTGAGATTACATAGTGAATTACAGCCTAGAGACCCTACCTCAAAACAACAACAACAAAAGGGTTGGAGGGATGGCTTAGCAGTTAAGGCAGTTGCCTGCAAAGCCAAAGGACCCAGGTTCAATTCTCCAGGACCCACATAAGCCCAGATGCATAAGGTGGCACATGCATCTGGCGTTCATTTGAAGTGACTGAAGGCCCTGGCATGTCCATTCTCTTTCTTTCTCTCCATTCTTTCTTTCTTTCTTTTTTTAGATTTAATTGAGAGTGAGAGAGAAAGAGGCAGAGAGAGGGAGAGAGAATGGGCACACCAGGGCCTTCAGCCACTGAAAACAGACTCCAGACGCATGTGCCCCCTTATGCATCTGGCTTACCTAGGTCCTGGAGAGTCAAACCAGGATCCTTTGGCTTTGCAGGCAAACGCCTGAACCACTAAGCCATCTCTCCAGCTCTCCTTCTTTAAATAAATAAATAAATAAATAAATAAATAAATAAATAAATAGGAGGGGCTGAAGAGATGGCTTAGCAGTTAAGGAGCTTGCATGCCAGGCCTAAGGACCCAGGTTTGTTTCTCCAGATTCCACATAAGACAGATGCACAAGGTGGTGCTTGTGTCTAGAGTTCTGATTCCAGTGACTGAGGCACTGGCGTTCTCATTCTCTCCCCCCCACTCCGCCAATTAATAATAAAATATTTTTAAAAAGCCTCACAATAAGGGTTGGAGAGATGGATTAGTGGTTAAAGACACTAGGATGCAAAGCCTGATGGAATGGGTTTGATTCCCCAGTACTTACATGAAATCAGGTGCAGAAAGTGGCACATGAATCTGGAGTTTGTTTGCAATAGCAGAAGGACCTGTTGCACCCATAATTATTCTCTCTCTTTCTGTCTGCCACTCTCGCTCTCAAAAAAAATTATATATATAATATAAATCTCACAATAAGAGTAAGAGCATTCTGAGAGTAAATGAGTCGAATAATAGGCTTTGAAAAAGTTAGCTTATATTTAATCCTGGTGCTCCTATATATAGGCTGAGCAATCTTCAGTTACATAATTGACATTACTTTTAGTCCTAATTTCTTTTAACTATTTTACTTTTCTTTATTTATTTGACAGAGAGAAAGGAGAGAGAGAATAGGCATGCCAGGGCTCCAGCCACTACAAACAAACTCCAGCTGCGTGTGCCCCCTTGTGCATCTGGCTTATGTGGGTCCTGGGGAATCGAACCTGGGTCCTTTGGCTTTGCAGACAAATGCATTAACTGCTAAGCCATCCTTCCAGCCTGAGTCCTAATTTCTTCATATGTGAAACAGGACTGTAAAATATAGTACCTACTGGGCTGGAGAGACAGCTTAGCAGTTAAAGTACTCATCTGTGAAGCAGAAGGACTCAGGTTCAGTTCCTTGGTACCCATGTAAGCCAGATGCATAAGGTGGAGCATGCATCTGGAGTTCATCTGCAATGGCTAGAAGCCCTGGCGTGCCCATTCTTTATCTGCTTCTTTCTCTCTCTCTCAAATAAATAAAAACAAAATTAAAAAAGAATGAAAAATAGTACTTATCAGATTGTTGTACTATAATCCAAACACTAGGGAGGCTGATGTAGGATTGCCATGAATTCAAGCCCAGCTTGGCCTAGTGAGTTCCAGGTCAGTCTGGTCTAGAGTGATACACTGCTTTAAATAACCAAAGGAGGGCTGGAGAGATGGCTCAATGGTTCAAGAAACTTGCTTGCAAGCCTGCCAGCCCAGGCTAGTTTCCCAGTACCTATGTAAAGCTGGATAAAAAAAGGTCAAAGTGAAGCCAGGCGTGGTGGCACACGCCTTTTATCCCGGCACTTGGGTGCCAGAGGAAGGAGGATCTCCATGAGTTCAAGGCCACCCTAAGACTACATAGTGAATTCCAGGTCAGCTTGGGATAGAACAAGACCGTACCTCGAAAAACCAAACAAATTGAAAAATAAAGTAATTCATTTTCTATGTACTTTCCTTCTACCATGGGGTGTGTTAGTTAGAAAGTAAGGAAACAAAAGCCATTTTCCTCTTTTTATTTATTTATTTGAGAGCGACAGACAGAGAAAGAGGCATATATATATATATAGAGAGAGAATGGGTGCGCCAGGGCCTCCAGCCACTGCAAATGAACTCCAGACACGTGTGCCCCCTTGTGCATCTGGCTAATGTGGGTCCTGGGGAATCAAGCCTCAAACTGGGGTCCTTAGGCTTCACAGGCAAGCGCTGAACCACTAAGCCATTTCTCCAGCTCCCATTTTCCTCTTAAATGCAAACCAAGCTAAGACACTGTCTTACAGAGTATAAAATTTGGTCTGCAAAAGGGCTAGGGTTATAGCTCAGTGGCAGAGTGTCTAGCATGTGTAAGGCCCAGGGTCCAATTACTAGCACCACAAAAAGAAACTGAAAAATTGGTCTGGGGATACAGCTTGGCGGTAAAGCACTTGTATAGCTTTTGGAAGGCTCTGGGTTTGATCTCCAGTACCACCAAAAAAAAAAAAAAAAAAGAAGTAAAATTCAGAATGAAGCCAGGAGTGCATGCCTTAAATTCCAGCACTCAAGGGACAGAGGTAGGAGGATTGCTGTGAGTTCAAGGCCAGCCTGGGACTAAACAGTGAGTTCCTGCTAGGTGTGGTAGTGTACAACTTTTAATCTCAGCACTCAGGAGGCAGCAGTAGGAGAATTGCTGTGACTTTGAGGCCAGCCTGAGACTACAGAGTGAATTCCAGGTCAGCATGGGTTACAGTGAGACCCAGTGAGACCCTACTTCGACCCCCCCCCCAAAACAAAATCAGAATGAAGCCCACAATATTCATGTTAAGTTTATAGCGAAGTCATTCAAGGTTTTTAGGTTGGATTCACAAGTGGCATGAACAGTGAGCAAAAAGGAACCACAGCATTGGGGCCTTTTACTTCAGAGTCCAGTCTGAAGGAGCATAAGCTCTATGAACAAAGAGACCTTTTTTTTATCAGAAGCACTGGTGCTATGAAATAATGCAACAAAGAAAGAACTTTATTATATGTCCTCTTGCATAATCCTTTAGAAAATGCATGCCACTCAAAACCAGCTTTAAACTAAGAGCCATTTGAAGTGATTCCATGCTAAAGTTGGTCTATAGCCATCCTTTCCCTTTCCCTCTTTCTTTCTTTCTCTCTGTCTCTCTCTTTTATTTTTCCAAGGTAGGGTCTCTCTCTAGTCAAGGATTCACTATGTTCACTATGTAGTCTCACGGTGGCCTTCAACTCAGAGATCCTCCTATCTCTGCCTCCCGAGTGCTGGGATTAAAGGCAGTGCCACCATGCTCAACTCATTATTTTCTTTTCTAATAAAGCTATGCCTAGATTGCCCCAACATATTTGGTTGCAGATGGTATAAACACATGTACCCCCTTGTGCATCTGGCTTATGTGGGTACTGGGAAAACGAACCTGGGTCCTTAGGCTTCATAGGCAAATGCCTTAACCGTTAAGCCATCGCTCTAGCCCCAATTTTTTTTTTTTTTTTTTGGTTTTCTGAGATAGGATCTCTGTCTATCTCAGGCTGACCTGGTATTCACTCAGGGTGGCCTTGAACTCTTGGCGATCCTCTACCTCTGTCTCCCGAGTGCTGGTATTAAAGGTGTGTACCATCATGCCTGGCTCGGCCCAATTTTTTTTTTAAAAGGCGTGTGATGCCTCCCTTTTTTTCTTTAATATTTTATTTCTCTATTTGAGAGAGAGAGAGAGAGAGAGAGGAGAAGGGGAGAATGGATGTGTCAGAGTCTCTAGCCACAGCAAACAAACTCCAGATGCATGCCCCACCTTATACATCTGGCTTACATGGGTACTAGGGAATTGAACCTGGGTCCTTGGGCTTTGCACGCAAGTACCTTAACCACTAAGCCATCACTCCAGCCCTGTTTCTTGCCCAGCATGGTGATGCATGCCTTTAATCCTAGCACTTGGGAAGCAGAGGTAGGAGGAATATCCTGAGTTCAAGGCTACCCTGAGACTACATAGTGAATTCCAGGTCAACCTGGTCTAGAGTGAGCCCATACTTCAAATAAAATAAAATAAGCTGACCTGGGTTAGAGTGAGAATTCCAGGTCAACCCGGGCTACAAGTAAGACCCTGCCAAAAGAAAGAAAGAAAGAAAGAGAAAGAGAGAGAGAGAGAGAGAGAGAGAGAGAGAGAGAGAGAGAAAGAGAGGGGAAGAAAGAAAGGAGTCTGAAATCAAGGACATTATTTGAATACCTAGGAAAATTAACTACCTGGACCTTAAAATTATTTGTAACTTGAATTTGAATTTTACTGTTATGCTGGAGTGACACACTGTACACTGTGAAAGGTACACTAATTAGCAGTTAAAAAGTTAACATCAGGGATTCCAAGTTATTAAGAAAATAAACAGGGTGCAAGGGTGAGGCAGGAAAATTATTGTGAGTTCTAGGTCAGCCTGGGATAAAATGAAACTCTGTCTTGGGGGAGAAGAAAATGAAACAAAACAACAACTAAATTTAAAGAAAGCAAATATAAAATAAGAAAGGGATGGGATCCAGGCATGGTGGCACACTTTTTTAATCCCAGCACTTGGGAGGCAGAGGTAGGAGGATTGCCGTGAGTTCGAGGCCACCCTGAGACTACACAGTGAGTTTCAGGTCAGCCTGGGCTAGAGTGAGACCCTACCTCGAAAAACCAAAAAAAAAAAAAAAAAAAAAAAAAAAAATTAGAAAGGGATGGGAAAAAATACCTCTTTTTGTAGAATGCACCAACAATCTATCCAGGAAGTATATGTTGGGGAATAAGGAGGGGATCCACCAGCAAGCCTGAAAAAGAAAAAAAGATTAGTTACTCATGTTAGTATTTACCAAAATCCTTCAAGAGATAAGTACTTTTTTTTTTTTTTTTTTTGCTATTTAAAAAATTTATTTTATTTATTTATTTGCAAGCAGAGAGAGAATGAGAATGGGTGCGCCAGGGCCTCTAGCCACTGCAAACAAACTCCAGATGCATGAGCCCCCTTGTGTATGTAGCTTATGTGGGCCCTGGGGAATTGAACCTGAGTCCTTTGGCTTTGCAGGCAAGGGCCTTAACATTAAGCCATATCTCCAGCCCTTTTTTGCTAATTTTTTTTATGAGAGCAAGAGAGAATTGGTGTGCAAGCAGAGAGAGAGAGAGAGACAGACAGACAGACAGACAGAGACAGAAGACAGGTATACAGAAAGATAGAAAGGAGAGAAACCTGGGTGTGGTGGCACATGCCTTTCTTTAATCCTAGCACTTGGGAGGCAGAGGTAAGAGGATGCTGTGAGTTTGAGGCCACCCAGAGACTACAGAGTGAATTCCAAGTCAGCCTGGACTACAGTGAGACCCTACCTTGAAAAACAACAACAACAACAAAAGAAGCCGAGAGAGAATGGGCATGCCAGGGGCCCTGGCTGCTGCAAACGAACTCCAGATGCCATGTACTATTTTGTATATCTGGGGAATCAAACCCTGTTCAACAAGCTTTGCAGGCAAGTACCTTGACAAGAATACAAAATAGGCATACAAATCAAGCATTTACTGATAATACATCATAAAGAAATTGCTTCTGTTCTTTTGGTTTTTTGAGGTAGTGTCTTACTCTGGCCCAGGCTAACCTGGAATTCACTATGTAGTCTCAGGGTAGCCTTGAACTCATGGCAATCCTCCTAACCCTGCCTCCCAAAAGGTATGCGTCACCACGTCCAGCCTAAGAGGTAGTTTTAACACAACAAACTGCACTGAAGGAAGGGAATGATCAGGCATCTCATATTTAGACTTCAAATCAACTGCTGGGTATGGTGGCACACACCTTTAATCCCAGCACTTGGGAATAGAGGTAGGATGATTGCTGTGAATTCCAGGTCAGCCTGGACTAAAGCAAGACCCCACTTCAAAAAACAAAAAGATTTTAAATCAACAAATAAAAACTTCAATATTATTCTCTACATTTAGGTTTTCCTTTCTTTTTAAAAAAACTTTTTGTTTTTTAATTTTTATTTACTTGAGAGCAACAGGCAGAGAGAGAAAGAGGCAGAGAGACTGGGTGCACTAGGGCCTCCAGCCACTGCAAACGAACTCCAGGTGCATGCTCCACCTTGTGCATCTGGCTTACGTGGGTATTGGGGAATCGAGCCTTGAACTGGGGTCCTTAGGCTTCACAGGCAAGCACTTAACCGCTAAGCCATCTCTCCAACCCAACATTTAGGTTTTTCATAGTGGATAAATGAAACTCAAGAGTAATTGTATGATTCAACAAGATGACTCTTTTCTGGGCTGGAGAGATGGCTCAGTAGTTAAGGCACTTATCTACAGACCCTAACGTTTGGGGCATGCATCTGGAGTCCCCTTGCAGTGGCTAGAGGTCCTGGAGCAGCCCTTCTCTTCCGCAGTCTCTCTCTCATAAATAAATATTACAACAGCTGGACGTGGTGACACACACCTTTAATCCCAGCACTAGGGAAGCAGAGGGAGAAGGATTGCTGTGAGTTCAAGGCTACCCTGAGACTACATAGTGAATTCATTGTCATCCTGGGCTAGAGACCCTACTTCTGAAAACAAACAAACAAACAAAAAACCCCGGGAGCTGCAGAGATCGCTTAATGGTTAAGGCACTTGCCTGCAAAGCCAAAGGAGCCAGGTTTGACTACACAGGACCCATGTAAGCCAGAGGGGGCACATGCATTTGGAGTTCGTCAGCAGTGGCTGGAGGCCCTGGCATGCTCATTCTCTCCCTCCCCCGCCCCACTGCCCACTTCTCAAATAAATAAAGAAAAATAAAATATTAGAAAAAAAACTGACTCTTTTCAGAAAGAATCTAAATATGATAACAGATACAAATACTGTTGACTGAACTTGATATAATCCATAATCATGTCTTGAAAAAATCCAACAGAAGACTTTGCTCAAGACATTGCAGCTATTTTATTTTTTAAATATTTTATTTATCTATTTGACAGAGAGAGGCAGTGAGAAAGAGAGAGAGTGGGAGAGGGAGGGAGGGAGAGACAATATGGATACATCAGGTCCTCCAGCCACTCAAACAAACTCCAGATGCATGTGCTTGCCATCTTCTGCATCTGACTTATGTGGGTCCTGGGGAATTGAACTTGGGTCTTTAGGTTTTCCTGGAAAGTGCCTTAGCTGCTAAGCTATCTCTCCAGCCTGCTATTTCATTTCTTGTTCGAAATTAATGACATTTTGAATGACATATTAGGTTACACACTAAATGGGAACAGAGGCCAGCCTCCATCCTCAATCTCCCCAGAGCTGAAATTATATACACACACACACTACCATGCCTGGCTATGGAACTGAGTTGTTTTTCCTTTTTAGGTATGGTTTTATTCTAGCTCAGGCTGGCCTGGAATTCATTATGTACTCTCAGGGTGGCCTTGAAGTCTGGGATTAAAGAGTGGTACCCAGCCAGAGGTTTGTTTTTTTGTTTTTGGAGGCAGGGTCTTGCTCTAGTCCAGGCTAGATTAAAAGTGTGTGTGTGCCACCATGCTCGACCTTTAATCCCAGCACTCAGGAGGCAGAGGTAGGAGGGTCGTGGTGAGTTTGAGGCCACCCTGAGACTACACAGTGAATTCCAGGTCAGCCTGAGCTACAGTGAGACTATCTGAAAAAAACAAAGAATATATATATGCACACACACATATAAACAGGGGCTGGAGAGATGGCTTAGCCATTAAGGCACTTGCATGCAAAGCCAAAGGACCCAGGGTTGATTCCCATTCCTCACATAAAGCTGGATGCACAGAGGGGCGCATGCATCTGGATTTTGCTACAGTGGCTAAAAACCCTGTCGTACCCATTCTATTTGCCTCTCTCATAATAAATATTTATTATTATTTTTTTTATTTGAGAGAGAGAGAGAGAGATACAGAAATAGGTGAAGACAGAAAGAGAGAGAGAGAAAATGGGCACACCAGGGCCTCCAGCCACTGCAAATGAACTCCAGATGTGTGCACCCCATTGTGCATCTGGCTTACGTGGGTCCTGGGGAGCCGAACCTGGGTCCTTTGGCTTTGCAGGCAAATGCCTTAACCATTAAGCCATCTCTCCAGCCCAAATAAAATATTTTTTAAAAAGATTCTGAAGATGGGCATGGTGGCACACACCTTTAATCCCAGCACTCAGGAGGCAGAGGTAAGAGGATCGCCTTAAGTTCAAGGCCACCCTGAGACTACACAGTGAATTCCAGGTCAGCTTGGGCTAGAGCAAGATCCTACCTCAAAAAAAAACAAAACAAAACAAAACAAAAAAAAAAAAGATTCTGTTCCATGGGGCAATATAGGGGAAAAATACTAAGAATCTAGTAACAACATCAACTAAATTCCTACTAGAGCCGGGCATGGTGATGCACACCTTTAATCCCAGCACTTGGGAGGCAGAGGTAGGATGATCACAGTGAGTTTGAGGCCTCCTTGAGACTACATAGTGAATTCCAGGTCAGCCTGGGCTAGAGTGAAACCCTACCTCGAAAAACAAAAACAAAAACAAAAACAAAAACAAAAACATCCTACTAGGGCAGGTCTGTGGGTCAAGTTTATAGGCAGCCCATCATCAAGATAAAAAAAAAAAAAAAAAAAAGGAAAGTTGGGGGCTGGAGAAATGGCTCCCATTCAATTGTCCAGTACCCACATAAAGGCAGACACAGCAGGATGTGATGGTGCTCACCTTTAATTGCAGCACTCAGGAGGCATCAGTAAGGGGTTAAGGCATTTGCCTGCCAAGCTTAACAACCTGTGTTCTATTTCTCAGGACTCATTTGCAGTGGCTAGAGGCCCTGGCACACCCATTCTCTCTCCCTCTCTCTCTCCCTCTGTGTAAATAAATAAAATATTTTTAAAAACTTGAAACAGGCCTGAAGAGATGGCTTAGCAGTTAAAGCACTTGTGTACAAAGCCTAAGGACCCAGGTTTGATTCCCCAATGCCCATGTAAACCAGATGTACAAGGAGATGCATGCATATGGAGTTTAATTGCAGTGGCTAAAGGTTCGGGTGCACTCATTCTATCTCCTCTCTTTCCCTCTCTCTCTCAAAATAAATAAGTAAGTAACTTAAAAAAGACCCTGAAACATGGGCTGGAGAGATGGCTTAGCAGTTAAGCGCTTGTCTGTCAAGCCTAAGGACCCCGGTTCGAGGCTCGATTCCCCAGGACCCACCTTAGCCAGATGCACAAGGGGTACATGCATCTGGAGGTCCTTTGCAGTGGCTAGAGGCCCTGGCGTGCCCATTCTCTATCTATCTATCTGCCTCTTCCTCTGTCTGTCGCTCTCAAATAAATAAATAAAAAACAAAAAAATTTAAAAAAGAAAAGAATGTCCATACTTGCAAAACAAAACAAAACCCTGAAACAAACAAGCTACAACAACAAACAAAGTACTTACCCACAGTTGTTCACAGCCATAAGATTAGATACAAGCACAAAGGGATATGTCAACATACTGGCAAAAAACTGTAAAAGGTACAAAAACATCTGAGTTACTAAATCTACTGTTCATTCCTCCCTAAATGCCTAGTACCATAACAGCCAGACACTTCAACACTTGTTCTTGCTTTCTCAGTAGTACCTTACAAAGATTGCTACTCTTTTTAGGCTTGAAAACACTTCTTTGCAATATACTACTTATACCCAGCATTTGAACAAAAGGCCAGAGACTTCTTTTATTCTGGTACTGAATTCTCATTCATACAAAACTGAACTACATTCTTTAGGAGTAACACTATAACTGAAGAAAAGCTAATATGAACATTCTTCCAAACACAATGGAATTACAAGCACGCACCACCACACTTAGCATTTTTATTTTAATTTTATTTTATTTTGGTTTTTCTAGGTAGGGTCTCATTCTAGCTCATGCTGATCTGGAATTTACTATGTAGTCTCAGGCTGGCCTCGAACTCACAGCAATCCTCCTGCCTCTGCCTCTCAAGTGCTGGGATTAAAGGCATGTGCCACCATGCTTGGCTCAACACACTTGGCATTTTAGGTTGAGTTCTGGGGATTGAATTCAGGTCCTCATGATCAGAAGGCAAACATTTTTACCAACCGAGCCATGTCCTCAGCCCCAACCTTTAATCCTAGCACTTGGGAGGCAGAGGTAGGAGGATTGTCATGAGTTCAAGACCATCCTGAGACTACAAAGTGAATTCCAGGTCAGCTTGGACTACAGTGACCCTATCTCTCTCTTTCTCTCTCTCTCTCTCACACACACACACCAAAAAAAAAAAAGGTAATTATTAGAGCTGGCTTGGTGGCACATGCCTTTTAGTCCCAGCATTCAGGAGGCAGAGGTAGGAGGGTTGCTATGAATTCAAGGGCAGCCTGGGACTACAAATTGAGTTCTAGGTCAGCCTAGGCTAGTGTCAGACTCTACTTCGAAAAAATAAAACAAACAACATAAAAAGAGGTAACTATTAGTTGGGTATGGTGGTGGTGATAGTCATCTTAACTACTTGGGAGGTTGAAACTAAAGATCTCCTGAGCCCAGGCAACACAAAGACATGGTCTAAAACAGAAAGAAAAAAAAAATTAAGGCAACTACTACAAGACTTCATAGAGATTAACAGAGTGACATTTTCTACTGGGAAGCACAGGACACAATGTGAGCTGCTCCCATGCCCCTATGAAAGTTGAATAGCACCAAACCACATGGGTTGTAGGACACTGTAACATATCAACTTATAACCACTGACAAAAACAAATTTGAGGAAGATTTTCTAGTGAAACAGCCATGATCCAATAAACCAGATTTAAATAACACACAATGTAACAAGTATTCCTAAAAGGTTAAGGGAATTAAATAACTCACTCCTGTAACAGCTTGGGAGTAACTTTTCATTTCATTCATGGTGGAAACCTGAAACAGGGAAACAGCCTATCAGAATGAATCACAAATTAAGCAGATAGTCAAATGCCCACAAAGCGTTATCAAATATATTCTAATCTAGTTTCTCCAACAGCTTGAAAATTACTTTTGCGGATTAAAAACACAAAATGCTGTGAGTACAAAAAAGTAGCAGTCTCAATGATTGACAGTGAGATCTCATAAAAAGATTCACAAATTACTTATTTCCATCAATCAAGATTGGCAAATTCGGGCTGGACAGATGGCTTAGTGGTTAAGGTGCTTGCCTGCAAAGCCAAAGGACCACAGTTCAATTTCCCAGGACCCAGACACACAAGGTAGTGCATGTGTCTGGAGTTTGTTTGCAATGGCAGGAGGCCCTGGTGCGCCCATTCTCTCTCACTCTAACAAATAAATAAAAATAACTTTTTTTTTTTTTTTTTAAAGATTGGTGGTCAGGCTTGGTGGCGCACACTGAGTTTGAGGCTACCCTGAGACTACACAGTGAATTCCAGGTCAGCCTGAGCTAGAGCGAAAAAACCAGATTTGCAAATTCTTGGGTGTGGTAGCACATGCCTTTAATCCCAGCACTCAGGAGGCAGAGGTAGGTGGATCACTGTGAGTTAAAGGCCACCCTGAGACTACACAGCAAATTCCAGGTCAGTCTGGGCTAGAGTGACACCATACCTTGAAATCAACCCCCAACCCCCCAAAATTGGCAAATTAAAAAAAAATTAGCATGAAAAATTCCTATCACACCAAGATGGTCTTAGGAACAAAGGTATAGCCTTAATACTTCAAAAACAAAACAGTTCCTGGAAAATATGCCTTACACTGTGTCCAAGAGAGAACTTACTACTTGTCTATACAGCCAGCTTTGTATGACACACTTGGAGACGCTCTATCACTACTCAAGAAGCTTATAATACAGATGTAGCCATATATTCCCTGGTGCATTCTGTTTTTCACTATGCTACAGAGCTGGCTCTGTACAAAGGGACCCCCACATGTACTGAGATAAGGGAAAGACATCTATGAAAGGCTGAGGTTTCTAGATTCCCCATAACATTCCTCATTACAGGGAATATACTCCAACATACCATGTACCTCCCCTGTGTTTACTGTTTGCTCTAAAAATAAGTATCTCCTTGAAGCCCTGAACAATGATAGGGCTCAAACTCAGGCACATTTTCAGGACTTCGTAATGTGCACCTCTCTTTAGAAAACACTATGAGTCATTCCACTAGGCTTTGAAAACTCAAACTATAGTTTTTAGCCACATAATGTTCAGCATGGCACATAACAAACTGCCAGTTTAAAGCTAAAATAGCTGCTAGGTGAATACAAAAAAGCCACACTCCAGCACATCTTACCAAAGTCACAACCTACCCCACTGTCCAGTGCATAGGTATTGACGAGGTAGGCCAGTGAGTTACAGAGCCACAAAGAAATGATGTCACCTAGGAGGCGAGGGATTAGCCCTCTATGTGAAGACATAATAAAGAACAAAAAAATATGATTAGTAAAAATATACTAAATACAAATAATTCTCAAAGAATTAGAAATTTCACTAAAGTCAGTGAATCAGAAAAAAACTAACAATCACAAAGACATTAAAGTAGAAAGGGGACTGGTTGGGAATAAAGTTTCAATGGGAATGGGAAGGGGACAAGAAAGGTAATGGGAAATGTGAGCAAAATAATTATATACCGTATCAAAATTTCAATCCATTCTAGGATACTGAAAGAACAAATCCCAGAATCTAGCCCTCATACCTAGTTCAGTCTAGTTAAACACAGCAGTATTCATGGCTGACCTCTAATGACTTTTGTCCCCCCCACCACCTTTTTGTTTTTTTGAGGTAGGGTCTCACTCTAGCCCAGGCTGACCTGGAATTCATATGTAGTCTCAGGGTGGCCTTGAACTCATGGCGATCCTCCTACCTCTGCCTCCCAAGTGCTGGGATTAAAGGCGCATGCCACCACACCTGGCTTGTTCCCATTTTTTTAAATATATTTTTTATTTTGAGAGAGAGAGAAAAAAAAAGAGGTGGGGGGGGGGTAAATAAGCTGGGCTTTTACCTCACCCCCCCAAAAAAAAAAAGAAAATAAAAGAGGTAAACAGAATGGGCACTCTAGGGCCTTCAGTCGCTGCAAATTCCAGAAGCACGTGCCACCTTGTGCATCTGGCTTACGTGGGTCCTGAGGAATTGAACCTGGGTCTGTTGGCTTGTGCCTTAACTGCTAAGCCATCCCTCCAGCCCCCTGTTCCCATTTTTAAAAAGAATCTCAGCCAGGTGTGGTGGTGCAAACCTTTAACCTCAGAACTAGGGAGGCAAAGGTAGGAGAACCACTGTGAGTTCCAAGCCAGCTTGGAACTAGTGAGTGTCAGGTCAGCCTGGGCTATAGTGAGACCGTATCTAGAAAAAAAATAGAACAAAAATAAAATGGATCTCGGTTGGAGAGAGAGGTCAGTGGTTAAAGGCACTTGCTTGCAAAGTCAATCTCAGCTATACATAGTCTCTGAACTATAGCCAATTGCTCACTGGACTATTCCTCCCCTCCCTGCTCTGGCCCAAGCTGACCTGGAATTCACTATGTAGTCTCAGGATAACCTTGAGCTCAAAGTGATCCCCCTACCTCTGCTTCCCAAGAGCTGGAATTAAAGGCATGTGCCACCATGCCCTGGTCACTTAAATACTTATAAATACTTATAAGCAGGAAGGCCCAAGATTTTCACCGTGCTTTGTAAAAGAGACTTAGAATGGATTTACTAAAGTATTTGATACTCAAATTTGACCAAGCAAAAGGTAAGAAAAATTAGCAAAAATGGTCCAAAATAAGCCGGGCGTGGTGGCTCACGCCTTTAATCCCAGCACTTGGGAGGCAGAGGTAGGAGGATTGCTGTGAGTTCAGGCCAGCCTGAGATCCTATCTTGAAAAACAAAAACAAAATCAAACAAAAAAAGGAGCCAACAAAAGGCTGGAGAGATGGATCACCTGTTAAGGCACTTGCCTGAAAAGCCTAAGAACTGGGGTTCAACTCCCCAGTACCCATGTAAAGTCAGATGCACAAAGTGGCGCATGTATTGGGAGTTTGTTTGCAGTGGCTGGAGGCCCCAGTATGTCCATTCTGTCTTTCTTCTCTCTCTCTCTGCTTCCAAATAAACAAATAACTAAATATTAAGCTAGGTATAGGGGCACACACCTTTAATCCCAGCACTTGGGAGGCAGAGGTAGGAGGTTTGCCATGAGTTTGAGGCCACCCTGAGACTACGTAGTGAATTCCAGGTCAGCTTGGGCTACAGTGAGATCCTATCAATGAAAAACCAAAACAGCAACAACAACAAAAAAACCTACAGAAAAGCAAAAGTTTGGAACTTTTTTTTTTTAAGGTAGCATTTCACTGTAGCCCCGGCTGACCTGGAATTCACTATGTATTCTCAGGGTGGCCTTGAACTCACTCACGGTGATCCTCCTACCTCTGCCTCCCAAGTGCTGAGACTAAAGGCGTGCACTACCATGCCCAGCTTGGAATCTTTTTTTTAATAAAATATTTTATTTATTTGAGAGAGAGAAAGGCAGATAGAAAGAGAATGGGTGAACCAGGGCCTCTATCCACTGCAAGCAAACCCCAGAGGTACCTGGCTTTACATGGGTACCGGGGACTCAGGCTTTACAAATAATGCCGTAACTGCTGAGCCATCTCTCCAATCCAAGTTTGGAATCTTCCTCCCCCCCACGCCCCCATAGGGTCTCTCTCTAGTCCAGGCTGGCCTGGAATTAACTATGTAGTCTGAGGCTGGCCTCAAACTCAGTGATCCTCCTACCTGGGCCTACCACCTGCTGGGACTAAAGGAATATGCCAACACTCCCAGCACCAGCCTTTTTTTTTGAGATAGGGTCTTACTCTAGCCCAGGCTGTCCTGGAATTCACTATGTAGTCTCAGGGTGGCCTCAACTCAGGGCAATTCTACCTCTGCCTCCCAAGTGCTGGGATTAAAGGTGTGCGCTACTACGTACGGCTTGGAATCTTTACAATAACAGATTTAAGTTAGAAATTAACAAAGCTTAATTTAAAGTGAACACAGTGAGTACATTTTTCCAGGGATTAAGCAAAGATTCGTCGCCCTTATTTTCTCCCTTTCCCTTTTCCCCTTCTTTCCTTGTTTTCCTCATCCCCTTCCTCCCTTTACCCATTTTTTTTGGGGGGAGGGGAGGTTCGAGGTAGGGTCTCACTCTAGCACAGGCTAACCTGGAATTTACTATGTATACTTAGGCTGGCCTCAAGCTCACAGCGATCATCCTACCTCTGCTGGGATTAAGAGTATGTGCCACCATGCCTGGCTCCCCTCCCTCCCCACCTTTCTTCTTTCTCTCTTTCAATATCTACTTGAAAACAAGAGGGAGAAAGAAAGTATATATGGGCATACCAGAACCTCTTGCCATTGCAAACAAACTCCAGACACGTTTCACTTTGTGGATCTGGCTTTACGTGGCCACTAGGAAATCAAACTTGGAACAGCAGGCTTTGTAAGCAAGTGCCTTAACCACTGAACCATTTCCCCAGCCCATTGCTTTTTATTTTCAAGAAAACTTTTCAGAATGCTGGGATTACAGGCATGAGCCACAATGCCCAGCAAAAGAAAACATTTCTACTAATACAGAAATTACAGACAAATCAACATTTATTTACTCACGCAAAAAATCCTAGGATGCCTTCTTCCCGGTAGATAGTCACTATAGAGTCACAAAGTCCACTAAGCACACAAGGAGGCAAAGTACATTAATATTATTTGGGAGTAACAAAAAGATAATTGTACCACGTGTGGTGGTGCACACCTTCAATCCCAGCACTTGGGAGGCAGAGGTAGGAGGATCGCTGTGAATTCAAGACCACCCTGAAATTACATAGTGAATTCTAGGTCGGCCTGGGCTATAGTGAGACCCTCCCTCGAAAAACAAAGTAATAATAAATTGCAATGATTTTTTTTTCAGACATGGTCTTATGTAGCCCAGGCTAGCTTTGAACTTTGTATGTTGGACGATCTTGAATTCCTGATCCTGTTGCCTCCAACTATCCCCCCAAGTGCTAGGACTACAGGCATGCACTGCCATGACTGGTTAATAATCACTTTTGACAAGCTCAAATTTACAACACTTTTACTCAAACTTTCTAGTACTCTGTCTGTAAAGATAAACTTAGAGAAAGTAAAGATAGTAATTATTAAGGGTGTATTATATACAGTTTGGGGTGAACCTGGCTTCAGTGTTACTGTACTCTGTAACTTGCTCTGTGGTCCTATGACCACATTCTGTCTGGGCCTATTTTCTGCAGTTTTACTGTTTTTGGTACAGGTCAAACAATATATTAAAAACGTGTTCTACAAATGCCAAGCAATCACAAAATGTAAAGCAGTGAAGGAGGATAGGAGAAAGCTAGCTTGTTTTAGGCATTTCCAGAGTGAACCAGGAGATAACACCCTACATTCCATCTTGCCCTGACACAAGAATGGAACACTTGGTAGAAATGGAACTACTGTCTGACTGAGACAGACCTAGTTCGATCTACAGCATCCCCTGCTGCCCACAGTCTAACATGCTACCAACCAATCAGGTTGCCTTTATAGGCAAGGAAAAAAACCTGATTCCTACCCTGCTCAGCTCCTCCTAAGTTTCCTTACACAAGCTCCTAGATTCAACTTCACACATTTTTGACTTTACTCTGATCTCTCCTTGAAAAGCCTCAGTTTCGGGGCTGGAGAGATGAGTTAGCAGTTAAGTGCTTGCCTGTGAAGCCTAAGGACCTCACTTCGAGGCTTGATTCCCCAGGACCCATGTAAGCCAGATGCACAAGGTAGCGCATGCATCTGGAGTTCGTTTGCAGGCCCTGGCGCTGCCCATTCTCTCTCTGCCTCTTTCTCTCCCTGTCTGTCACTCTCAAATAAATAAAAATAAACAAAGAAAAAAAGGCCTCAATTTCTCTTAAATCCACCTGCTTACAGCTTTTCTCTAATCTCTCTTTAAATGCCTCAGTTTCTCTTAAATCCCTTAAGCCCCACAATTTATGATTTCCCCCTAAATAAACTTAATTCATAATTTATCATTCTTAAGTTCACCTTTATTAAATTCTTCCTTTTTGTTTTGGTTTTTCAATACAGGGTCTCATTCTAGCTCAGGCTGACCTAGAATTCACTACGTAGTCTCAGGGTGGCCTCAAACTTCTGGTGATCCTCCTACCTTTGCTTCCTGTGTGCTGGGATTAAAGGTATGCGCCACCACACCTGGCTCTAAAAAATATTTTTATTTATTTATTTATAAGCAGATTATATATATATATATGGAGAGAGTGGGTGCAGTAGGGTCTCTAGCCACTGAAAAGTAACCCCAGATGCATGTGCCACCTTATGCATCTAGCTTACCATGGGCTCTGGGAAATTAAACCTGGGTCCTTTGGCTTCGCAGGCAAGCGTCTTAACTGCTGGGACATCTCCCCAGCCCGTCTTTATTAAAGGTACAACAGAACCCAAAACTTGGGTTCATAAATTCTGGAAGACCCCTCCTGAACCCCAAAATCTTGCATCAGTAATGCCCTATTTTGGCTTCAACAGATTTTCTAGAGTACTTAAAAACAAACACTTACCAGTACTTAGATTCTCTGCCAATGAATTGTACCATTGATCTCAGAGTGATCACTAGGACACAGAGAAAAGATTATTAAGACTGTATCAATAGCCCCCCAAAAGTTTTTCCACCTAAAGATACATTGCTATCGGGGGGAGGGGAGTCAAACAAGCAGACAAGCAAAAAATATGCAGGTAAAGCACTGCAGTCACTTCCTGCGCTAGCCATGGTGGCCAGGAGAGATAGGGTTATAAAATAAAGACAGGAAATTTCAGTTGCCAACTGCCAACATACCGTGGAAGGGATGTGTGATAAGGGTAGCAGCAGAACGAGCGATCATCTCTCGAGTTGTCTAGAAAGAATCAACACAGTTTTGAAACCTAAATAAACACTCAAATCCCTGTGAGAGGAATATTGGTGGATATTACACTAAATACCATAGCCCTTCTCCCTTAGAGCCAGGTAACTAACTTCTATGACATATGAGATTATCAAACATAAGGGACTGAACCTTGGGCCTCACATATGCTAACTAAATCTTCAGCTGAAGAGTGGTTAAGAAAGCCAGGCATAAAAGAAATTCTAGGGTACACTCTCCTATTGCTTTTGTCCATCTGATGTTGGCCAGGAGGTGATGTCTACCCTCTGTTAATGCAATCATTTTCCCTTGCCATCATGGAGCTTCCCCTCAAAATCTGTAATCCAAAACAAACCCTAAAAAAACAAAACAAAACAAAAAACAAAACAACAACAACAAAAAAAAACCAAGAAATTCTAGCCTGGGCTAGAGTGACAGCCTACCTCAAACAAACAAAAGCAACAAATATAACAAATCCAATGGCAGATAACTGGGACGAGAAATAAGCAACAAGAATATTACAGCCAAGTCAGAGTAATACGACAAAAGCACCTCTGGACAAATAATATTCAACATGCAAAGGGCTTGACTACTACTCAATACTGCTGTGCCAGATTATTTTCAGCAACTATAAGATTTTCAGAGCTGGGCATGTTGATATATCCCTGTAATGCCAGCATGCAAAAAGCAGAATAAATTCAAGGGCAGTTTAGATTAGTAGCCATGCTCTGTCAATAAAATAAATTAAAAACAGCTTCAATTTCAATTTCAATTTTCTTTCTTTCTTTTTTTTTTTCCTGGGTTTTCGAGGTAGGGTCTTGCTCTAGCCCAGGCTGACCTGGAATTCACTATCTAGTTTCAGGGTGGCCTTGAACTCATGGTGATCCTCCTACTTCTGCCTCCCGAGTGCTGGGATTAAAGGCGTGCACCACCATGCCCAGCTAAAAACAGCTTCAATTTTATTTTATTTATTTATTGGTTTTTCAAGGTAGGGTCTCATTCTAACTCAGGGTAACCTGGAATTCACTATGTAGTCTCTAGGTAGCCTCGAACTCATGGTGATCCTCCTGCCTCTGCCTCCCAAGTGCCTGGCTAATTTTAAAGATAATGGAAGAAAAAGTTTTCTTGAGCTATTCCACTCCAAACAGCAAGAACTGTCCTCACTCTTTTAGGTTAAGTATGTAGGAAAGCCCAATTTAAATTGAAGGTGTAACTTCACTTGGAACAGACTTGGAAGTACACAGGTCTTATGATCTAATTCCACAACTGCCACCAGCAAGTGGTACGATCATCTCTTACCTCTTTGATAACTCGGTCAAAGGAACATGAGCCTTCTTTTTGTCCATTTCCAAGTCCTGACTCCTGGAAATCAAAGTCAAAGGCAGAGATCTTGATGGCTTTAAATAGAACTGCTCCAACTGGTGGCCACCCCATAAGCCAATACTCCACTGAGATGAAAAGGAAATAGCTTGGCTTTTCTCCTAAAGAGGCCCAAACTGCAATAACTTACAAGAGAAAGACACAAATTAGCTTGAACGTACCTCAGGTTTGTCACACTCCTGGTAATACTACAAAAGAAATAAAATGAAAGGATAATTAAGACTATTAATGTGTCATGTGCGAGAAGGCATAATAAAATAGCAATTTCCCCCTATAAATTTTCAATTAATTTATTTTGTAGTTAAGCTGGGTGTGGTGGCACACACTTTTAATCCTAGCATTTGGGAGGCAGAATTAGAATAACTGCGTTTGAGGCCAGCTGGGGACTACAAAGTATCAGGTCAGCCTGGGTTAGACTGAGACCTTGCCTTGGGAAAAAAAAATTATATGAGGCGGGGCATGAGTGCTCCAGGGCCTCCTGCTGTTGCAAACTCCAGATGCTCTACTTTGTGGATATGGCTTCACACTGGTACTGGGGAATTAAATCCAGGCTGCCAAGCTTTGCAAGCAAGCCCCTAATGAGCCATCTCTCCAGGGCCTAATTTTTAAAATTTTGCTTGCAAACAGGGAACAAGGAAGGAGGGGTAGAGAATCAGCCCACTAGAGCCTCCTGTCACAGCAAATAAACTCCACATGCATGTGCCAACTTTGTGCATCTGGCTTTACATGAGTACTGGGGAACTGGACTTAACTAGCAGGATTTTCAAGGAAGTGCCTTTAACTGCTTAGCCATCTGTCTAGCCCTAATTTTTCTTTTCTTTTAAATATTTTGTTTATTTGAGAGAGTGAAAGAGGGAGGGGGAGGAGAGAGAGAGAGAGGGAGAGGGAGGGAGGGAGAGAAAGAGAGAATGGGCACGCCAGGGCCTCTGGCCACTGCAAACGAACTCCAGATGCATGTACCCCCTTGTGCATCTGGCTTATGTGCGTGTCCTGGAGAATCGAACCAGGATCCTTTGGCTTTGCAGACAAACTCCTTAACCACTTAACCATCTGTCCAGCTTAGCCCTAATTTTTTATTTTAAAAATGTTATTTGGGAAAGCCAGGCGTGGTGGCGCACGCCTTTAATCCCAGCACTCCGGAGGCAGAGGTAGGAGGATCGCTGTGAGCTTCAGGCTACCCTGAAACTACATAGTGAATTGCAGGTCAGCCTGGGCCAGAGTGAGACTTTATCTCAAAAAAACAAAACAAACAACAACAACAACAGAAAAATGTTATTCAGGCTGGAGATGGCTTAGTGGTTAAGGCACTTGCCTGCAAAGCCAAAGGAACCAGGTTCGATTCCCCAGGACCCACGTAAGCCAGATGCACAAAGTGGTGCTTGCATCTGGATTTCATTTGCACCCATTCATTCTCTCTCTGCTTCTCTCTCAAATAAATTAAAATTAAAATTAAAAGTTAAGTCGGGCATGGTGCTGCATGCCTTTAATCCCAGCAGTCGGAAGGCAGAGGTAGGAGGATTGTCATGAGTTTGAGGCCACCCTGAGACTCCATAGTGAATTCCAGGTCAGCCTGGGCTAGAATGAGACTCTACCTCGAAAAACAAAACAAAACAAAAAATAATAAATAAATAAATAAAAATTAAAAGTTATTCATTTGTGTGTATTTGCTGTGTACATGTGTGAAAGACAATTTTCCAGTTGGTCCTTGCCTGTCCACTTCATCTAAGCAGGATTTCTTGCTCTGCTACTCTCTGCTACACTTGCCACGGGACGTTCTCCTGTCTCCACCCACATCCTGAAGTCAGTATCAGCACACTGGGGTTACAGAAGGCTACCCTGAGCAGTGAGCACTTTATCCACCAAGCTCTCATCCACCCTAACCTCCCATTAATATCTAGTGAAAACCAGTGTTTCTAAACCAGTGTTTCTAAGATAATATTATTGCAAAGTTAAACATACTGGTCTTCTGGAGGACTAAATCATTGTTCACAAATACTGTTTTTTGTTGTTGTTTTGAAGTAGGGTTTCACTCTAGCCCAGGCTGACCTGGAATTCACTATGTAGTCTCAGGGAGGCCTTGAACTCTGCAGTCCTCCTACCTCTGCCTCCACAGTGCTGGGATTAAAAGCGTGTGCCACCACACCCAGCTTTGGTTTTTTTAAACTTTTAGTAAAAATTGTTTTATTAATACTAGAAAATTTTTTTAAAAAGTATATGCTTTAGGGCTGGAGAGATGGCTTAGAAGTTAAAGCACTTACCTGAAAAGCCTAAGAATTCAGGTTCACTTCCCCAGTACTTACATTAAGTCCCTGTACAAGGTGGTGCATACATCTGGAGTTTGTTTGCAGTAGCTAGAGGTCCTGGTGCACCCATTGTCTCTCTCTTAAACAGGTAAATAAAATATTGCCAGGTGTGGTGGCACACACCTTTAATACATGAATTTGGTAGGCATGGGTAGGCCATGAGTTCAAGGCCACCCCCAGACTACATGGTGAATTCCAGGTTAGCCTGGGCTAGAGCAATACCCTACCTCAAGAAACAAACAACAACAAAAAAGTGTACACTTTATTTTATTTTAGTTTTTTTTGGTTTTTCAAGGTAGGGTTTCACTCTCGCCCAGGCTGACCTGGAATTCACTATGTAGTCTCAGGGTGGCCTCGAACTCATGGCGATCCTCCTACCTCTGCCTCCTGAGTGCTGGGATTAAAGGCGTGCGCCACCACGCCCAGCTAACTGTACACTTTAAATCAGCTACTTTCTTCCACTGAAGTAACATAGATCAAAATTAATTCACTTTTCTTCAAATTTCCCTTGTTTCCTGGGAAAGAATACAATGATCCAGGCACAGACACACCCCATCTGTAATCTCAGTGTTTACAGAAGGCAGAAGAAAGCAGTTAAGGCGGTTGCAAAGCCAAAGGACCCAGGTTCAATTCCCCAGTACCCATGTAAAACTACATGCACAAGGTGGCACATGCCTCAGGAGTTCCTTTGCAGTGGCTAGGAGGCTATGGCATACCATTCTCTCTCTCAAATAAATTAAGTAATAATAATAATAAAAAAAAGGTAGAGGCAAGTTCAAGGCCATCCTGGGCTTAAAAAAAAAGGAAGTTTGAGGCAGCCTAGGCCATTAAAACACCTTGTCTCCACAAAAGAAAAAAAAAGCTGGGTGTGGTGGCACAAGCCTATTTAATCTCAGGAGTCAGTAGGCCAGTCTGAGACTACTACATAGTGAATTCCAATTCAGTCTGGGCTAGAGACCCTATCTCGAAAAACCAAATAAATAAATAAATGAAATAAAAAGGGAGAGAAAGAAAATGTTTTTCAAAAGGAAGAAAGGCCATAGTCTGAAACTGCTCTTTAAAGGAAACCAAAATGTATAGGAAGATTAGCTGATTTTCCTTACCTGTAAAACTTTACCATGGACCACAGTTCCAAGGACTCCTGAGCACAGTCTTGGAGTTAAGCCTGTGAACAATCCACGCCTCCCATCGATACTTGCAATGTGCTGAGCTAAGAACACAAGTGAGAGATTTAAGTTCTTGTCCAAAGACATGGTTATCAACAAATTTCAGAGTAAGATGCCTTCTACATATTTTTTCTAAGTATCACAGTCCTCAAGATGATCCAATCCCAAATAAATCAAAGATACCTACCATAACAAAAGAGACCAGGAAGCTGACACACTTGCCGCCCAAAAATATTTCGTCCTATTGTTGGAGGAAGAGGCTCATACCCCACCTTAAAAAACAAAAGAATACATCAATATTAAGCAAAATCCCCAGCAATACCATGGATGGTTTACAAGGACTTGAATAAAAAACAAAATCAGTGGGCTGGAGAGATGGCTTAGTGGTTAAGGTGTTTGCCTGCAAAGCCAAAGGACCCAAATTCAATTATTCAGGACCACGTAAGCCAGATGCACAAGGTGGCACATGTGTCGGGAGTTCATTTGCAGTGGCTAGAGGCCCTGCTGTGCCCATTCTCAGCCTCTTTCAAATAAATAAATAAAAATAAAAAAACAATCAGGGGGTTGGGAAGATAGCTCAGCAGTTAAAGGCATTTGCTTGCAAAGCTTGTCGGCCAGGGTTCAATTTCCCTGTGTACCACATAAAAGCCAGACAAAAGTAGCACATCCAATGGGTGTGTTTGCAGAAGCAAAAGACCCTGGCATGCCCACACATACAGGCACACAAATAAATAAATATTAAAAAAAAAAAAACCCGGGTTAGGGGCTGTAGAGATGGCTTAGCAGTTAAGTGCTTGCCTGTGAAGCCTAAGGACCCTGGTTTGAGGCTCGATTCCCCTGGACCCATGTAAGCCAGATGCACAAGGTGGCACATGCACCTGGAGTTAGTTTGCAGTGGCTGGAGGCCCTGGCATGCCCATTCTCTGCCACTCTCAAATAAATCAATTAAAAAAAAAACCCGAGCTGGAGAGATGGTTCAGCAGTTAAGGCGCATGCCTATGAAGCCTATAGATGCAGGTTCAATTCTCCAGGTCCCTCATAAACCAGATGCACGTGGTGGCACATGCGCCTAGAGTTTATTTGCAAGACTAGAGGCCCTGGCGTGCCCATTCTCACTCTTATCTGTCTCTCTCCCTCTCTTTTAAAAAAACCCACAAAAATCAGGTTTACTTTCTTGTGTGTGTGTGTGGTACTGGGGATAGAACCTGCTGCCTTGCACACACTCTACCAAGGAGGACACCCTTAGTCCCAGGCTTATAATTTTTACATTTTTTCCTAATATTTTTAATCTTTGTTTTATTAGAGTGTGCGCGAGAATTGGTGCTAGGGCCTCAGCCACTGAAATCGATCTCCAGACACCTGCAACACCTAGTGGGCATGTGCAACCTTGCACTTACCTCATCTTTGTGTGTCTGATTTATATGGGATCTGGAGAGTCAAAGGCCAGTCTGAGACTACTACATAGTGAATTCCAGGTCAGCCTGGGCTATAACAAGACCTTACCTCAAAACCAATAATAATAATAATAAAAAAAAGGTAGAGGCAAGTTCAAGGCCATCCTGGGCTTAAAAAAAAAGGAAGTTTGAGGCAGCCTAGGCCATTAAAACACCTTGTCTCCACAAAAGAAAAAAAAAGCTGGGTGTGGTGATGCACGCCTTTAATCCAGCAGTCGGAAGGCAGAGGTAGGAGGATTGTCATGAGTTTGAGGCCACCCTGAGACTACATAGTGAATTCCAGGTCAGCCTGGGCCAGAGTGAGACTTTATCTCAAAAAAACAAAACAAACAACAACAACAACAGAAAAATGTTATTCAGGCTGGAGATGGCTTAGTGGTTAAGGTGTTTGCCTGCAAAGCCAAAGGAACCAGGTTCGATTCCCCAGGACCCACGTAAGCCAGATGCACAAGGTGGCACATGCCTCAGGAGTTCCTTTGCAGTGGCAATAATAATAATAATAATTTTAAAAAGCAGTGTTTTTGTATTTGAACAAAATGAAAAGATATCCACTAAGCAAGCAGCAACTGCCTATTTGGCTAACTAGACAACAAAGGCCAATGCTGACAGGGATGGATAATACTTAAATTACAAGCTAGGTTCATATTAAGAGAACAGTGTGCCATTAATTTAATTAGTCATTTGATAAAAATTAATGATTACCATTTTATGTGTACAATATACTTATGATCTTTAACACCAAAAGGATATCTGAATGAATGCTGTAGGACACAATGTGGACTCTCCGTTGTGACTCTTCCTTGTCTGAGCTTCCCCAAAGCGCTATCATGCAACTTTTTTTTTTTTTCAAGGTAGGCTCTTGTGTTAGCCCAGGCTGACCTGGAATTCACTATGTAATCTCAGGATAGTCTCAAACTCATGGCAATCCTCCTACTTCTGCCTCTCAAGTGCTGGGATTGAAGCCATGTACCACCATGCTTGGCCAGCTTAAGTTTTTTAAAAAAAAATTGAGATGGCTCAGCAGTTAAAGGGGCTTTCTTGCAAAGCCTGATGGGCGGGGTTCAATTCCCCAATACCCACATAAAGTCCGATGCACAAAGTTGTGCAAGTGTCTGGAGTTCATTTGCCTTGGCAGGAGGTCCTGGCACACCCATTCTCTTTCAAAAATAAAATATTTTTTGTTTACATTACTTGCAGAGAAAGAGAGAAAATGAATGAATGAATATGGCACGCCAGGGCCTCTAGCCACTGCAAATGAACTCCAGACACAAGTTCCACATTGTGCATCTGGTTTTACATGGGTACTGGGGGATTGAACCCAGGGCTGGCAAGCTTTGCAAGCAAGCACCACTGAGCCATCTCCCCAGTCCCCATGCAACTATTTTTAAAATAGTATTTCACTCCCATCACAATTTGGCAACCATGGATATTGTGAAATCAGAATTTAGAATACTCGAGTGTTTGAGGTAAGAGCTTTGAATGTCACTGAAAAATGCTATGTTTTTGAGAACTATTGACTAGTGAGTTTATAGGTATACTGCAAAATGCTGTCATTCACCTCATGCAACCTAGCCCCAAAAGTGTCAATTGTTTTCGACAACACAATAGATTTCAGTCTTTGATGTTCAAACATAAAATCTGAATGTGCATGGGTCAACTCAGCAACAATTTGGATTAGTGACAATTCAAGAATTTTAAAAAGTGCCCCCCCCCCCAAGAAAAACAAACAAGTGGCCCTCCTGGTGTCATACACTCATACAATTTCAAAAAGGTGGATAGTACAGGGACTGTTAAAATTTACTTTCTTCCTTGACACAACACGAGGTAATTACGTCAAACCTCACTAAATGTTTAAGATGAGTGGGTCTGTCCATTACAGGGAAACTTAAAAAAGCAATCTAAAATACTATCATCAGCCAACATCTGGCCTCCTGCCCTATGAATAAAAATACATTTAAGAATTATTTTACACATTAGAAACTAAGAGAAAGACAAAAAGTCATCCAGGAGTTTGATGCTTCTTTAAACTCTCTAAAACCCCAAGCAGAACTGATTTCCAGCTCATTGTCATGAACCACATGGGGTGCAGCTGGAAAATCTCAATGGATCCTTCGGATATCTGACTTCATCACTTCTGAATGAGCTCCTTGTGTACATCTTGGCTATCTGTTAAAATCTCTGAACGGAATAGGAGTAAACGGGGGTGGGGGTGGGGGAAGAACAGCGAATAAAAATCATAACATTGTCTTTCCTGTCATTTCAGTTTCGTCCGTAGGAGAGTATTTCACAAACTCGCGTCGGTGATATTTTGAGCGGGGGAGGAGTGGCCGCGGGAGGGCGAATACCAGTAGGAGAGGGGCGCCGGGCAATGGCCGGACAGCCCTGGGTGGCGACCCGCCAGGATCAACCTCGGGGAAGGGAAAGCAAAGTTCAGCAGAGCCGCGGAGCAGGGCAGGGCAGAACCCAGGGGGTGGCAGTTGGCTACGGGGGAAGGAAGGAGCGGGCCTCGACTCCGGGAGCGGAGGCCCGCGAGGCGGTGGGCGCCGTCCCGGTCGGGAGGACGGCGCGGCAGGGCAGGGCAGGGCAGCATCGCCGGAGGCCCAAGGCCTGAAGCCCGTCCTGGGCGGTGGCGACCCGACGGGACGCGGGCAGGGCAGGGCAGGGCAGGGCGACGACTCATACCTGGATGAGCACTTTCACGTACATGAGCGGCTGGGACAGGATGGTGAGACCCGAGCCCAGGAGCACCTGACTGGCCGCGTCCGCCATGATGGCACCCGCGGACGGACGGACTGACGGACGGACGGACCGAGCCACCAAGCGACAGAGCCGGTTCTAGGTCACGTGCCGGGCCGCCGGCTACACTGGCCCGCCCGCAGCGCTCGAGCACGCGCGCGCACGCACGCACGCACGCACGCCCCGCCGCCGCCGCCGCCGCGCGTCGTCCCGCTCAGGCCCTGCCCACAGAAACGGCAGGCGCTCGCGAGCGGCTGCGAGGTCCGGGCGGAGCCTGCCAGCCAGGGCGCATGCGTCTCTGGGGCTCCGCGCCCTGCACTAGGAGAAAAAAACAAAACCGAGATGCCTTGCGCACGCGCAGGCTGGAAGTGTCACATTTGGGAGCAGCCGAGGGGCTGGGGTGAGAGGGGAGAGCGGGATGTGATGATCCTGATGGGCAAAGGCAAGGTCAGAGGAGTAAGAATTGGAAGGGATACCTGGGCTGGCGCCTTTAATCCCAGCACTCGGGAGGCCGAGGCAGGAGGATCACTGAGTTCGGGAACATCCTGAGACTACATAGTGAATTCCAGGTCAGCCTGGGCTAGAGTGAAACCCTACCTCGAAAAATGAGGGCGGGGGGGGGGGGGGAGCTTAGCGGTTAAGGCATTTGCCCACAAAGCCAAAGGACCTCAGTTCGATTCCCCAGGACCCACATAAGCCAGATGCACAAGGGGCGCATGCATCTGGAGTTCGTTTGCAGTAGCTGGAGGACCTGGCGTGCCCATTTTCTCTTTCTCTCATAAATAAATAAATATATTTTTTTAAAAAAGAACTTCCATGGCTTTTTGCCCCAGCTGTGTGTTTGCAGTGGTTGACATGTGCTATGTGCTCAATATTTATTGCACAGATGAAAAAAATAGTTCAGTGCCAACCAGGCTGATAGAAGCAAAATTGAAAAAAGGCATTGTCCCTATCCTTTCAGTCCCCAGCTGCATGCTGTGAATCAGACAACGCAGTGTAGGTATAATGGTGCCGTGCCAAGAAAAGAAATTGCAGTCGGATCCCAGTATTTCCTTTGTATCCGTTTATCTCTGCCTTCTTTAATTTTTGGGGTTTGTATCTAAATTTAAGGATAACACCACTTACCTCTGAGTGCTGTTATGGACATTAAGTGAAATATTCATGGGGAAGGCTTTTTTGAAAACTGCAATACGAAAGTTAAATATTGCCTTCTACCCAGCACAGAGTAGTAGACTTTGGAAGGTAATTATTAGGTTAGAGGGCACATGAGCTTTAGAGTCCAATAGACCTGATCCAAAATGTGTCTCTGGCAGCTGCAAACCCTGTAACCTTAGACAGATCACATTACCTCTTTATATCTTAGACAAATAAGTATAGTAATGTCTACTTCATTGTTGTGAGAAGTGAACTAAGTACTGTCAACTTAGCATAGTAAACAAAGAAATATTATAGCAAAGTGGCAGCGCACGCTTTTAAATTAATCCCAGCACTTGGGAGGCAGAGATAGGAGGATTGCTGTGAGTTTGAGGCCAGCCTGAGACTACATAGTGAATTCCAGATCAGCCTGGGCTAGAGGGAACCCCTACCTCCGGAAAAAAAAAAAAAAAAAAAAAAAAAACAGCACCTGGAGGCATAGGTAGGAGTATTGCTGTGAGTTCAATTTAAGGCCAGCCTGGGAATACATAGTGAATTCCATGTCAGCCTGGGCTAGCGCAAAACCCTACCTTGGAAAAAAAAGGAAAGAAAGGAAGGAAACAAGGGGAAGCTCCATGATGGTAGGGGAAAACAGCATGAACAGAGGGTGCACATCACCTCCTGGTCAACATCAGATGGACAACAGCAACTGGAGGATATGCCAGACACTGGTAAGGGGAAGCTGGCTATGACACCCAAAACCCCGCTCTCAAAAATACATCACCACTAGGATGCTCCAATTCCCAAATTGCCACCAGCTGGGGACCTAGCATTCAGAACATGTAAGTTTATGGGGGACAACTGAATCAAACCACCACATCCCATCCCTTGTCCCCATAAACTGATTACCATTCACAATGCAAAATGCAATGCATCAGTCCAACTCTAAAAATCCTCACAGTTTTTAATCAATCCTAGTCATGTTTAAACATCCCCATAATCCAATGTGTTTTAACTGAACCATAATACACACAAAAAAATACCCATAATGGCACAGAATAAACATTCACATGGCAAAAGATGGCATTGGGCATAGCAATATACATACATACATACATACATGCATATATATATTCAACCAAAACAGATTTAAAACAAACAGGGTAAACATCAAACTCTGTAGCTCCAAGTCCCACAGCTCTAGTCAGTGACAAGTTTCCAAGTCTGATAATTCTAACCAGTGATAAATCTCTGGAGTTCCAATTCTGCCCCTCCAGCTGGGCTACTCACAGTCCCGGAAAACTTTATCTGGTGCTGGTAGTTCTCCTTGGTAGCCCTCCCATAGTCCTGGCATCTCCATTAAGTCTCTACTGCAAGCCACAGTTCATCCTCATGGCTCTATCAGGCTTCTCCACACAGGTAATCCAACAGCCTGCTTCACACTTCCCATGGCTATTTCCAAAAAACAAAACCTTGTAAATTCAATGACCATCTCTTTCCTGCCTTTGTTAAACTCCATAGTACCAGGTGGGCTACCAATTTGTTAATCCAGGGGGGAATAAAACAAGACTTTGAAGAACAAGTCACTCCAGCATTCAGGTCCCTTCAAAAGAGTCTATATGCGGGCTGACAAGATGGCTTAGTAGTTAAGGCACTTGCCTGTGAAGAAAAAGGACCCAGGTTCAATTCCCCAGGGTGCGAGCATCTGGAGTTTGTTTGCAGTGGCCGATTGCCCTGGTGCATCCGTTCTTTCTCTCTCTAAATAAATAAATAATAAAATATCTTGGGCTGGAGAGATGGCTTAGCAGTTGAGGCATTTGCCTGCAAAGCCAAAGGACCCAGGTTTGACTCCCCAGGACCCACATAAGCCAGATGCGCAAGGGGGCACACACATCTGGAGTTCGTTTGCAGTGGCTGGAGGCCCTGCTGCACCCATTCTCTCTCTCTCTCTCTCTCTCTCTGTCTCTCTGCCTATTTCTGTATCTCTCTCAAATAAATAAATAAATAAAATTTAAAAAATAACAAAATATCTTTAAAAAGAGTCTGAACAGGCAGCAGTTTTGGCCAAAAGATTTTAATTTTTTCTGTGCCATATCCCTCTGGTCACACCAGTCCACTTCTATGTAATGCAACCCTGTACAAGTTTTCAGAGCACAGGCAGGCAGAACGCAGTAAGCCTCTCACACAAACTGCTTCTATACCAGTCCTGACAAAGTTCTTTCTTATCCTTATTAGCCAAACCTCTCAATTTATTTGAGAGAGAGAAAGGGTAGATATAGGGAATGGGAGTACCAGGGCCTCTAATCACTGCAAAGGGACGGTCTCACTGTGTTGTTACTGTTTCACACTGTGTTTTCACTGGCTAAGACATAGTAAGTGTTCAGCAAGCATTTGTTGGCATAATGATTCCAGTGGAGGCCATGGCCTTTTCTGGGGAGTAGATGAGTGTCCCTTCTTCTGCCAAGTTCAGCTGCTTATGCTGCCCTGATTGTTCCTACTCCTCAGTGAGCTACATGTTACTACTACAGACCTCACAGAACCTTTAAAAATATTTTTATTTATTTATTTGCAAGGGGTGGGAGAGAATGAGAGAGAGGGGAAATGGGCATGCCAGGGCCTCTAGCCACTGCAAATGAATTCCAGACGCATACACCACTTGGTGCATCTGGCTTTATGTGGATACTGGGAAATCGAACCTGGGCCATCAGGCTTTGGAAGCAAGTGCCTTTAACTGTTGAGCCATCTCTCCAACCCCTCATATATGTTCTTTTTAAACTGCCTTAGTATCAACTAAAGTAGCCTTTTTCCTACAAAGAAAAAAATATGGGGCTGGAGAGATGGCTTAGTGGTTAAGGTTCTTGCCTGTGAAGTCTAAGGGTCCAGGTTTGATTCCCCAGTACTCATGTAAGCCAGATGCACAAGATGGCACATGCATCTGGAGTTCATTTGCAGTGGCTGGAGGTCCTGCTGTATCCATTCTCTCTTTCTCTATTTGCCTCTCTCTCTCTCAAATAAATAAAAATGTTTTTAAAATTATGAATTTCATTACATAATGACTTAATTGGATTTTCTGATGCAGATGAACATAAAATTCCACCCAAACTGGTTGGGCATGAAGGTGGGTGGTTTACAGAAGTACACTAGCCTCAGACATGGCTGGACCCAGGGTTTTAAAGGATCATACTCAGATTGTATCTCTCTTAGTTTTGCTTTCTCCACTTTCTTCTCAGATAGGATGGCTCCTTAAGAAGGCTTCCTTCTACCTCCTACCTTACATTGTCACAGTTCTAGGATCAAGGGTGCCACACTCTTGACCCCAAAGTCCTAACAAACATCCTAAAGGCTTGGCTTTTCACTTCTCTTGAATTACCACATCCCTGCTCTTGTAAGTCCCCCTCATCTTGGCCCTGCTGGGCTGAGATGGAGGGGGTCTTACTACCACAGGGGATCTCTACCCCCTCCTGCCAGCCACATGGCAGGAGCTCTCTGTATTTTCCCCTTTTCCCTTCTCTTAACCTGACAAAGTCTCTTTAAGTCTCAAAAAAAAGAAACAGGAAAAGCTGGGCATGGTGACACACACTTTTAATTTTTTATTTTTATATATTTATTTGAGAGCGACAGACAGAGAAAGAGGCAGATAGAGAGGGAGAGATGGGCATGCCAGGGCTTCCAGCCACTGCAAACGAACTCCAGACACATGTGCCCCCTTGTGCATCTGGGCAACGTGGGTCCTGGGGAATTGAGCCTCAAACCGGGGTCCTTAGGCTTCACAGGCAAGCGCTTGACCACTAAGCCATCTCTCCAGCCCAACACACACTTTTAATACCAGCACTCGAGAAAAAGAGGTAGGAGGATCGCTGTGAGTTCGAGGACACCCTGAGACTGCATAGTGAATTCCAGGTCAGCCTGAGCTAGAGTGAGACCCTACCTCGAAAAACAAAAACAAACAAACAAACAAAAATCCTAAAGGTCTGTATTGAATTGCATACATGCTGGGCTGGAGGGCTGGCTTAATGGTTAAAGTGCTTCCCGAGTTGCACACATCGCTCCAAATGTGATTAGAGAATGGACGAGTTTAGGCATAGACCCACTGCTCTCCATCAAAGCTGGAATGGAACATCCATCCTACCATCGGGTGCAACTGAAGGATGTGATTGAGAGAGGCATGATTTCTCCCAAAGGAACACTGGGGTGCTAATATCAAAATAAAGACACACAGGGCTGGGGATGCAACTTAGTTGAAAGAATGTCTGCCAGGCTGGAGAGATGGCTTAGTGGGTAAAGCATGTGCCTGCAAAGCCAAAGGACCCAGGTTCAATTCCCCAGGACCCACATAAGCCAGATGCACAAGGTGGCACAGGTGTTTGGAGTTTGTTTGCAGTGGCTGAAGGCCCTGGCATACCCATACTCTCTCTCTACCTCTTTCTCTATAAATAAATAAAAAAATTTAAATTATATTGCTGAAGACTCCACATACTTGGGCTGCAAGGCCACTGAGAAATTCTGCTGGAACTGAGCTGATAACCTCCTCCATGTATACCAGCTGAGAGAAAGCTGGAAGAAGCCATTCTACATTTAGTTCAATGGGAGAGAGATATCACCAGTGAAGATACTCAGCAGTGGACACTGCAAGCCTTATAATTGGACAGCCAGGCCAAATGAGCCAACGGGTACAATAGTGGCACGTCTGTCATGGTGGAAACCAACTGCCCTCCAATTGGACTGGAGGCCCGCTCCATGGGGGGGGAATACATCCCTGATACTGAAAACTTAAAACAGGGATAGTCATGAGCCCTAGGGGTGTAACATCTGCTGATGTCTGGAAAAATGTACATACTATGCTTATCAAACTACCCAGTAAGCACTTCTCTTAATATTTATGCACTTATATTAATGCTACTCTCACTTTTGGTAGAGAATCTTCTCTTTTCAGATGGCAGTAACCTTGGGATGACTCAGAAGGTATCATAGTGCTGGAAAGAAGTGACTGGAGTACTGAGTAACATCTCGATCACACCTTCCAAGGCTCAGGGTCTAATGCGGAAGAGGTGGCGGAAAGAATGTAAGAGCCAAAGGAAGGGTAGGACTCCTTACAACGTGCTCCCTTCAGACATAAAATGGCCTGGATATCCATGACCTCATAGTGCCTGACACTACCTAAACAAGACCATCATAAGAGGAGGAAAAGATCATGACATCAAAATGAAAGAGAGACTGATTGAGATGGGGAGGGGATATGATGGAGAATGGAATTTCAAAGGGAAAGTGGGGGGAGGGAGGGTAGAACCATGGGATACTCTTTATAATCATGGAAAATGTTAATAAAAATTAAGAAAAAAAATCTAAAAAAAAATAACATTAAATGAAGAAAAGAATGTCTGTACAGCATGCCAAAGCCCTGGATTCAGTTTTTAGTCCCACATAAACTGAGCATGGTGGCACATGGCTATAATCCCAGAAACCAGCACTGTAGAGGCAGGAGGATCAGAAGTTCAACATCATCCTTGGGTACAACTCTGTCTCATCTGAGGCTGGGTTTGGTGGTGCATGCTTTTAATCCCAGCACTTGGGAGGTTGAGGTAGGAGGATTGCTGTGAGTTTCAGGCCACCCTGAGACTACATCAAACTTTATCTCAGAAAACCAAAAATAGGACTGGAGACATGGTTCAGCAGTTAAGGTGTTTGCCTGTGATGCCTGAGGACCCAGGTTTGACTCCCCAGAACCCACGCAAGCCAGCTGCACAGAGTGACTCATGTGCACAGGTTGCACATGCACGCAAGGTGGTCCACACATATGGAGTTCATTTGCAGTGACTAATGCCCTGGCATGCCAATTCTCTTTCTCTCTCTTGCTCTCCCACTCTGTCTCTCATAAAAAATGTGAAAAAAGGGCTGGAGAGATGGGTTAGCAGTTAAGCACTAGTCTCTGAAGCCTAAGGACCCCAGTTTGAGGCTCGATTCCCCAGGACCCACGTTAGCCAGATGCACAAGGGGGCGCACACATCTGGAGTTCATTTGCAGTGGCTGGAGGCCCTGGCGCACCCATTCTCTCTCTCTCTCTCTCTGCCTCTTTCTCTCTTTGTCTGTCGCTCTCAAATAAATAAATAAAATAAACAAAAAATATATTTTTTAATGTGAACAAAAAGCAGGGTGTAAGGGTCCGAGAATCGCTGAAGAAAGACCCCAGACTCAAATAGTATGTAGAAACAAAGAGTGTTTATTCTGCAGAATCAGAGCAGCATGCAGGGGTCAACCATTCATGCAAAATGGCGACCTGGGAGGAGCACGCAGCCCCTTTTAAGCACAACTAGGGGAATTCTAGTGGGTTAGGTAATCTTTTAAAATGGTTGGCTAGGCAAGCAGCAGTTACAGTTGTACATCTTTGATTCGTTGGGGCGAAAGGTGCGAAAGGGTTACTAAAGGGACATTCTGGGCGTATTTGGACATTTGGAACTGACTCAGCCCCTGGGCAGCTATCTTCTCTGGCCACATGTCAGGGTCACTGTTGATTAACAGCCCACCTTTTCCCAGAAGTCTTGCCTACCTCTCTGGGAAACTGAAACTTAGGCCTAGTTAGGGTGGCACCTTACTGAAGCCTGTCATGGCGTCAGTTTGGTCCCTTCATTTCCCCCTTGAGTATGGCCCGATCTTGAATCCTTGATATGTATCTACAGGTTGGTATTGTTGCCTTAGAACCATTAATTGTATTGTGGCTAAGTGATCCTTAACAAATTTGACCAAGGCATTAATAATGCAGGGCCCACAAGTGAGGGCCAGCAACAAGAGGATAAGGGCACCTGCCAGGGAAGAAATTAGGGATGTTAACCAAGGGGACCAATTGAACAAAGATTCATGAAGGGACCAAACTGACGCCATGACAGGCTTCAGTAAGGCGCCACTCTAACTAGGCCTAAGTTTCAGTTTCCTGGAGAGGCAGGCAGGACTTCTGGAAAGGGCCTGCCCTGACATGTGGCTGGGAAGATAGCCGCCCAGAGGCTGAGTCAGTTCCTGGACATGCCCAGACATGACCCTTTCGTGCCTTCTGCCCCAACCTATCAGAGATGCACAACTGTAACTACTGCTTGCCTAGCCAATCATTTAAAAAATTACCTAACCTAGCCAGGCGTGGTGGCGCACGCCTTTAATCCCAGCACTCGGGAGGCAGAGGTAGGAGGATCACCGTGAGTTCGAGGCCACCCTGAGACTCCATAGTGAATTCCAGGTCAGCCTGGGCTAGAGTGAGACCCTACCTCTGTTGTGCCAAGACCCCTGACCAGGAGCCAAGAACCCCGGTCACCCAGGAGTCACCCAGAGAACTGCCACAGAAGCCGAGACACTCGAATGTAAAAGCAGCAGGTTTCTTTATTGCAAGCTTAGGCCTGGGCTCCGTCCACACAGTCCGGCACAGCGGTAGTGAGGGAGAGAGCCCCTTTCTTTTGGGGGAAGGGGTTCATATAGGAATTCGAACAAAGGAGTAGGGGATAGATACATGATTGGTTGATTTAAACCATTCTGATTGGCTTGGGGTTTTGGCGGGCAAAGTTGGGGGCAGGAGCTAGTGTTGGGGACAGGAGCTAGAGTTGGGGGCAGGAGCTAGGCGCACTCCAAGCAGATGAGGTAATTTCCATTGTGATTGGCTAAGCAAGCAGTGGTACATTACGACTTTTGAAATGGTAGGTTTCTTATCTAAAGCAGGTGGTTGGAGGCCGGAGGACCCCTCACCCCCCCCCCCCCCCCGCAGTGGAGGGTTTCTGGAATGTCCTTGAAGTGGAGATTCCTCAGAAACTTTAGGGGGAAAGGCAGCAATTGAGCAAGCAAGCAAAGTTTACAGAAGCAAAGGCCAGCACATTAGCCGGCTAGTTCTCTATCTAAGTCAGGCCTGTGCCTTTTTACTTAAAATGGTTATATTTGGTCTCTCACCTCGAAAAACCGAAAAATAAAAAAATTACCTAACCTGCCTGGAATTCCCCTGGACCTAGCCCGCCAAAACCTTAGGACCAATCCAAAGAATATGAGTACAGTTGCTGTTCAAATTAGCCAATCATGTTAGAAAAGATAAGCCCGCCAAAATTCCTCTAGCTATTCTTAAAAGGTGCCTGCGAGCTCCTCTCAAGGTCTCCATTTTGCATGAATGGTTGACCCCCGCATGCTGGCTGATTCTGCAGAATAAACGCTCTTTGCTTTTACATACTATTTGAGTCTGGGGTCTTTCTTCAGCAATTCTTAGGCCCTTACAATTCATACCAGTTTTGATTTTGCTGTTTAATTTTAGCTCTTTTTTCTAACTTCTCTCAGACCATGGGTAGGCTGTTTCTGATAACGCCTGAGTTGTTGACATAAAAATGAAAGAACTAAATTGACTAAGTTGATGCCATGATAGGTTTTAGCAAAACACCTCCCAGGCTAGGCTTAAAATTAGAACAAAGGCCATTAATCAGTGACTGTCCTGGCCGGAGAAAAGCTGAGTCACTTCCTGGAAATTCAAGGTCTCTCGGCCCCAACCAATCAAAAATATATAGATATAATAGACTAATCAAATGCAATCCTTGTTCAAATTAGCCAAACTGTAGAACTAATTGCCCGTCAGAATCTTCCTTAGTTATGCTTAAAAGAGCCTGTGAGCTCCTCTCAGGGTCACCATTTTTGTATGAATGGTCGACCCCCACATGCTGGCTGATTCTGCAGAATAAACACTCTTTGCTTTTACATACTATTTGAGTCTGGGGTCTTTCTTCAGCGATTCTTGGACCCTTATAAAAAACAGCATTGTTCTCCCAGGGCCTGGCAAAGCCCTCCTTGCTGTAGAAAGAGCAGGTCTAATCCCCTTCTATTTTGCAGTGCTACTTCAGCTAGTGAGTCCAATGACCACTCTAGGTGATGGACAGACTTTTCTAATTGAGTGAGATCTGAGTCTATAAGGCTACTTAGAGCCTGATAAGTCTGATTTGCCCTAATTAAGGCCATTGTACCAGTGCCAATTCCTGCAGTTATGCCAGCCCCAACCAACACTGTGAGAAGGATCACTGAGGCCCCAAAAATCTCGTTTTTCTCTATGGTGGTCTGGGACCGTCTCCATATAGAAGCTGAAGGGAAGGTAATAAAGCTGAGGGAACAGTGTTACTAGAATGCACATGCTGGAATTCTGAGTTAACGGTGGGTGGATGCAAGGGGTTAAACTGGTGGTGCATGCAAACCAGGTTCTGTTAGGGGGCACAAGGTAGGATGTACCAGCATTTGTGGTGATAGCATGGTTACAGAGATGCTTAAGGGAAGCTATCTAGTTTTCCCCTGTTCCTATCACACATAGTCCTTTTCCAGTTACAGCTTGAAGGGTAAGGACCGGAGACCTTCCCTAAGAGCATCTTGGTGGGCTTTCAAGGAGTTGACTGATTTCCTGTGATAGCCCAGCCAGTATAGTATGGAGGCTTGGGGTCTAAGCAGAACCAGTAGTCTTCTCTGGTGAGGTAAGTGGTAGAGTTGAGGAAATTAAAGGTGAAATTGAGTAACCTAAATAAAATGGATGAATCAGGGACCCCGGGGTGGGGGGTGTTATTAACCAGGGGGTGGTTGGGTCTGTGGGGGAGGAGGTGCCTGAAACTAACACCAGTGCCATAGGATTTGCAGGTTTTAAAACAGGCAAAGCCAGAGCCTATAGCTATGGGGGGGGGGGGGCGGCCCTGCCAGGATAGCCTGTTTCTGGATCTGGAAGAGGAGTCCCCTATCCAATCCTGATGCACATAACCTTAGGCCCCAAATTTTTCCAGCTTCTCATCCTCTGCTAGTTTGTCCCTTTTTTGTCATTGAGATGGAGATGGGGTTTCTTTTTCCCTGTGATGTCTGGTTTTTTGCTCTACTGATTTGGATAAGATCCCGATTATCCTTTACCCAGGGGGTGTTGGTCTCACATCCCCATTTATAGAAAAATAAACTTTCTGTTCCCCCACAAGTCCCATAGTCATTTGTTCCTGGGCAAACATAAAATTGCACAGTTGCAAGTTTTTGTTCCTGGCAGTCATCTCCACAGGTTGCCACGGCGTTTTGTCAGTCTTGATAGGACTGACAATTCTCACCCTTTGGACTTGGATGTTTCCATATGGAACCGGCCAGGGCACAAAGATCTAGGTGTAAGTTGGGAAGAGTGGTACTTACCAGACCGGTTAACATCAAAGTCTGCACTACTCTCTCTAGGTCTCATGGGGAAGTCTCAGGGCCCCGAAGTATCCATTTGGTAGTAACAGCTTGGTGTGGGTGAGTGTCTGATGTGGTCTGAACCCCAAGCAGGGCTATCATAAAGATAAGGTGGATAAAATTTTTCATCATTGAGTCTCTAGCCTATGGATCCTCAATTTGAGTGGGTCCTGTGGGTGGGTGACAACTCGCCACAGTCCTGGCTTCTCTTCAGGTGTGTAGTTGTGTGGGTCAACAGGCTTCACGTATGAATGATGTATCCAGGATGGGATGCCATCTACCTTGATGGCTGTTGGAGTGGTCAGAATCATGGTGTAGGGTCCCTTCTAGCCAGGTTCAAGAGTCTCCTTCCATTGTCTTTTGACAAGCACTAGGTCTCCCAATCTGAACCCATGGGGTGTAGGTGTAGGTGTCTTTTCATAGATTGGCTGAAGTTGGGGCCAGAGACGTTCTTGCACCTGAAATAAAGCTTGCAAGGAGGAGAGAAATCTCTCATTCTCAAATTCAGTTAACATTTCTGCTTTTATATTAGGTAACAAGGGTGGGGGTCTTGCATACATGATTTTAAAGGGAGTCAGCCCCATGGTATAGAGAGAATTTTGAACTCGGAAAAGGGCAAAGGGAAGGAGAGACACCCAGTCAGCACCAATTTCAAGGGTTAATTTAGTTAGGGTCTCCTTTAGGGTCTGATTCATTCTTTCTACCTGTCCAGAACTCTGGGGACAATACACACAATGGAGTTTCCAATTTGTCCCCACGATTTTAACTATGGCCTGGGTTACCTGTGTGATGAAGGCTGGTCCATTGTCTGACCCCAAAAGTACAGGTAAACCATACCTTGAAATGATGTCATCCAATAGTTTTTTGGCCACAATTGTGGCAGTCTCATTCTTGGTTGGAAAAGCCTCAGTCCATCCTGAAAAGGTGTCTATAAATACCAGTAAATACTTGTATCCATACAAAACAGGCTTTATCTCTGTGAAGTCAATTTCCCAATTTAATCTTGGTTGAGTTCCTCTTTCCCTGATTCCCAACCGAGAAACCTACTTTTTACATTTACCAGGCAGCAAGCATGGCATCAGGCTACAGCTTCTGCTGCCTTTTGCCTCAAGTCAAAAACTTTAAGGTGGGCCCACCTAAGTAAGTCCTCAATCTTCTGTTGACCTAGATGAGTACTCTGGTGTAGTTGTCTAATGAGTTGGCTAGCAAGGTCCGATGGGAGGATGATCGTTCCATCGGGGGTCTTATATCATCTTTGTTCCTTGTAGGCTGCCGTACAGGTCATAATCCTCCGTTGTTCTCTGTCAGTACAGTTTGGTGTCTCTGGCAAGGTTGGCACCACCATTGGAGGCAATTTTGCCACCAGGGTAGTAGCGATCTGGAGGACTGCCTCTCATACCGCCTTGTCAGCCCTGTTGTTCCCTTTAGAAGTAGGATCCTCCCCTTTCTGGTGACCAGGGCAATGCATGATAGCTATCTCTTTGGGGAGCCATATAGCTTGCAGGAGGTCTAAAATCTCCTATTTATTTTTAATGGTTTTTCCTTCTGCTGTCAACAGCCCCCTTTCTTTATAAATGGCCCATTAACACATACCATTGCAAAGGCATAATGGCTATCAATATAGATATTAAGTCTCTTTCCTTGGCCTAGTTTTAAGGCCTTGGTTAGGGCTATCAATTCAGCCTTTTGGGCAGACCTACCTGGAGGGAGGGCTTCTGACCATACAGTTTTCTCTTCAGTTGTCACTGCAGCTCCTGTGTACCAGACACCATCTTTAAGGAAGCTGCATCCATCTGTATACCAGGTCAGCTCTGCCCCATAAGCCATATTTTTTAATTCCCTTGGGTCAGATTTTCCCATGGTAGCCAGTAGCATTTTGGCCAGGCCTTTAGTTTGTTTATCTTCTGGAATCTCTCTATTATTATAAACTTTTTCTACTATTGCTACAAGTTCTGACATCTGCTTACCTGCGTGAAACCATCCAGTCATTAGAGTTTTCTGCGGATGTCACCACCTGGTTGACAAAGGCCATGTTCACAGCAGATTGGTTTTCTCTTGCTTCTGGGTCCCGGGGCGTATAGGTCTGGTATGCTTCTAGTAGTCTCTCTAAAAAGGCCCCTGGGCTTTCCTCCATACCTTGTATAGCCTGTCCTACCTTAGATAAATTTGTGGGCTTCCTTGCAGCCTCTCAGAGACCCCCCATCAGAATCTGGTGGCAGACTCTCAGTCTCTCCTTACTTGCAGGGCTGTTGGGATCCCAATCCCGGCGGGTTAAGGGAAAGGCTGCATCTATGTCAGCCTGCAGGGTTGTGGGCTGACTGTTAGGTCCAGGGACCAGCTTGCGGGCAGCTGCTAGAATTCGCTCCCTTTCCTCTGTAGTAAAAAGAACCTGTAAGAGCTGCTGACAATCATCCCAAGTGGGCTGATGGGTTATCATTATGGAATCTAGTAAGTCTAGAAGGGCTGAGGGCTTATCAGAAAACTTTGGATTCTGCATCTTACAATTATATATGTCACTGGTAGAAAGAGGGATATGATTCACCAACTGCTGGCTGTCCTGATCGGGGTTGGGGGGAAAGTTGCCTGTAGAGGTAGGGTAATTGTTGTGGAGTCTGCCTGTCTCGCAGTCCAGGCTCATGTATGGGGAGGAGTTGTCATGTTTCCTCCTTCTCCCCCTGGGCCTAGATTGGCAGCTACCATTTGCACTATGGATTCTGGCACAGGGGCAGGTACACAGGGAGGCGGGTAGAGGTCCTCCTCAGGGGCAGAAGGGGCAGGACCACTGGCTTGTGGTCCTTCAGTGGTCCTGACTCCTTGACTGACAAGATTGCTGGGGCTGGTGGTAAAAAGGGGCTCAGCCAAGGAAGGGAGCTTTCCACTAGATATTGCCAGGCTGTGTTGTATGGGACCTGGTCAATATACCCAGGATTCCCATACACAAGACCTTTAACTTTGTAAATGGTGGGGAGTTGGAAGGTGTCTCCCTCTGTCCATCCCACATTGAAAGTTGGCCATTCATTCCTGCAAAAGATGACTAGTTTTCCTGACCATAGTGTTAAGCCTAGATTGTCCGCCAGGCATCGGAAATCCTTGCAGTGTGACTGGACTAGGTCCATTGGGGTGGAACTCGCCAACTGTCCCATGGTGTCTTACAAGAAAGTATAAGAGGATGAACAAGACACAAATACACAGACACAGAAACAAATTTCCTGGGAAGTGAAAAATAAAAACAAAACGATGCTGACGGTAGACTATCCCGTGAACGGACTCCGTCAGACGGGTGCAGTCCGTCAGTATTTATCAAAACCAGAGTCAGACTAGAGTTCTCAGGCTCCAACAGATGGGGGTCTGTAGTGTCCTCGGAACACCCTGGCCCTGAAGTGTTAATTGGCGCATCCGCCTGAACTTTGTGGGCCTCCAGATTGTATGTGGACACCAGATCTGCCTGAAAAACAAGGAACAGAGCAGAACAAAGACACACAATACAGAGGGGCATCCCAACTCACCGATCGGTGGAGAACCAATTGCTCCCCTAGAAATGCTCCACTATTGAGTCTGCAGGGGGAGGAGTCCTCCAGTGATCCCGGACGAGCCCCCAAATGTAAGAGTCTGAGAATCTCTGAAGAAAGACCCTGGACTCAAATAGTATGTAAAAGCAAAGAATGTTTATTCTGCAGAATCATCCAGCATGCAGGGGTCAACCATTCACACAAAATGGCGACCCCGAGAGGAGCATGCAGGCCCCTTTTAAGCACAACTAGGAGAATTCCAGGCAGGTTAGGTAATCTTTTAAAATGATTGGCTAGGCAAGCAGCAGTTACAGTTGTACATCTTTGATTCGTTGGGGCAAAAGGGTATAAAGGGACATGTCTGGGTGTGTTTGCACATGTCTCCAGAAACTGACTCAGCCCCTGGGTGGCTATCTTCTTGGGCCACATGTTAGGGTCTCTGTTGATTTACAGCCTATCCTTTCCCAGAAATCTTGCCTGCCTCTCCAGGAAACTGAAACTTAGGCCTAGTTGGGGTGGCACCTTACTGAAGCCTGTCATGGTGTCAGTTTGGTTTCTTCACTGGGCATGGTAGTGCACACCTTTAATCTCAGAACTCAGGAGGCTTCAATTTTGCCATAATTTGTGGTTGGTGGTCTTTATTCTCACAAATTCTGGGTTAACACATACCCTTAGTTCCAGCACTCAGGAGGCTGTGCAGGAGAACTGCCATGAGTTTGACTGAGGCCAGCATTGGGCTACAGAGTGAGACCCTGCTTTGAAAAGCAAGCAAACAAAACCTTCACATATTAATTCACTAATTAATAGAGTCTCATCCTAGGTAGCTCTGATATTTACTATGTGTAGTAACAGCTTCAGGTTCACTGAGATGAACATTCAGACCAAGCAGTTATGGAAGAAGGGGTTTATTTTTGTTTATAGATCTAGGGGAAGTTCCATAATGGCAGAAGAGGCTGGCTTGCTTTCACAGGTCCAAGCAGAAAGAGAGAAGCACAAGTCTAAAAGCCACACAGCACAGCACACTTCAGAAACTCCTGCTAGGCACACTTTGCATATCTTTAGATTGAAATCTGAAACCTGCCACCACACCTTAAGATCGGCCCAGTGACACTGCCTCCAGCCAGGTGGCTGCAGATGCAAACTACAAACTAATAAAACAGTGAATATATTGGGGGCCATCTAGTCAAACTACCACACTATGTAACCAAGGTAGGCCTTGAACTCATCAGTCCTCCTGCCACTGCCTCCTGAGGTATACTCTACCACCCCTGTATATTATATTATTTTTTATTTTGTTGTCATGGCAACCTTGTGAAGTGAGCTGGCAAAGAATCTCTGGGCTTTTGTTTGTTTATTTGTGGTTGTTGTTGTTTTGAGGCAGGGTCTCACTCTAGCCTAGGTTGAACTGGAACTCACTCTGTAGTCCCAGGCTGGCCATGAACTCATAGTGATCCTTCTACCTCTGCCTCATGAGTGCCTGGATTAAAGACCTGTGACCCCACACAGATGGCTTTGTTTAAATTTATTTTCCAGGTAGAGTCTCACTGTAGTTTAGGCTGACTTGGAGTTTACTATATAGTCTCAGGTAGGCCTTGAACTCATGGTGATCCTCCTATCTCTGCCTCCCAAGTGCTGGGATTAAAGGCGTGTGCCACCATGCCTGGCTAGTGTTTTTGTTTTTTTGTTTTTGTTTTTGTTTTTGTTGCCCACCATTTTTCTTTTCTTTTCTCAATTTTTATTAACATTTTCCATTATTATAAAAAATATCCCATGGTACTACCCTCCCAACCCCTACTTTCCCCTTTGAAATTCCATTCTCCATCATATCCCCTCCCCATCTCAATCAGTCTCTCTTTTATTTTGATGTCATGATCTTTTCCTCCTCTTATGATGGTATTGTGTAGGTAGTGTCAGGCACTGTGAGGTCATGGATATCCAGGCTGTTTTATGTCTGGAGGGAGCACATTGTAAGGAGTCCTACCCTTCCTTTGGCTCTTACATTCTTTCTGCCACCTCTTCCGCATTAGACCCTGAGCCTTGGAAGGTGTAATCGCGATGTTACTCAGTACTCCAGTCACTTCTTTCCAGCACTATGATACCTTCTGAGTCATCCCAAGGTCACTGCCATCTGAAAAGAGAAGATTCTCTACCCAAAGTGAGAGCAGCGTTAATATAAGGGTATAAATATTAAGAAAACTGCTTACTTGGCAGTTTGATAAGCATAGTATATACATTTTTCCAGACATCAGCAGATGTTACACCCCTAGGGCTCATGACTATCCCTGTTTTAAGTTTTCAGTATCAGGGATGTATCCCCCTCCCCCCACAGAGCGTCGCCCACCATTTTTGACGAGGCACTCCATGAAGACCTGGGTGAGTACCGGCAGGCACACCCCCAAATAACCCTCCTACAGTATATTGATGACCTCCTTATAGCTGCCCCAGATTAAGAAACCTGTCGTTTGACCACTGGCACCTTGCTCAGAAAATTGGACCAGTTGGGATAGCGAGTGTCTGCGAAAAAGACACAGCTCTGCCAAAGGGAGGTAACGTACCTAAGGTACATACTCAAGAGGGGCCAATGCCTGCTGTCTCAGGCCCAGAAAGAGACGATCCTCAGTATCCCCACTTCCAAAACAACTTCGTGAGTTCTTGGGCTTGGCGGGATTCTATAGACTCTGGGTGCCAGGATTCACGGAAATTGCTAAGCCTCTCTATAAGGCCACAAGTGGGCAGGAGAGGGCCTTGGACTGGACTCCAGAGATGGACAGAGCCTTCCACTGGCCCAAGAAGGCACTCCTTAAGACCCCAGCACTGGCCCTGCCAGACATCAATAAGCCTTTCCACTTGTATGTGGATGAAAACAAAGGCATAGCTAAGGGGATGCTGACTCAAACTCTAGGCCCTTGGAAAAGACCAGTAGCCTATCTATCCAAAAAGTTGGACCCAGTAGTGCAAGGATGGCCAGCATCATAGCACCCACCATGTTGCTGGTTAAGGACGCAGATAAGATTACTATGGGACAGGAATTGATCATAATTACCCCACATGCCATCGAAGGGATTCTCAAGAATCCCCAGATTGATGGATCTCTAATATACAGCTGGTGAATTGCCAGTCTCTGCTTCTGAACCTGCCCTGTATCTGATACCACTTGACCTCTGCCCTCAATTCAGCCACTTTACTGCCAGACCCAGACCAGGACATTACATATGACTGCTCAATAGTGTTGAACGAAGCCCAAAACGCGAGGCCAGACTTGACAGACATCCCCCGGCCAAATGCAGAGTTGGACTACTTTATAGACGGGAGCAGTTACATGCAAGATGGAGTCAGGTATGTGGACACTGTGGTGGTAACTCTTGACTCTGTATGGGCCTCTGCCCTACCACCCGGGACTTTGGTCCAGAGGGCCAAATTAATTGCCCTGACTCAGTCCCTTAAGATGGCTAAAGACAAAATTGCAAACATCTTCACGAATAGCTGATATGCCTTTGCTACGGCTCATGTCCATGGGCTCATCTATAAGGAAATGGGGCTGCTCATGGCAGAAGGAAAAACAAAATCAAAAATAAAGATGAGATCCTAGCCCTATTAGAGGCGATATGACTGCCCCTCAAGATAGCCATGGTCCATTGCCTGGACCATCAAAAGGGGGAAGATAAACTGGGCGTGGTGATGCATGCCTTTAATCCCAGCATTTGGGAGGCAGAGGTAGGAAGATCACCATGAGTTCAAGGCCACCCTGAGACTACATAATGAATTCCAGGTCGGCCTGAGCTAGAATGAGATCCTACCTCAAAAAAAGGGGGGGATAAAAGAGCAAAAGGGAACAGACTGGCCAATAAGGCCACAAAAGAGGCTGCACTAGACTCCACAGCCATGGCCTTGGTGGCTATGGTTCCACCAGGGCTCCCTCCAACCCCCCATTATAGCTCTAAAGATAAGGAGGATCTAACCAAATGCCAAGGACCCTTTCGAAAAGAAGGATAGCCCCACACAGCTGAGGGCTGAATAATTCTCCCTTCAGAATTTGCTAAACAGCTCATTCATCAGATTCATCAAAATACCCATCTCGGTCTTAGAAAACTGAAGTTGCTGCTGAGAAATGCTAACTACAAAGTTTTGCACCTAGGGCCCTTAGTGAATGAGATCATTTCCCACTGCCCTACTTGTAAGGCAGTAAATCCCTTGGTGGTAGGACAAAAGGCCCTGGGAAACCGGCTATGCAGACAGAGACCAGGTGCAAGCTGGGAAATAGATTACACCAAAGTCAAACCAGGTTTATATGGATACAAGTACCTTTTAGTTCTTGCATACACCTTTTCAGGCTGGGTGGAGGTATTCCCCACGAAGAAAGAGACTGCCACCATAGTGGCTAAGAAGCTGCTAGAAGAAATCATCCCCAGGTATGGTCTGGCTTCATTGTTGGGATCTGATAATGGACCTGCCTTCATATCTCAGGTAACACAGTCACTTGTTAAGATTGTGGGGACAGATTGGAAACTTCATTGTGCCTGCCATCCCCAGAGTTCAAACCAGGTAGAGAGAATGAATCAGACCTTAAAGGAGGCCGTAACTAAATTAACCCTAGAAACTGGTGGTGACTGGGTAGCCCTCCTTCCTTATGTCCTGTATAAGGCTAGAAACACCCCTTATACCCTAAGCTTAATTCCCTTTGAAACACTATATGGGAGGCCCCCTCCCCTTCTGCCTAACCTTCAACCTGAGATCCTTGCAGAATTTGACTATCAGAAGTTCCTGGAATTCCTACAAGCTCTCCATAAGGACCAAAACCACATTTGGCCAGATATACACCAAATCTATAAGTCAGCTCCCTTTCCTCACCCCCATTGCTTTGAACCAGGTGATGAAATCTGGATTAAGAGATACAATCACAAGACTCTCAAGCCATGCTGGAAAGGCCCTCACAGGCTAATCTTGACCACGCTCACAGCCATGAAGGTTGACAGTCAGAACCTGGATACATCACTCCCACATCAAACCTGCTGGACAAGAGACTACTCAACAGTTGCAACATTGACGGGAGAGGCCTTCTGACGACTCGACTCCAGAAGGATGGAAGATTCAGCCCCACCCACTGGACCCACTAAAGCTAAGACTTTACAAATCCTGATCTTGATCTCTGCTATGGGTTTGGCTCTCATTGGACTTAACCCTCATGAGCCATAAAACCTCATATGGGTGGTTACTAACACGGCTGCAGGGATGATTGTTAACTCCACGTTCCACTCAGCCCCTATTGGAACTTGGTTCCGTGACATAACATTTGACTTGTGCACATTGACTGAAGGGGATTGGGATACCTATGCTGAACTTCAAAATTGCTACCACCCAAGTGGGCACAACATGGTGTGACACACTCCCTTCTATGTCTGCCTGGCGGGGGGCAGGAGATCCAAGTCTCAAAAAACCAAACGGGGGTGGGGGGAGAATCATTCTTTTGTTCAAGCTGGGGCTGCAAATCAACAGGTACAATCTAGCCGGGTGTGGTGGCGCACGCCTTTAATCCCAGCACTCGGGAGGCAGAGGTAGGAGGATTGCCATAAATTCGAGGCCACCCTGAGACTACATAGTGAATTCCAGGTCAGCCTGGGCTAGAGTGAGACCTTACCTCAAAAAAAAAAAAAACAACAAAAAAACAGGTACAATCTCTTGGGACCCCCAGTTAAGGATGACCTCATTATAGTTAAATGGAGCTCAGGGTCAGACTCACCAGGATGGGGATGTGGACTGCAGCCCAAGCTCTACTCAAACGGTCTAGGTGGACCATGTGCTTTTAGTACCTGTAATCCAATCATTATTAAGTTTATCCCAAAAGGTAAAAAAGTGACCAACTAGGGAGCAGGAAACACATGGGGACTATAACTCTGTAAACAAAATAGTGATTTTGGGATATTATTCACTATTCAGCTCCTAACTCAAAAGATAAAATTCGGGCTTGAAGTACCACTAGGCCCCAACCTGGTCCTGCCACCCATTAAAGTGTCACCACAGGAGCAGGAGGCCATGCCTACTGAAAGGCCCAACCTAACAAATAAGCCTAGGGTGACTTATATCCCATCAAGGAGTCCTGCTCCAAGTCAGGAGCCTCAACCCCGATCTGGTCCTTGGGACTTACTGTGGGTCACCTATCAAGTGATAAATAACTCTAGGCCTGAACTCACTGATGACTGCTGATTCTGCTTAGATACAAGACCCCACTATTATAAGGGAAGAGCCATCCTTGGGAATTACACCACCTCTGAGGATGATGGGACCTGCCTCTAGCACCACCAGGGCACCAGGAGGTTAACTTTGGAACCGGTTGAAGGGAATGGACTCTGCATTACAGGGGGTCATAAACCTGCTCCCCATACTCATAGACACCTATGCCATACCACCCAAAAAGCCCCAAATCAGATGTACCTCATCCCTCCAGATGATGCCTGGTGGGTCTGCTCTACTGGCTTGACTCCTTGTGTTTATACTCTCAACCATACCGATGGATTCTGTGTGCTGATCCAGCTAATTCCTAAGATCCTTTATTATTCAGGTGAAGACATGGAGACTCGACTCTCCCCTCTCCCGACCGGAAGATCAAAACAGGTGGCAGTCACTGCAGTCTTAGTTCCCACCCTGCTAGGCCTCAGCATTGCTGGGGCCACTGGAGTGGGCACCTTGGCCCTAGTTCTCCAAGACAAAAATTATAAGGCCCTAAGCCTAGTGACAGATGCTGATCTATCTGAGCTAGAAAAGTCTGTCCCACATCTTGAGACTTCCATATCTTCACTAGTTGATGTTGCCCTTCAGAACAGGCATGGACTAGACCTCCTATTCCTCCAACAAGGTGGACTATGTCTAGCCCTAGGACAATAACACTGTGTTTATGATAACCATTCTGGAATCACTAAGGAATCAATGTCTCTAATATGGAAAAGATCACAAGATAGAGAAAAAGAGAGGCAAAAATCCGAAAGCTGGTATGAATCCTTTTTTAATTGGTCCCCTTGGCTCACTACCCTCCTTTCAGCAGTGACAGGGCCCCTGATGTTGTTGCTACTCGCCCTCATTTGTGGCCCTATATCCTTAACACTCTCATAAGGTTTGTCAAAGAATGTGTATCTACCATTCAGCTTATGGTATTAAAGTCCCAAGAGCAACCCCTAGACCCTTCTCAAGGATTTGAGATGGAAACTATCTCAAGGGGAAAATGAGAGGATCAAATTTGCTCCAGTTTACAGCTAGGCCGAAGTTTCAGTTTCCTGGAGAGGCAGGCAAGACTTCTGGGGAAAACCACGAACAAAGGGCTGTTAATCAACAGCGACCCTGACATGTGGCCAGGGAAGATAGCTGCCCAGGGGCCTGAGTCAGTTCCTGTAATACCTCTGGACTATGACCAAAAAAGGACTTGCCTGAGATAGTGGGCTCCAGGGCTAAGTCAGTTCCTGCAAAGTCTCTTAAACATGTCCAAGGATGGTAAAATCTGGGCCACAGCCAACCAAAGGTGTAAAAATGTAACTGCTGCTTGCTTAGCCAATCACATTAGAAGATGATCTAACCCTCCTAAGAGTCCCCTAGCTGTGCTTTTTAAAAGGGGCCTGTGTGCTCCTCTCAGGACCACCATTTTGTATGAATGGTTGACCCCCGCACGCTGGCTAATTCTGCAGAATAAACACTCTTTGCTTTTACGTACTATTTGAGTCTGGGGTCTTTCTTCAGCGATTCTCGGACCCTTATATTGGCACGCCTGTTCTTTCTTTCCTCTTGATCTCTCTCTTATAAATAAATAAAAATATTTTATTTTATTAATTTAATTTATTTTATCTTGTTTCTTTCGAGGTAGGGTTTCACTCTAGCACAGGCTGACCTGGAATTCACTATGTAGTCTCAGGATGGCCTCGAACTCACGGTGGCCCTCTTACCTCTGCCTCCCAAGTGCGATTAAAGGCATGCACCACCACACCCAGCAAAAAAATAAAAATAAAATATTTTAGAAAAAGAAAAGAAACCTCAGCTACATAGGAATTTTGAGGCCAGACTGAGTGACATGAGACCCTGTGTCAAAAAAAAAAACAAAAAACAAAAAACAAAAAGCAAAAGCCAAAAAACAAAAGTAAAACAACAACCCAATAACTAATATAAACACAGCCTGCTAGCAAAGACAATCTAATATAACTCAGAACTTGGTGGGAGACAGTGAAGAGTGAAGACAGCATGACAGGTGTCAGAGGCTTAAGCTATGCCTTTCACATCCCTTTCTGCCCTAACCGCTGGCCTGCTTGGACACAAATACGTCGTCAGTAGCAGTATGGGCACATGTATGGTGTTGGGAGCTATCACGCTGAACTCAGAGATGACCCTGTTCAGGATTCTGGGAGCTTCAGCGGCCTGTTTCTGAACTGGCTCCTTTCAGTGGCCCTCTGTAGTTATAAGATGACTGAGCAGTCTGATAGTTTGGGCGTGTATGGTGTATGATATATGCACATGTATGTGCCCATGGGTGTCTGTACACTCTAGCCTGCAGCAGGTGTGCTTGCCTGAGGTGGCTAAAGAGCATGATCAGGTGTCCTACTCCATTGCTCTTATTTGAACCACAGTCTCTAATCCCAGAACTTAACATCTTTTCATGAGCACCTGCCATTCTCCAGTCTCGGCTCCCCATGGAACTTGAATTACAGATGTTCATGGCCACATTATATAAGTTGAACTCTAGCAGTTGCTCAGGCCTTCATGCTTGGACAGAAGTGTCCTTAGTTGCTGAACCATCTTTGATAGTTTCTTTAAAAACAATATTGTATACATTTATTTGTGCGTGTGTGTGTGTACATGTAGGGGGGGCACAAGGCTCCCTTGCTTCAAACAAAGGCCTGTCCAGCTTTATGTAGATAGCTAGGGAATTAAAACTGGGTTGGCCAGGTGTGGTAGTACACACCCTTAATTCCAGCACTTGGGAGGCAGAGGTAGGAGGATTGCAATGAATTTGAGGCCTCCCTGACTACTGACTACATAGTGAATTCCGGGTCAGCTTGGGCAATAGTGAGACCCTACCTCAAAAAAAAAAAAAAGAAAGAAAGAAAGAAAGAAAGAAAACTGGGTTTGCAGGCTTTTATCTCCTGAGCCATCTCCCCAGCAAGGTCTGACAATTTCTTGGCAAAGTGGGCATCTACAAGGGCATAAGCCTTTGGACTTCATCAACCTCCATTCTAGCAGTTATGCAGGGCACTCTGCAAGAAGAGCAGATGAAGTCAGAAAAGAAGCCAAGCAGGCGTGGTGGCGCACGCCTTTAATCCCAGCACTCAGGAGGCAGAGGTAGGAGGATCTCTGTGAATTTGAGGCTGCCTGGAGACTACATAGTGAATTCCAGGTCAGCCTGGACTAGAGTGAGACCCTACCTCAAAAATTAAATAAAGGAAGCCAGGCATGGTGGCGCACGCCGGAGGCAGAGGTAGGAGGGTCACCATAAGTTCGAGGCCACCATGAGACTACATAGTGAATTTCAGGTCAGCTTGGGCTACAGTGAGACCCTACCTTGAAACAAAAAAAAAGTAGAGCTGAAATTCCAGGGATGTTTCTTCCTTTCTTTGTTTTTGTTTTTGGTACTCTGATAACTAGAGGCTTTAAATGACGATTTTGTTCCTGTAAGGACATTTTGGGAATGACATCTTGTGCCCCAGGTGCGGGGAGTGGAAAAGTACTAGCTGGAAGCAAGAGGAGAAAGCGCTAATTCTCACCTTCTTGTCCAGAAGAAACTGCAGCTAGGAGAGGGTTCTAAGCCACAGAGGGAAGATACTCAGGTTCTCATGTTGGCCGAGGAATTGAGCTGTGATCAGGGAAAGTCAACAGTCCAGGGGACTCCAGGCGATTTCTTCTGCACAGGAGCCCAGAGGCAGCGGCCTCAGAACTTTTATTAGAACAGCTCTGTGTACAAGGTTCATTCAGCGCTTATGCAGATAATGGCTTAAACCAAAGTAAATAGCTACTCCCTATCTTAGAAGCAAGAGAACATAGTTTAAAACTATACATGAATATTAGCCCTCCCTAACAACAGTAGAACAGACATCACAAACTCTGTTCCCAACATCCTGGGATAAGCACAGATGTCCTTATTCCCAAAACATGGTGTCAGCAGAATCAAGTGTTCTACAAACAGAAAGCTTTTACTCAGACAGGCTAAAAGACCCATTCATGTCCCCCTTTCTTTGTGAACTCATAAAAAACTAAGTAAGCTTCATGGCAAGTGGTGACATGAGTAATATAAGACATGAGACATTGTAAAACACAAGGGATGATGAGAACCATTGATAGAATGGCAAAAGCAGGACCTAGGAAAGGGAGCAACCAGGAAAACCACCGGGGCCAAAACCAGGCATTGTCTTAATGGATCTTATCTATCTCTTGTCTGGCTTGGTCTGACTGTTGCTGAATAATATTGGAATTGTCAGTGATATTGAAATAATACATTCCTGGGAATTTCTCACATCCTAAATAAAGTTTAATCAAAAGAAAATCAACAGTAGCCCAGTTGGTTCTGAATAACTGATGTATGGAGATCCTTCATTTCAAGATTGATTTCAGCCAAGAACTGGGCAGTGAGACAAGCTGTTTTACTAAATACACAGGCTAATTGAGCAATTTCTTTTTTTTTCTTTTCTTTTTTCTCCTTTTGTTTTTTCAAGGTAGGATTTCACTCTAGCTCAGACTGACCTGGAATTCGCTATGTAGTCTCAGAGTGGCCTCGAACTCATGAGCTCACAGTGATCCTCTTACCTCTACCTCCCGAGTGCTGGGATTAAAGGTGTGCACCACCATGCCCAGCTTAATTGAGAAATTTCTCACTGCAATCCTACCACTAAACCTAATACTGGTAAAACAAAAGCAGCCCCAATGGCTGTTTGGGGAAACTCATAAGATGCAGTTGGTCATCACAGTTGGCAGCATGCTGTGAATAAAGTAATGTAGGCATCAAAGGAAATGTTCTTCCTAGTGAGCAAATGCCAGAAAAAATAGCTTGCAAAGCGTGATAAGCAGTATTGCTGTACAGAAAAACCCATCCCACAGGAGTCTCTTCCCAGTAGGAAGGGAGACATAAAGATCAGTGGAACAATCTGCAGGGATAGGCATCTCACCGGTCAACACACAAACACTGGTGTAGCAGAGCAAAAGAAATGGGCAGTGTAGGTTCAGCCCGGAAATAATCTCTACCTGATGAGGTAGGTTATCTCTTTTTTTTTTTTTAATTGGTTTTCTGAGGTAGGGTCTCACTCTAGCTCAGTCTAGCTCAGGCTGACCTGGAACTCACTATGTAGTCTCAGGGTGGCCTCAAACTAATGGCGATCCTCCTACCTCTGCCTCCTGAGTGCTGGGATTAAAGGCATGCGCCACCATACCCGGCTTGTTTTTTTTTTTTTTTTTTCCTGGTAGGGTTTTGCTGCAGCTCAGGCTGTCCTGGAATGCACTATGTAGTCTCAGGCTTGAACTCATGGAGATCCTCCTACCTCTGCCTCCTGAGTTCTGGGATTAAAGGCGTGTACCACCAAGTCTGGCTAGTGAGGTTATCTTTAGTAATATTAATATGTTCATCATGTCCAGCAGATAATCCTATGAGATTGTTAGCTAATAATTTCTTCACAGAGCTTCCCTCCTTAATGCAAAATGTATTCTTATTTATGGTATTAACTGCTAATTGAATAAAAAAATTCTGGTCATTATTAGGTTCAGGGTAGCCTAAAGACAAATAATATTAATACCAGCAGTTGAGTATCTACATTAGAGCCCTTCTTCAGTTTTGCAATTATACAATCCAGCATTCTCAGCATAAACTATCTGTTTATATGTGCCATATTGGGTATTATTCCTTCTAGACTGGTTAGTAACCTTTCTCCTTAAGCCTAAAATGTTAACCAGACTGAATACTTCCTTCCCATCCTTATACCATTTAATAGTGCCACCACCATTTCTGAACAGAAAAAAGTACAATTCAAGCCAGGAGTGGTGGCACACACCTTTAATTCCATCACTTGGAAGGCAAAGGTAGGTGGATCACCATGAGTTCAAGGCCACCTGGAGACTACATAGTAAATTCCAGGTCAGCCTGAGCTAGAGTGAGACCCTACCTCAAAAAAAAAAAAAAAAAAAAAAAAGGGCTGGAGGCATGGCTTAGTGGTTCAGGTGATGCCTGCAAAGACAAAGGACCCAGGTTCGATTCCCCAGGACCCACGTTAGCCAGATGCACAAGGGGGCACACGTGTCTGGAGTTCATTTGCAGTGGCTGGAGGCCCTGGCATGCCCATTCTCCCTGTCTCTTTCTTTCTCTCCATCTTTCTCTGTCAAATAGATAAATAAATAAAAATCTGTGGATACACATGCAAATCCCTGACCCCATTTGACCCCATTCTTTTTTTTTTTTTTTTTGGTTTTTCAAGGTAGGGTCTCATTCTAGCCAAGGCTGACCTGGAATTCACTCTGTAGTCTCAGGGTGGCCTTGAACTCACAGTGATCCACCTACCTCTGCCTCCTGAGTGCTGGGATTAAAGGTGTGTGCCACCATGCCTGGCTCGACCCCATTCTTTAACATGGCCTGGTTTCCAATCATTATTCATAGCATCCTTCCACCGTATAGGCTAAGGGACAGCGAGTAAAGCTTCTGTGGTCCAGTGTTTCTGTGCAGATGAGCATCCATCATCATCCAAAATTTCATAATTTATAACATATAATGCCAGAGCCAATTGTTCTTTGGGGGTGTTATAATCTGCCCCCCTTTTCTTTTCCAAGGTAGGGTCTTTGCTCTAGCCCAGGCTGACCTGGAATTCACTCTGTATTCTCAGGGTGGCCTTGAACTCATGGCGATCCTCCTACCTCTGCCTCCCAACTGCTGGGATTAAAGGCGTGCGCCACCACGCCCAGCTTCCCATTTTTGTTTTGCAAGGTTTAATCTCAGAGTAAGAGTTTTGCATTCTACAATAGCCTGGCAAGAAAGCGAGCGAAGCAAGTGCTGGCATAAGTGGGAGCAGTACCCGTTTTAATGTTATGGGGCAGTCCTAAAACAGCAAAAGTTGTTAGCATATGGGTAGTGACATGTGCAACCTTTCTTCCTGATTGATCAGTGGCCCAAGTAAATCCTAAAAAAATGTATGTATTGCAAAATAAACATAAGAGAGGTGACCAAAGCTGGGGACCTGTGTAACATCCACCTGTTAGTTGTAATCAGGTTTGGTCCTTCACAGATTAGTTCCTCCTGAAAACGAAGGAGTACAAAAGGGGGAAAGGAAAGGCCAGACATGACAATATCAAGAACCTGAGTTTTAGGTAAAGAAAATGTATGGCTTAAAAAGGTTGTTGCAGCATGAGTGAGGGAATGCCATTTTTCAGCCTCTTCCCCAGTGGCAAGCAATAGCAGCTGATCAGCTTGAGTGCTGCCTTCTGGTAGCAGTCCGAGTAGGCCTGAGAGGGAACAGATGTGGGTAACATACACTGGGTTCCTTCTTCGAATTAGTTCCTGTATTTGCAAAAATAACTGAGACATAATTAGCATGGTTTGGTATAATAGCAGAAATTTCCAATAATGGTAAAGAAGTAACAATATATGTGAATCTGTGGTCAGATTAAATGATGTATGTATAATAACAGATTTATAGCAAATAATTTTTTTTTCAAGGAAGGGTCTCGCTCTAGCCCAGGCTGACCTGGAATTCACTATGTTGTCTTAGGGTGGCCTGGAACTCATGGCGCTCCTCCTACCTATGTCTCCCTATTTAAGGTGACAATATTAATATGAAACATTTTTTGTAACCCATTCTAAAAGCATGAAAACAGGTTAAAACTAATAATATATAAAAAAGCATTTAAATCTTTAAGTTTTGTTAAAGAAAAATCATGGGAAGCCGGGCGTGGTGGTGCACACCTTTAATTCCAGCACTTGGGAGACAGAGGTAGGAGGATCATCATGAGTTCAAGGCCACCCTGAGACTACATAATGAATTTGAAGTCAGCCTGGCCTAGAGAGAAACCCTGCCTCAAAAAAATCACCAAAAAACAAAAAAAGAGAGAAAAAAGAAAAGAAAGAAACAAAAGAAAAGAAAAATCATGAGAGACAAAACAAACTTTGAAATAGATATAACATTTCTCTCAGAGCCAAAAGCCATGGGAGAACAAAGGCTGGCATTTCTGGCACTAGCATTGATCCAGAAGCAATTTCAGTGTGAAAACTCCTTCAGATCTGCCCAAGCATCTCATCCACGTTAAGCTCAGGCCTTGGCATAAACGTGTAGCAAGACTTTCATCTTGGTTTGCTTCCTTCCATCATTTAATCTCTTCCCCAGTCAGTGTCAGGCTGTGGAGAGATGGAATTCCCAGTAGCTCAAACAACAGTGCTTCCTGTGGCCTTGGGTATAGCCATTCACAGGCCCTGCCAGCCAGTTCCTCACCTTTGCTCTTTATTGGAGACTGTGTTTGAAGGCAAGTGTGTATGGAGGGATCCGGCCTTGAAGCCTCTGGTCTGACTCTAGCTGAACTGTTCCAGGGAGAGTTTTAAATTTTTCTCAGGGCTTCAGCTCAGCTCCTTGACCTTGTTGTTTTAAAATATTTTTTTTCCCTAAGAGTAGGAGAATCTTGCATTTTTTTTTTTTTTATTCTATAGTCTTTTTTTCAAGGGTGGCCTTGAACTCATGACAATCCTCCTATCTCTCCATCCAGTGTGCTGGGATTAAAGGCGTGTGCCACCATGCCTGGCTATTCTTACTTTTTGAGTTCCCTCTAAAGGCCATTTGACATTAAAAGCTGGCCATCCTAATTTACAGAGGGTCATTAATTTCCCTGGTGTTATCTAGTATTAGAGGCTCTTGAATAATGTTTTAAATTGATAAATATTTAAGATAATTTACTATTTTTTAATTTATATGAGTACTTACTTTTAAGTCAAGATTATCATATCAGCAATATAGACTACACACACACACACACACACACACACGTATTTCTAGTCACAAAGACCAAATGGATTTTATAGTTTATAGCTGGGCATGGTGCACACGCCTTTAATCCCAGCACTCGGGAGGCAGAGGTAGAAAGATTGCCAAGAGTTGGAGGCCACCCAGAGACTACATAGTGAATTCCAGGTTAGCCTGAGCTAGAATAAGACCCTACCTCCAAAAAACAAAACAAAACAAAAATTACAGCTTATAATTTTTTCAGTTTACAATTAAATTATTATTATCTTCATAACATTTAAGTAATCTACAAATCAGGGCAAGATAACATCTTGGCATTCTTATTATAAAATATTTTCCAATGGTTAGTCTGTATACCTCTATAGGCAAATATATTATTCACTCAAATATGTTAAATTATCCAAGGAGAGCAAAGAACAGAAATAAGTCATTGTCTCAATTTTTGGATTTTTAGCCTTTAGAAGAAATCTAGATTAACAACAGTTATTTTTCTTTCTTTCTTTTTAAAAATTTATTTATTTATTTATTTGACAGAGAAAGAGGGAGAGAGAGAATGGATGCACCAGGGCCTCCAGCCACTGCAAATGAACTCCAGATATGTGTGCCCCCTTGTGCATCTGGCTAACGTCAGTCCTGGGGAATTGAACCTGGGTCCTTTGGCTTTGCAGGCAAATGCCTTAACTGCTAAGCCATCCCTCCATCCCATCTTTCTTTCTTCCTTTCTTTTTCTTTTTTTTTGTTTTTTTGAGGTAGAGTCTCACTCTAGCTCAGGCTGACCTGGAATTCGCTCCGTAGTCTCAGGGTGACCTCAAGCTCATGGCAATCCTCCTACCTCTGCCTTCCGAGTGCTGGGAATGAAGGTGTGCACCACCATGCCTGGCTATTTTTCTTTCTTTTTTAATTTTTTATTTTTCTCAATTTTTATTAACATTCCATGATTATAAAAAATATCCCATGGTAATAACCTCCTTCCCCCAACTTTCCCCTTTGAAATTCCATTCTCCATCATATCCCCTCCCCATCTCAATCAGTCTCTCTTTTATTTTGATGTCATGATCTTTTCCTCCTCTTATGATGGTCTTGTGTAGGTAGTGTCAGGCACTATGAGGTCATGGATATCCAGGCCATTTTATGTCTGAAGGGAGCACGTTGTAAGGAGTCCTACCCTTCCTTTGGCTCTTACATTCTTTCTGCCACCTTTTCCGCATTAGACCCTGAGCCTTGGAAGGTGTGATTGATATGTTACTCAGTACTTCAGTCACTTCTTTCCAGCACTATGATACCTTCTGAGTCATTCCAAGGTCACTGCCATCTGAAAAGAGAAGATTCTCTACCCAAAGTGAGAGTAGTGTTAATATAAGGGTATAAATATTAAGAGAAGTGCTTACTGGGCAGTTTGATAAGCATAGTATATACATTTTTCCAGACATCAGCAGATGTTACACCCCTAGGGCTCATGACTACCCCTGTGTTTTAAGTTTTCAGTATCAGGAATGTATTCCCCCTCATGGATCAGGCCTCCAGTCCAATTGGAGGGCAGTTGGTTTCCACCATGACAGACGTGCCACTATTGCACCTGTTGGCTCATTTGGCCTGGCTGTCCAATTATAAGGCTTGCAGTGTCCACTGCTGAGTATCTTCACTGGTGGTCTCTCTTTCTCCCATTGAACTACATGCAGAATGGCTTCTTCCAGCTTTTTGTCAGCTGATTTACATGGAGGAGGTTATCAGCTCAGTTCCAGCAGGATTTCTCAGTGGCCTTGCAGCCCAAGTATGTGGAGTCTTCAGCAATAGGGTCTTACCATCGATTCCTGGTGGGAAACCAAGGGCCTCGGCAATGGCCTATAATGTTTTGGGGGCATCAGGGACCTCCCTAGCCAACAACTCACTGGAGGTATCCCATCCCTGGCACTGAAAATTTTCTAACAACGATCTATGGCTCCTGAGTGTTCCATTGTCCAAAACTGGAGGGTTCCATATGATTTATTTGCATCCTCTTAGATTTTGATTAGCCCTCCCTCCACCTTTCCTTTACTCAATCTCTTCCTCTGACCTCACTTTGGGCGTTTTCACCCCCGTTAATCTATTCTTCTACTTACATATATACAATACCAACCTATTAAGTACCCTCCTCCCTTCCTTTTTCTTCCTTTTATATCTCCTTTTTAACTTACTGGCCTCTGCTACTGAGCACTCCTGTCACTTCTTTCCAGCACCATGATACCTTCTGAGTCGTCCCAAGGTCACTGCCATCTGAAAAGAGAAGATTCTCTACCCAAAGTGAGAGTAGCGTTAATATAAGGGTATAAATATTAAGAGAAGTGCTTACTGGGCAGTTTGATAAGCATAGTATATACATTTAGCCAGACATCAGCAGATGTTACACCCCTAGGGCTCCTGACTGCCCCTGTTTTAAGTTTTCAGTATCAGGGATGTATTCCCTCCCATGGAGCAGGCCTCCAGTCCAATTGGAGGGCAGTTGGTTTCCACCATGACAGATGTGCCACTATTGCACCTGTTGGCTCATTTGGCCTGGCTGTCCAATTGTAAGGCTTGCAGTGTCCACTGTTGAGTATCTTCACTGGTGGTATCTATTTTCTTTCTTTTTTTAACTTTATTTATTTATTTGAGATAGAGAGCCAATATTCAAGTTAAATAGCTGCAACAAAAGGATAAGGAAAAGTTCATAATGAGCTTATTTGTCTTCTGTTTTGGGGGTGGGGGTTTCGAGGCAGGGTCTTTCTCTAGCTCAGGCTGACCTGGAATTCACTATGTAGTCTTGATCTCAAAGCAATTCTCCTACTTCTGCCTCCCCAATGCTGGATTAAAGGTGTGTGGCACCACACCTAGCCTCCTAAGGCTTTTAAATATATAATTAAAACATTAATGTTCACACTTTAAGTTGGTATACCAAAATTATAATGAAAAATTAAAGTGGCCACAAATTATATAAATTTAGAATCCTGTTTTAAAATCCTGTTTAGTGGCTGGAGAGATGGCTTAGTGGTTAAAGCGTATGCCTGCGAAGCCTAAGGACCCACATTCGATTCTCCAGATTCCACATAAGCCAGATGCACATGGTGGCATATGCGTCTGGAGTTCCTTTGCAGTGGCTAGAGGCCCTGGCACGCTCATTCTCTCTCACTCTTTATCTCTCTTTGTTTCAAATATATAAATAAAATAGATAAATAGAATGATTTTTTTAAAAATCCTGTTTAGAATCCTTTTAAAACAGAAGACAAAGCTGGGAGTGGTGGCGCAGGCCTTTAATCTCAGCACTCCGGGAGGCAGAGGTAGGATTGCTGTGAGTTCAAGGCCACTCTCAGACTACAGAGTGAGTTCCAGGTCAGCCTGGGCTAGAGTACGACTCTGCCTCGAAACCCCCACCCCCCAAAAAAGAAGACAAATGAGCTCATTATAAACTTTCCTTTATCCTTTTGTTGCAGATGTTTAACTTGAATATTGGCTTGTCTGCTCTTAAGAAATTATTACTATTTGCTGGGCGTGGTGGCACACGCCCTTAATTCCAGCACTCGGCAGGCAGAGGTAGGATTGCTGTGAGTTCAAGGCCATCCTGAGACTACAGAGTGAATTCCAGGCCAGCCTGGGCTAGAGTAAAACCCTCTAGTTCCCTATCCTTTGATTGGGCCTGTCCCATATTTTACCCATATTTTATCCGATTCTAAACTGTGCTCCCCTCCTCATTTCCTCATTCCCTACTGTTTATGGTATATTATTGGGGACTGAATTCTTTGAAGTTCTCCTTTATGTCGCTGGGTTCAGGACTGAGGACTATTATTTTTTATTTTTAATCTGTTGACTTGACAGTTGTGATTTTTTTTTTTTTTTTTTTTTTGACCATGGAGTGCACAGGGCAGCTTGAGGTTTATCATCTCCCTCAGAGTCAGAAGACTCTAAGAATTAGGGATATGGTCGGGTGAAGGGCAGATCATCCTCTTCACAATTAGTTTTATCTTCTGCACTGCTTGTGGGATCCTTAAGATCTTCAGTTACTGATGGAATAGCAGTTTGTAATGGCTGGATAGCTAAAGTAATAAAATGGTACCAAGACCAAATATTTAAGAGGAATAATTTTAGTTCTCCAGTAAGTTTGCTTGAAAGACTTTAAAGCTTCCTTCCATTGTTGCATCTGCAGAGTGTCTTGCGGAGGTAGCCAGTACCAATATTTATCTATATATTCAAAGAGTTAATAAAAAATTCTCGGGCTGGAGAGATGGCTAAGTGGTTAAGGCGCTTCCCTGCAAAGCCAAAGGACCTCAGTTCAATTCCTCAGTATCCACGTCAGCCAGATATACAAGGTGGCGCATGCATCTGGAGTTTGTTCGCAGTGGCTGGAGGCCCTGGCGCGCCCATTTTCTCTCTCTCTTCCTCTTCCCCTCTCTCAAATAAATAAATAAATAAATAAAATATTTAAAATATTCTTTCTCTCTTGAGCCAGGTGTGCTGGCACATGCCTTTAATCCCAGCACATGGGAGACAGAGTAGGAGGATCACTGTGAGTTCGAGACCACCCTGAGACTACATAGTAAATTCCAGGTTGGCTTGGACCAGAGTGAGACACTACCTCGAAAAACAAAACAAAAACAACAAAATTCCCTCTCTCTCCTTTTTTGGTTTTTCGAGGTAGGGTCTCACTCTAGCTCAGGCTGGCCTGGAATTCACTCTGTAGTCTCAGGGGGTGGCCTTGAACTCCTGGCGATTCTCTTACCTTTGCCTCCCAAGTGCTGGGATTAAAGGTGAGTGCGCTACCACGCCTGGCTTCATTTTATTTTATTTTATTTTGGTTTTTCGAGGTAGGGTCTCACTCTGGCCCAGGCTGACCTGGAATTCACTAAGTAGTCTCAGGGTGGCCTTGAACTCATGCGATCCTCCTACCTCTGCCTCCCGAGTGCTGGGATTAAAGGCGTGCTACACCACGCCTGGCTATTTTTTAATATATATATATTGACAACTTCTATACTTACCGACAATAAACCATGATATTTCCCTCCCCTCCTCTACTTCCCCCTTCACAACTCTGCTTTCCATATATCCCTTCTCTCTCTCCATTAGTGTCTCTTTTATCTATTTAAAAATACGTTTTCGCTTATTTTTATTTATTTATTTGAGAGCGACAGACAGAGAGAGAAAGAGGAAGATAGGTAGAAAATGGGTTCTCCAGGGCCTCCAACCACCGCAAACGAACTCTAGATGCATGCGCCCCCTCGTGCATCTGGCTTAGTGGGTCCTGGGGAATCGAGCCTCCAGCGGGGATCCTTAGGGTTCACAGGCAAGCACTTAAGTGTTAAGCCATCTCTCCAGCCCAATGTGTCTCTTTTATTTTGATGTCATCGTATTTTTCTCCTATTATGAGTGTCTTGTGTAGGTATTGCTAGGAACTTGCTAGGCACTGCGAGGTCTTGGATATCGAGGCCAAATTCTGTCCGCACAGTTGTATGTGAGGAGTGGTACCCTTCCTTTGGCTTTTACATTCTCTCCACCACCTCTTCCGCAATGGACCCTGAGCCTTGGAGGCTGTGTCTCTCCTTTTTTTTTTTCTTTCTGCCCCTGATGCTTTTAGCATGCTGCGCAGTAAGTGTGTAATCCTCCTCTTTAAAATTTTTTTGTTTATTTTTATTTATTTATTTGAGAGCAACAGAGAGAGAAAGAGGGAGAGAGAGAGAGAAAGAGGCAGATATATAGAGAGAATGGGTGCGCCAGGGTCTCCTCCAGCTACTGCAGACGAACTCCAGATGCATGCACCCCCTTGTGCATCTGGCTAACGTGGGTCCTGGGGAATCGAGCCTCAAACCGGGGTCCTTAAGCTTCACAGGCAAGCGCTTAACCACTAAGCCATTTCTCCAGCCCATAATCCTCCCTTTTACTAAGGGCTTGACCCATGGTTACCCTGGCGTCCTGGAGTGGGTTCCTCGGCCACTTTCCCAGAACCACATACCTCTCCAGTGTTCCTCTGCAGTCAACTCTTCCTAGGTCGGGTGCCCCACACTGGGTGTCACCTTGTTGCCGTTGTCACCAACTGAACCTGTTTCCAGGTCCTGAATGACCAGGGCTGAGGAATTGAGCTGAGACTGGGGCAAGTCAACAGTCCAGGGGACTCCAGGCGATTTCTTCTGCACAGGGGCCCAGAGGCAGCGGCCTCAGAACTTTTATTAGAATATCTCTGTGTACAAGGTTCATTCAGCGCTTATGCAGGTAATGGCTTAAACCAGACAAAGTAGATGACGACTTCCCTATCTCAGAAGCAGGAGGCATTCTGGATAGCTTGAAACTATGCATGAATATTACACCTCCCTAATGACAGGAGAATAGACATCACAGACTCTGTTCCCAGCAATGTGAGATAAGCACAGATGTCCTTATTCCCAAAACATGGTGTCAGCAGAATCACAAAGTGTTGTGCAAACAGGAAGTTTTTACTAGGACAGGCTAGAAGGAAGACTCCTACATTCTCACATTTCTGTGAAGATCAGAAGTTGAAGGGTATCCTCTGCTACATACATAGTGAGTTTGAAGCCAGCCTGGGCTACATAAGACCCTGTCTCAAAAAAAAAAAAAAAGCATAAAAGGTGTATGATCCATCTGGAGATTATAAAGCAACTCTCATTCACAGTTACTTTTTCTTTTTTTTCAAGGTAGGTCTCACTCTCTAGCCCAGGCTGACCTGGAATTCACAATGTAGTCTCAAGGTGGCCTTGAACTCACAGTGATCCTTCTACCTCTGTCTTCCTAGTGCTGGGATTAAAGGCGTGAACTACTATGCCTGGCTGTTTTTTGCTTTTCTTTCTTTTTTTTTTAAATATTTTTATTTTTATTTATTTATTTGACATAGAAAGAGGGGGAGAGAGAGAGAGAGAGAAAGAGAGAGAGGGAGAGAATGGGTGTGCCAAGGCCTACAGCCACTGCAGACGAATTCCAGATGCATGCATCCACTTGTACGTCTGGTTAATATGGGTCCTGGGGAATCGAACCTGGGTCCTTTGGCTTTGCAGGCAAACACCTTAACCACTAAGCCATCCCTCCAGCCCTGTGTTTTGTTTTTCCAAGATAGGGTTTCACTCTAGCCTGGACTGACCTGACACTCACAAGCTGGCCTTGAATTCACAGCAATCCTTCTACCTCTGCCTCCAGAGTTAGTTACTCTTTTGTAAAAGCAATTTATTGAAATACTGTTCACACACCTATCGTGTACCTACCTAAGTGTACAGTGGTGTAGATAGGGTATGTCAGCTGAATTGTTGCTATTGGAAAGAAATACACATTTCTTAGCTGCCACCCCCTCTTCTCCATCCATCCCAGTGTCTGGCAATCACTCATGCACTTCGTGTCTATACCCTTACTTGTGTCACACTGTACACATGAACATACTTGCATATGTATTGGGGAGTGAACCCACAGCTGCATGCACGTGAGGCAAGCACTCTTCCACTGAGCTGTGATTCAGTCCCCTCAAAGTCCAGCAGAACCCAGCCATCAGTGTCTACAGGGAGACTTCTTCCACAAGACCCCACACCACCTGTCACCACAAGCCTCTGGTGGTGACTTGGATCCACCGCCTCCATCATCCTGGCACTGGCTGTGAATCTGGCACAGGTGGCTAGTAGGTACTGATCATGGAGGCTCTTCGAGGGCCGGCAAATGTTCTTCAGGTGTGCGGGCCACTGCAGGGGAGCAGTTCCTTCACCATATCTCCTTCTCTGAGAATTTCTCCCCTTGTCCACCTTTGTTGTTGTTTTTTTTAATGTCATAATCATGACCTCTTATATTGTGTTAGGAATATTCTGCAAACAGGGTTTTTGCTGTGGGCAAGCATCTAAGATTTGTTTAGGTACATTTAATTTCTGGCTTTGGGGAACAGCTTTACACACCCAATTTCTAGCCTCTGGTACAAGGCCACTTGGCACTAGGTATTGGCGAATTGGGTTGGCTGAGGACAGTTCTGAGTGAAGAGGAGGAACAATGTATTTTTACAAGGCTTTAGATTCTGAAGGTTTGTGCTTTTTAAAATTGCTATTATTGGGCTGGAGAGATGGCTTAGCGGTTAAGCGCTTGCCTGTGAAGCCTAAGGACCCTGGTTCAAGGCTCGATTTCCTAGAACCCACGTTAGCCAGATGCACAAGGGGGTACACGTGTCTGGAGTTCATTTTCAGTGGCTGGAAGTCCTGGTGTGCCCATTCTCTCTCTCTCTCTCCCTCCCTTTCTCTCTCTCTCCCTTCCTCTTTCTCTGTCACTCTCAAATAAATAAATAATAAAAAAATTTAATTGCTATTATTATCAATTATTTTTGTTTTTTGAGGTAGGGTCTCCCTCTAGTCCAGGCTCACCTGGAATTCACTATGTAGTTTCAGGCTGGCCTTGAATTTACAGTGATCCTCCTTCTTGTGCCTCCTGTGCTGGAATTGAAGGCGTATGGCACACCTGGTGCTTTGTGCTTTTTCCTCTGAATCGGGCTCTTCATTATCTTTCACCAATCTTTTTGGTTTTGTCCCCTTCACTGGGATCCTTACAAAAAAATGTGCTTCAGGGGCTGGAGAGATGGCTTAGCGGTTAAGTGCTTGCCTGTGAAGTGTAAGGACCCCAGTTCAAGGCTCGATTCCCCAGGACCCATGTTGGCCAGATGCACAAGGGGGCGCATGCTTCTGGAGTTCATTTGCAGTGGCTGGAGGCCCTGGTGCACCCATTCTCTCTCTCTCTCTCTCTCTTTTTCTTTCTCTGCCTCTTTCTCTCTCTGTCACTCTCAAATAAATAAATAAAAAATTTAAAAAAATATGCTTCAGGCTGGAGGAATGACTTAGTGGTTAAGGCGCTTGCCTGCAAAGTCAAAGGACCCAGGTTTGACTCCCCAGGACCCATGTAAGCCAGATGCACAAGGTAGCACATGGTTCTGGGGTTTGTTTGCAGTGGCTGAAGGCAAACACCCTCTCTCTCTCTTTCTATGCCTCTCTCTGCCTCTTTCTCTCTCAAATAAAAATTAAAAAAATATTCTTGGTTGACTGGACATTCTTTGTTTCTAACTCTACTTCCTGCCTCTGGGTGTTTGTGTGCTACCTTTGATTAAATTTCTTTAATCTTTTTTTATGAGAAAGAGAGAGAGATAGAGATGGGGGGGGGGGGAATTGGCACGCCATGGCCTCCAGCCATTGCAATAGAATTCCAGACATGTCCACCACATTGTGTGTCTGGCTTATGTGAGATCTGGGGTGTCAAACATGGGTCCTTAGGCTTTGCAGGCAAGAGTCTTAACCACTAAACCATCTCTTCAGCCCTGGGATTAATTTTTATGTATAGGGGACAAAAACTCTACTACAGAGCCTGTGGTGGTTTAAATGTAAACTGTCCCCATAGATTCATGTGTTCGAGTACTTAATCCCAAATTGGTGGTGCTGTTCAGGAATATTATAGGCCCCTTAGGAAGTGGGCCTTGCTGGGAGTGGGCCTGGAGGTTCTGCAGCCCAGCCCTCCTTGCTCTCTTCACCTCTCTGCTGCTGTGAAGATGTGATGCTGGCTATCTGCTTCTGCCATACTCTCCCTTGAAATTGTGAGCTGAAAGGAAGCCTTTCCTACCATCAGCTACTGTTCATCTGGTATTTTGTTTCAGCTATGAGAACAAACTGATGCAGAATTGTATCCCAGCCCCTTCTTGTAGTCACCATACTTAGCAAAGAAGTTGAAAGCGAGTCAAAGACAATTCATCTTACTTCCAAAAGGGATGCTGAATTTCAGGAAAAATACCACACGGGTTCTACAGAATTTGCAGTATATTTAGGGACAAGAAGTTGTTGAGGGCCAAAGTGTGTGATAAGTGCATTCAGAGAAAAAAAAAGTGTGTGAGGGCTACAGTTTAGAGCTGAGAGCGCTTAGAGGAAACCAGAATTGGACTGAGGTTTGAACTAGAGCAAATTCATTGATTGATTAATCAATTCATTTACTTATTATTATTATTATTATTATTTTATCTCACCACTCTCTTATCTGGCCAGTATTTTTTCCTAGAGACAAGGTCTTCTAACATAGTCCAAACTGACCTCAAACTCATGATCCTCTTACCTTAAATGTTGAGATTACAGGTATGTGATTTCATGCCTGGCAAACATTCCATCATCATTATTATTTAATTAAAAAATGTTTTTTTTTTTTTCGAGGTAGGGTCTTGCTCTTGCCTACGATGACCTGGAATTTATTATGTAATCTCAGGCTGGTCTCAAATTCACAGTGATCCTCCTTCCTGTTCTCCTGTTGGTGGGATTCAAGGTGTGTGCCACCACACCTGGCTAAGAACACCATTTACAAAGGGTCATGAGAGGCTCATGTGTTTTGCGCTATAGTCATGTACTGTAGAAGTTGACTTTTAGAGCTGGGGTGGTGGCACATGCCTGTAATCACCAGCAAATGGGAGGCAGAGGGAGAAGAACCACTGCAAGCTTGAGGCTGGCCTGGGCCACATAGTGACTTCCAGGCCAGCCGGCATTGCATGGTGAGAGCCTTCCTCAAAAGATTAAACAGACGACTGGAGAGATGGCTTAGTGGTTAAGGCACTTGCCTGCAAAGCCAAAGGACCTAGGTTCGACTCCCCAGGACCCAGGTAAGCCAGATGCACAAGGGGGTGCATGCATCTGGAATTCGTTTTCAGTGGCTGGAGGCCCTGACACACCCATTCTCTCTCTCTCTACCTGCCTATTTCTGTATCTTTCTCAAATAAATAAATAAAAATAAAAAATATATAAAAAGATTAAACAGAATGTCTGGGAAGATGCCTCAACAGGTAAGAGGACTTGTTGTACAAGCATGAGGACCTAAGTTCGACTCCCAGCACTTACATAAGAAGCTGAGCATGGTTGCACGTGCTGTAACCGCAATGCTGAAGTGGGTGGAGAGAGGTGGATCACTGGGGCTTGCAAGTCAGCCAGTCTAACTAAAAATGGTCAGTTTTGGTTCCATGAGAGATAAAGAGTGGAAGAAAGATAGAGGAGGACACTCCTCATGGGTGCACACAGAGGCGTGTACTACACAGATGCACCAAACAAAAAAGAAAAAATAAGTTTATTTTCAAATCTCTCTGGTGATTGGAATATTTGGGTTACATTTTTCCCTCTTTCCTTTTCAGGGATAGCAGGTTGTCCCTGTCTGGTAAGTCAAGGTTCTATCAGCCTCTCAGCATGATTTTCCTATTTTTCTGCTCTCTAGGAGTCTGATCGACAAAGAACACGTTGCCTGTAGCAGGGTCACAAAGATTGTCTTTGGTTCTAGCACTGAGAACTGAAGGAAAGGAAAAAGTCATTGACCTTCAGCATGAATCCATGTTTTTCTTTTTTTTTTTTTTTTGGTTGTTGTTGTTGTTTATTGTTTTTGGAGGTAGGGTCTCACTCTAGCTCCGGCTGACCTGGAATTCACTATGTAGTCTCAGGGTGGCCTTGAACTCATGACAATCCTTCTACCTTTGCCTCCCAAGTGCTGTGATTAAAGCTGTGCACCACCATGCCTGGTTCTGTTTTTGTTTTTTTGAGGTAGGGTCTCACTGTAGCCCAGGCTGGCCTGAAATTCACTATGTAGTCTCAGGGTGGCCTGGAACACACAGTGATCCTCCTACCTCTGCCTCCCAAGTGCTTGGATTAAAGGCATGTGCCACTGTGCCCAGAAAAATCCATGTTTTTAACACAGACATGATCTCCCACACTATTGGTGTCTTTCTTTCTTGTTAAAATCATTTATTTACTTGCGTGCATGTGTGTGTGTGTGTATACATGGGTGTGCCAGGGCCTCTTGCATTGCAAATGAACACCAGATATGTGCTCCACTTTCTTTTTCTTTTTCTTTTTGGTTTTTTGAGGTAGGGTTTCACTGTAGCTCAGGCTGATCTGAAATTCATTATGTAGTCTCAGGGTGGCCTCAAACTCATGGCAATCCTCCTCCTACATCTGCCTTCAAAGTGTTGGGATTAAAGACATGTGCCACCACACCTGGCTCCCTCCCTCCTTCCCTTCCTTTCTTTCTTTTTAAAGATTTTTATTTATCTAGGTAGGGTTTGCTCTAGTCCCGGCTGACTTGGAATTCACTCTATAGTCTCAGGCTGGCCTTGAACTCACAGTGATACTCCTACCTCTACCTCCCAAATGCTGGGATTAAAGGTGTGTACCACCAAACCTGGATATTTTTATTTATTTATTTATTTATTTGAGACAAAAAACAGACAGACAGAAAGAGGCAGGCAGAGAGAGTGAATAAGGGTGTACCAGGGCCTCCTGCCACTGTAAATGAACTCCAGACACATGTGCTACTTTGTGCATATGGCTTTATGTGGGAGCTTGGGAATCAAACCAGGGCTTTCAGGCTTTGCAAGTAATTGCCTTCAATGGCTGAGCCATCTCTCCAGCCCACCCCATTTTTTTGAACAAGGTCTCGCTACGTAGCCCTCCCTGGAAGGTATAGAATTTTGTATGCAGACCAGGCTGGTGTTAAAATCAAGATCTCCTTGCCTCCTGCCTGCTGAGATTAAAGATGTAAGCCACCATGCCCAACTAAGTGACCCTCCTTTAATATCACTCCAGCATGCTGACATGACATGATTCAGTTGACCACCTATGTATGCTAATGAGGGACCATCAGAAATGACTGATTTCTTTCTGTTCATCTAATATTATGCAGTAAAACAGTTAAAGGAAACTGAGTAGAGAGAAAAAACTTTAATCATGGAGTTAAAATTGTATATAACTTTTGTTGAATATAAATACGTAGCATCAAATTTAAATTCTGGGTAGTACATGTACTGCTTCCTGAGTGTGGGAATCCCTCATGTTGAGAAATCCTGACGGACGACAGTCTGACTGATCATTCACTACTTGGGAGTTTTAACACGAGACCTTTATGTAGCACACCCCCAACACATGTTTAAAACAAAGACTGAGCTTCCAAACCTGATATGCTTCTAACTTTAGAGAGAACATCTATTGGTTACAATGAGGTATGTCGTTGCCCAGTTTCGTAAGCACAGGCCTCAGTTTCTGAGAAAGGCTTTTCTATACATCATCATAAAATTTTGTCTTAGGGAAAAATAAAGAAATTCATGAGGTATGCATCTGGAGACATTGCATAGCTTAAGTACAAGTGCAGGTCAGTGCATGGTGAACCCACAGCCTGTAGACTACAAACAAGTGCAGTTTCCAGCCATAGATTTCTCCCTTCCAAATGTGTGCATAACCCAAACCCTGGTGGAGGGCTGGGGATGCAGTTCAGTGGCAGACCACTTGCTTAGCACTGAAAAAAAAAAAAAAGAAAGAAAAAAGGACCCCCCGCCCCGCAAAACAACAACAAAACCTTTTGAGGAAGCACCTGTATGGCACTGCCAAGCGTGCCTACGGGTATGTGTATATGTGCAAGGATGAGTGCAGCACCACGGTGGCGCACTCTCTCCTGGTGGCAGGGTGTCTACTCCTAGGCCACGGGGGCTTCAAGTCTGGAGCTGGCGCTAGGCTGCAGCCTGTGCCTTTCTTTGGGGAGCACGACGCCGAGAGGCAAGTCTTCTCACTCTGCACAAAAAAGATAGAGTAGAATTCACTTTCTGTTGCAATCTTTCTTTCTTTCTTTCTCTTCTTCTTCTTCTTCTTTTTTTTTTTTGAGGTAGGGTCTCACAGTAGCCCAGGCTGTCCTGGAATTCACTATGTAGGCCCAGGCTGTCCTTGAACTCACAGTGATCGTCCTACCTCTGCTTCCCAGAGTGCTGGAATTGGAGGTGTGTGCCACTATGCCCGGCCTCTGTTGCAGCTTTCTAAGGTATAGTGAGGGTTGAGGTTGGCTTTATTAACAGTTAAAAAGTGTTTACCTTTCCTCCCCAAATACTGAAGTAGTCAGCACTGCGGCAAGACAGAAGTGACTCAAACATCTACCCTAGTTTTCAGCCAAGGAAAGGTCTATGGGCAACATTCTACTTGGCCCAAGAAGTGGAGGGACTGTTTTATAAACCGACCAGAAAAAGACACATGGAGGAGAAACTTGGTCTATTTTCCCAGCACATTTTGATGCAGCGCAAGGCACTTATGCCATGGGACCCACTCAATCTTGGACTTCCAGCCTGCAGAACTGTGAGCTAGCTGTCTTTCCTTTACAGATTACCTAGTGTCAGACATTCTGTTATAGCAATAGAAAATGGACAAGACACTAGCACACCTGGGTATTTAGTGATCAGGGGTAATCATCGGTGATATCCCATGTGTTGTGAACATAGATGAGGGCTGAGAACTACTACATCGTGTGCTCAGTATGTTTTACCTGATATGCTGCTGTGGAGCTACAAAATAATGGCAGCAGTCAAATTCCTGTTGAATAAAATTAAATCCTTGGTGGCAAGCTTTTCACTCTAGGTAGGCTGCTTCTGGTCCTGCAATACTTTGTGGTTTGAGTATGAGGGTGAAACTGCCTTAGATGTCTATTGGGGCAGAATAAATAAATATCAGAAGGTGAAATGGTGGACCCTGGCACCATCTTTCCAAATTACATCATTTATTTGAAAATTAATTAAGCTGGATGTGGTGGCACATGCCTGTAATCTTAGTACTCAGGAAGAAGAGATCATCACAAGTTCGAAGCCAGCTAGGGCTATATAGCAAGTTCCAGTCTAGCCAGAGCTACGTAATGAGACCCTTCCTCAAAAAGAAAAAAAGAGGGAAGAAGGATTAGGTAAAACTGGGCTGGAGAGAAAGTTCAATGGCTAAAGGTGCCTGCTTGCAAAGCCTGATGGCCCAGGTTCGACTCCCCAGTACCTATGGAAAAAGCCAGATGCACCAAAGGCATCTGGAGTTCAGTTGTAGTAGCAAGAGGCCTGCTGCTCCATTCCCTCTCTCTCTCTGCTTGCCAATAAATAAACAAAAATATTAACAAAAAACAAGTAATTAGCTAGAATTTCTGATTGTGCGTGCATAAAGTAAGCTGAAGTACCTGGATTCTGTCTTTATTCTTAGCTGAAGCCAGGCTGGTCAGTGGTGGCTCCAGGGACATGCCTTTGTCTCTTCCAACTAACTGTGTCTAAAATAAAGAAACAAATAAGTAAACAAATAAATAATTAGTAGGCAAGACACATGAATAACAGTTCAAAAGGAAGCCAGGAGGGCTGGAGATATGGCTTAGTGGTTAAGGCGCTTGCCTGGAAAGCCCAAGGACCAAGGTAGTTTATGCATCTGGAGTTCATTTGCAGAGGCTAGAGGCCCTCACGCACCTATTCTCTCTGTCTGCCTCTTTCTCTCTCTTTTAACTGAATAATTTTTTTTAAAGGAGGTGGAGTATGGTGGTGTATGCCTTTAATCCCAGCACTGGGGAGAGGGGGACAGAGGTAGAAGGATTGCTGTGACATTGAAGCCAGCCTAGAGTTATACAGTGAGTTCTATGTCAGCCTAGGCGAGAGTGAGACCCTGCCTTGAAAAAAGAATATTCAAAAGGAAAGAAGGAAAGAGCACTCAGGTTTATTGGGTGCCTACTCCATGCAGGTGCTTTAATCTCACATCGAATGCTCACAACCACCACAGGAGGCAGGTATCAGCACCTCAGTGTTGCACAGACAGAAAGTGTCAAGTCAATCATGCAATATAGACTGAGCACTTGCCAGAAATGTTTAGAACCAGAAGGGTTTTAGATTTCAGATTGTTTTCTAATTTTGGAATATGTATATATATATATATATATATATATATATATATAGAGAGAGAGAGAGAGAGAGAGAGAGAGAGAGAAAGAGAGAGATATCTTGGAGATGGGATCCCACCGTAAACATAAAGCTCACTTACGTTTCATATGTGCATTTATACACATAGCCTGCTTACTTTATATAATGGTTTTTATATTTTATTTACTTATTTGAGAGAGATACAGAGAGAGAATAGACATGCCAGTGCCTCTAGCCACTGAAAACGAACTCCAGGTGCATGCACTCCTAGTGCATCTGGCTTTAAGTGGGTACTGGTGAATTGAACCTGGGTCCTTTGGCTTTGCAGGCAAGCAACTTAACTGCTAAGCCATCTATCCAGCCCATAATGTTTTTTGTTGTTGTTTTCAAGGTAGGGTTTCACTCTAGCCCAGGCTGACCTGGCACTCACTCTGTAGTCCCAGGCTGACCTCAAACTCATGGCGATCCTCTGACCTCTGTGTTTCAAGTGCTGGGATTAAAGGCATGTGTCACTATGTCTGGCTGTTTCATAATGTTTTGCATGAAACCAGCCTTGTGCTATGGAACTTTCCACTTGTGTCATGTTGTCTCTCAGAGTTTCAGATTTTGGAGCTAGGCATGGTGGTGCATGTCTGTAATAGCAGCACTTGGGAGGTGGAGGCAGGAGAATAAGTTCAAGGTCATTCTTGGTTACATATTGAGTTTGAGGCCAGTTTAGGCTACACGCGAACTGGTATTAAAAAAAAAAAGGCCAGGCATGTTAGCACACAATTTTAATCCAAGCACTTGGGAGGCAGAGGTAGAGGATCATCATGAGTTCAAGGCCACCCTGAGATTACATAGTGAATTCCAAGTCAGCCTAGGCTATAGCCAGAGCCTACCTCAGAAATAAAAAAAAAAAAAAAGCGGGGGGGGGGGTGCTGGAGTGATGGCTTAGTGGTTAAGGCGTTTGCCTATAAAGCCAAAGTACCCTGGTTTGATTCCCCAGGACCCATGTAAGCCAGATGCACAAGGTGGTGCATGCGTGTGGAGTTTGCAGTGGCTGGAGGCCCTGGTGTGCCCATTCTCTCTCTCTGACTCTCTCAAATAAACAACACTTAAAAAAAATAAAAACAAAAGTTGGGCGTGGTGGAACACGCCTTTACTCCCAGCACTCAGGAGGCAGAGGTAGGAGGTTTACTGTGAGTTTGAGGCCACCCTGAGACTACATAGTAAATTCCAGGTCAGCCTGGACTAGAGTGAGACCTTATCTTGAAAAACCACACACACACACGACAGACCAAAAAAGAAAGAAAGAAAAAAGACACAAAAGTTCAGATTTTGGATAAATGAACTCCAGACACATGTGCCACATTGTGTGTCTGGCTTATGTGGGGTCCTGGGGAATTGAACCTGGGTCCTTTGGTTTCATAGGCAAATGCCTTAGCTGCTAAGCCATCTCTCCAGCCCTTTATTTGATTAAAAAATATTTTATTTATTTATTACAGTCAGAGAGAAAATGGGCACTCCAGGGCTTCTAGTCACTGCAAACAAACTCTAGACACATGTGCTACTATAAGCATCTGGCTTATGTGGGACCTACAGAATTGAACCTGGGTCCTTATGCTTCGCAGGCATGCAACTTAACCACTAAGCCATCTCTCCAGCCCCCCCCCCCCCTTGGTTTTTTTTTTTTTTTTTTTTTTTTTAGGTAAGGTCTCATTCTAGTCCAGGATGACCTGGAATTCATTATCCAGCCTCAGGCTGGATTTGAACTCATGGCAATCCTCTTCAGCCTCCCAAGTCCTGGGATTAAAGGTGTGTGCCACCATGCCCTCTTCTTTTTTTAAAAAAATATTTTGTTTATCTATTTATTATTTATTTACTTATGAGAGAGAAAGAGGCAGAGAGAAAGAGAGAGAGAGAATGGGTACACCAGGGCCTCTAGCCACTGTAAACAAAGTTCAGATGCTTGTGCCACCTTGTGCATCTGCTTTACGCAGGTACTGGCAAATTGAATTCTGGTCCTTATACTTTGCAGGCAAGTACCTTAACTTCTGAACCACCTTTCCAGCACTTTTGTTTGTTTTTGAGACAGGGTCTCTCTCTAGTCCAGGCTGACCTGGAACCACTTCATAGCCCAGGCTATTTTTTTTTTTTTTTGGCATCTCTTTTGTTTATTGACAACTTCCATTATTGTAAACAATATCCCATGGTAATGGCCCCCCCGCCACTTTCCCCTTTGAAACTCCACTCCCCATCATATCCCCTCACCCTCTCAATAAGTCTCTTTTATTTTGATGTCATGATCTTTTCCTCCTACTATGGTGGTGCTGCAGTCAGGTTCACATTGCTGGTAGAAATCACCCAACCAAGAAAAGCTTCTGGGAAAAAGAGGTTTATTTTGGCTTACAGGCTCGAGGGGAAGCTCCACGATGGCAGGGGAAAACGATGGCATGAGCAGAGGGTGGACATCACCCCCTGGCCAACATAAGATGGACAACAGCAACAGGAGAGTGTGCCAAACACTGCCATGGGGAAACTGGCTATAACACCCATAAGCCCGCCCCCAACAATACACTGCCTCTAGGAGGCTTTAATTTCCAATTGCCATCAGCTGGGGAACATAGCATCCAGAACACCTAAGTTTATGAGGGACACCTGAACCAAACCACAACAGATGGTCTTATGTAGGTAGTGTCAGGCACTGTGAAGTCATGGATATGCAGGGCATTTTGTGTCTGTGGGGAGCACGTTGTAAGAAGTCCTACCCTTCCTTTCGCTCTTACATTCTTTTTGGTACCTCTTCCGCAATGGACCCTGAGCCATGGAAGGTGTGCTAGAGATAGTGCAATGCTGAGCACTCCTCTGTCACCTCTTCTCAGCACCATGGTGCCTTCTGAGACATCCCAAGGTCACTACCATCTAAAAAGAGAAGGTTCTCTATCCAAAAGTGAGAATAGCATTAATATATGGGTATAAACATTAAGAGAAGAGCTTACTGGGCAGTTTGGTGAGCATAGTATATACATTTAGCCAGGCAGCAGCAGATGTTACACCCCTAGGGCTCATGACTACCCCTGTTGTAGGCTTTCAGTATCAGGGATGGATTCCCTCCCTTGGAGCAGGCCTCTAGTCCAATTAGAGGGCAGATGGTTTCCCCCATAACAGATGTGCCACTATTGTGCCTGTTGGCTCATTTGGCCTGGCTGGTCAAATGAGTGTCCACTGTTGGAGAATCTTCACTGGTGGTTTCTCTCTCTCCCATTGAACTGCATGCAGCGTAGCTTTTTTCCAGCTTTCTGTCAGCTGATCTACATGGAGGAGGTTTTCAGCTCAACTCCAGCAGTATTTCTCAGTGACCTTGTAATGTGGAGTCTTCAGCAATAGGGTGTTACCATCTATTCCTGGTGGGAAACCAAGGGCCTCGGCAATGGCCTGTAATGTTTGGGGGTATCAGGGACCTTCCTGGCCAACAACTCACTGGAAGGTTTCCCATTCCTGGCACTGAAAAATTTCCTAGTAAAAATCTATGGCTCATGTATATTCAATTTTCCAAAAAAGTAGGTTTCCATATGACTTATTTATATCCTCTTAGATTTTGCTTAGCCCTCCCTCCAGCTTTCCTTTAATCAGTCTCTTCCCCTGACCACACTTAGGCCTTTTCACCCCCATTAATCTGTTCTTCTACTTACATATATACAACACCATCCTACTAAGTCCCCCTGTCCCTCCCTTACTATTCCCTTTATATCTCCTTTCTAGCTTACTGGCCTCTGCTACTGAGTTTTTTCCTTCTCACACAGAAGCCCAATCATCTATAGCTAGGATCCACATATGAGAGAGAACATGTGATGCTTGGCTTTCTGGGCCTGGGTACCTCATTTAGTATAACTGCTGAGTAGAACTCCAATGTGTAAATGTGCCACATCTTCATTATCCACTCATCAGCTGAGGGACATCTAGGCTGGTTCCATTTCCCAGCTATTGTGAATAGAGCGGCAATAAACATGGATGAGCAAGTATCTCTAAGATAGTGAGACGAGTCCTTAGGATATATGCCTAGGAGTGCTATAGCTGGGTCATATGGTAGATCTATTTTTAGCTGTCTCAGGAACCTCCACATTGATTTCCACAATGGCTGGACCAGATTGCATTCCCACCAACAGTGCAGAAGAGTTCCTCTTTTTCCACACCCTCACCAGCATTTATGGTCATTTGTTTTCATGATGATAGCCAATTTGACAGGAGTGAGATGGAATCTCAACATAGTTTTAATCTACATTTTCCTGATGACTAGGGATCTAGAACTTTTTTTAGATGTTTACATGCCATCTGTATTTCTTCTTTTGAAAACTCTCAATTTAGTTCCATAGCCCATTTTTTAATTGGGTTGTTTGATTTCTTATTATTTAATTTTTGAGTTCTTTGTATATCCTAGATATTAATCCTCTATCAGATGTATAGCTGGCAAAGATTTTCTCCCATTCTGTAGGCTGCCTCTTTGCTCTAGTCACAGTGTCCTTTGCCATACAAAAGCTTTGTAATTTCATTACATCCCAGCAGTTAATCTGTGGTTTTATTTCCTGAGCAATTGGGGTTATATTCAGAAAGTCTTTGCCAAGACCAACACGTTGAAGGGTTTCCCCTACTTTTTCCTCTAGTAGTTTCAGAGCTTCGGGTCTGATATTAAGGTCTTTGATCCATTTGGACTTAATTCTTGTGCATGGAGAGAGATAAGGATCTATTTTCATCCTTCTACAGATATATATCCAGTTTTCCCAGCACCATTTGCTGAAGAGGCTGTCTTTTGTCCAATGAGTATTTTTGATACTTTTGTCAAAGATCAGGTGTCTATAGCTACCCGGACTTACATCTGGGTCCTCTGTTCTGTTCCATTGATCTACATATCTGTTTTTGTGCCAGTACCATGCTGTTTTTGTTACTATGACTCTGTAGTATAGGTTAAAATCAGGTATGGTGATACCACCAGACTTATTTTTGTTTCTCAAAATTGTTTTAGATATTCAAGACGTTTTGTGCTTCCAAATGAATTTTTGGACTGTTTTTTATATTTCCATGAAGAATGCCATTTGGATTTTTTATAATCAATATGTATAATTTATTTATTTATTTTTAATTAATTAGTTATTTTTATTAACAACTTCCATGATTGTAGCCATTGGAATTTTGATGGGGATTGCATTAAATGTGTAGATTGCTTTTGGTAAGATTGCCATTTTCACAATATTGATTCTTACAATCCAAGAACAAGGGATGTCTTTCCATTTCCTAGTGTCATCTGTAATTTCTTGCTTGAGTGTTTTAAACTTTTCATTGTAGAGATCCTTCACTCCCTTAGTTAGGTTTATTCCAAAGTATTTTATTAATGTTTTTGATACAATCGTGAATGGGAGTGATTCTCTGATTTCATCCTCTGTGTGTTTGTTGTTAGCATATAGGAAGGCTACTGATTTCTGTGTGTTTATTTTGTATCCTGTTACATGGCTGTAGGTGTTTATCAGTTTGCTGGTAGAGTCTTTAGGTTCCTTTATGTGAATCATGCCATCTGCAAATAATAACTTGATCTCTTCCTTTCCAATTTGTTTCCCTTTTATATGTGTCTCTTGCCTTATTGCTATGGTTAAGACTTCCAGTACTATATTAAATAAAAGTGGGGACACTGGACACCCTTGTCTTATTCCTGATTTTAGTTGGAAAGCTTCAAGTTTTTCTCCATTTAGTAAAATGTTGGCTGTAGGCTTGTCATAAATAGCCTTTATTATGTTGAGATATGTTCCTTCTATTCCCAGTCTCTGTAGGACTTTTATCATGAAGGGATGTTGGATTTTGTCAAATGCTTTCTCTGCATCTAATGAGATAATCCTGGGATTTTGGTCCTTCAGTCCATTTATATAATGTATTACATTTATAGATTTGTGTATGTTGAACCATCCCTACATCTCTGGGATAAAGCCTACTAGGTTGGGGTGAATGATCTTTCTTACATATTCTTTTTTTTTTTTCAAGGTAGGGTCTCACTGTGGTTCAGGCTGACCTGGAATTAAGTATGTAGTCTCAGGGTAGCTTCGAACTCACGGCTATCCTCCTACCTCTGCTTCCCAAGTGTTGATATATTCTTGTATTCTGTTTGCCAATATTTTGTTGAGAATTTTTGCATCTATGTTCATGAGGGAGATTTGTCTGTAATTTTCTTTTTTTTTGTTCTATCTTTGCCTGGTTTTGGTATCAGGGTGATGCTGGCTTCGTAGAAGGAGTTTGGTAGGATTCCTTCTTTTTCTATTTTATGGAAAAGTTTAAGAAGCATTGGTATTAGTTCTTCCATGAAGGTCTGGTAAAATTCACCAGTGAATCCACCTGGGCCTGGAATTTTTTTAACTGGGAAATTGTTGATAACTGCGTGGATCTCCATACTTGTTATAGGTCTATTTAAGTGGTTAATATCATATTGATTTAATTTAGATAGGTCATATAAATCAAGAAAATCAGAAATTTCTTTCAGATTTTCAAACTTAGTGGAATATATGTTCTTTTTATTTGTTTGTTTGTTTTGTTTTTTGTGGTAGAATCTCACTCTAGCCCAGGCTGACCTGGAATTCACTATGGAGTCTCAAGGTGGCCTCAAACTCATGGCAATCCTCCTACCTCTGCTCCTGAGTGATGGGATTAAAGGCATGCTTCACCACACCCGGCTGAGTATATGTTCTTGTAGTATGTCCCTATGATTTTTTGATTTCCTCTGGTAGCTGTTGTGATTGTGCCTTTTTCATTTCTAATTTTATTAATTTGTGTCTCTTCTCTCTTTCTTTTGGTCAGATTAAAAAATATTTATTTATTTATTTATTAGAGACAAAGAAAGTGAGAATGGGTGTACCAGGGCCTCTAGCCACTGCAAACAAACTCCACAGGTATGTGCCACCATGTGCACCTGGCTTACATGGGAGCTGGAGAATTGAACCTGGGTCCTTAAGCTTCGCAGGCATGCACCTTAATCACTGAGGCATCTCTCCAGCCCCTCTTTTGGTCAGATTTGCTAAGGGTTTATTAATCTTATTTATCCTTTCCTAGAACCAACTCTTTGTTTCATTGATTCTTTGAGTTTTTTTTTTTGTTGTTGTTGTTTCTATTTCATTAATTTCTGCCCTAATATTTATTATTTCTTCCCATCTAATGATTTTTGGTTTGGCTTGTTTTTCTTTTTCCAAGGCCTTGAGGTGAAGCATTAAGTTGTTTACTTGCAGCCTTTCTAATTTCTTCTTCTTCTTTTTTTTTTTTTTTTTTGGTTTTTCGAGGTAGGGTCTCACTCTACCCTAGGCTGACCTGGAATTCACTATGGAGTCTCAGGGTGGCCTCGAACTCACGGCAATCCTCCTACCTCTGCCTCCCGAGTGCTGGGATTAAAAGCGTGTGCCACCACGCCCGGCTCTCTAATTTCTTATTATAGGCACTTACAGCTATAAATTTCCCTCTTAGGCCTGCCTTCATTGTGTCCCAAAGGTTCTGGTATGTTGTGTTCTCATTATCATTTGACTCTGAATTTTTTGATTTCCTTATTGATTTCTTCATTGACCCATTCATCATTTAGTAGTGTATTGCTTAGTTTCCATGATTTTGTGTATGCTCTATAGCTTTTCTTGCTATTGATTTATAGTTTGATCCCATTGTGATCAGACAGACTGCAAGGAATTGTTTCAATTTTCCTGTATTTGCTAAGATTTGCTTTGTATCCTAATATATGGTCTATTTTAGAGAATGTTCCATGTGCTGCTGAAAAGAATGTATATTCTGCAGCATTTGGATGAAATGTCTTGTATATATCTGTTAGGTCCATTTCTTCTATGACCTCATTTAATCCAGATGCCTCTCTGTTTTATTTTTTGCCGGGGTGACCTGTCAATTGATGAGAGTGGGGTGTTGAAGTCACCCACTACACTGTGTTTGGTGTTATCTGTGACCTTAGATCTAATAGCATTTGTTTGATGAAGTTGGGAGCCCCCATGTTAGGTGCATATATGTTTAGGACTGTGATGTTCTCCTGTTGGAGTGTGCCTTTAATCAATATAATGTGACCTTCTTTATCTTTGCTAACTAATGTTGGACTGAAATCTACCTTGTCAGATATTAGGATAGCAACCCCTGCTTGTCTTTTAGGCTCATTTGCTTGAAACACTGTTTTCCAACCTTTCACCCTAAGATAGTGCCCATCCTTTGTAGAAAGGTGAGTTTCTTGGAGGCAACAAATTGAAGGATCCTGCTGTTTAACCCAGTCTGCAAACCTGTCTTTTGTTTGGGGCACTGAGGCCACTGATATTAAGAGTTATTATTGAAAGGTGTGTGTTTATTTTTTTTCTTTTTTCTTTTGAAGGTAGGGTCTCACTCTAGCCGAGGATGACCTGAAATTAACTAGGTAATCTCAGGGCAGCCTGGAACTCACAGTGATCCTCCTACTTCTGCCTCCCAAGTGCTGGAACTAAAGGCGTGCGCCACCATGCCTGGCTTGTCATTTTTCTTGTTTTGTAGTTCTTCCGGTTTTACCATTGCTCTCTTGTATTAACTAGTATTTGAGTATGGTTTGTTTTCTTCCAAGTTCCTTATATGTGTGTTTTTCTTTTTCTTCAGCATGGAGGATCCTGTTAAGTATTTTCTGTAGAGCTGGTGTGGTGGTTTGGTTCAGATGTTCCCCATAAACTTAGGTGCTCTGAATGCTAGATTCCCAGCTGATGGAGATTTGGGAATTAACGCCTCTTGGAGGGAGTGTATTGTTGGAGGCAGGCTTATGGGTGTTATAGCCAGTTTTCCCATGACAGTATTTGGCATGCCCTCCTGTTGCTATGGTCCATCTTATGTTGGTTATGTCCACCCTCTGCTCATTGTTTTCCCTTGCCATCATGGAGCTTCCCCCTGAAGCCTGTAAACCAAAATAAACCTCTTTTTTTCCCCACAAACTGCTCTTGGATGGGTGATTTCTACCAGCAATGTGAACCTGACTGTAACAGTAATGTTGGTACCAAGGAGTGGGGTTGCTGCTAGACACCTGACTATGTGACTTTGGCCTTTTGGAGCTGATTTTCAAGAGGAATGTGTAAGGATTTGAAACCTTGGCCCAAGAGATGCCTTGCAGTACTGTAAGTACAGCTTGATATACTATTCTTGTCAGAGTTGAAAGACCTGAATGCAGTAAGAACTATGGACTGTGAGGTTTGGCTTATGAGGGTGAGAAAGAGCTTTGCTTGGACTGGGCTAACAGTTTGTGTGAAAAGCTTGCTGTTATGCCTATGTCCTGAGAAGTTGTGTAGGGTTGCTCTGCATAGAAATGAAATGGTGTGAGCAGAGGGATATAGCACAGAAAGAAAAATCTTTGGATGAACTCCTGCCCATTCAACTGCAATTGAGAGATTATAACCTTTGAGATTGGGCCAGCTGACTTGTATTAGGGCAACAAAAGAATGTAGACTCTTTTGAAGGGGCCTGAGTGCTCAAGGAGTGTCCTGTTCTTCAAAGTCTGCTTTATTCCCCCCTGGATTAACAGATTGGCACCCCACTTGGTATTGTGGAGTATAAGAAATGTAGGAAAGAAAGGGTCATTGAGTTTGCAACAGGGTCTTGTGTTTTGGAAATGGCCATGGGCAGTGTAAGGCAGGTTTGCTGGTTGCTTGCATGGAGACCCCATAGGGCCATGAGATGAACTGTGGATTGCAGTGGAGACCCAGTGGAGCTGCTGGGACCATGAGATGGTTGCTAAGGAAAGCTGCTGGCCCCGATGAAGTTTTCCAGGACTGTGAGTAGCCTAGCTAGAGGGGCGGAATTGGAATGCCAGAGACTTGTTGCTGGTTAGAATTATTGGACTTGGAGATTTGTCACCGGGTAGAGTTGTTGGACTTGGAGTTACAGAGTTTGATGTTTGTCCTGGTTGTTTTAAATCTTGTGTTGGCTGAATGTTTCTTTGCTATGCCCAATGCCATCTTTTGCAGTGTGAATGTTTATTCTGTGCCATTATGGGTTTTTTGAGGTTATCTTTTGATATTATGGCTCACTTAAAAGATCTTGGACTATGAGGATGTTTGAACATCATTGGAATTGATAAAAACTATGGGGAATTTTGAAGTTGGAAGAATGTATTGCATTTTATATCATGTATGGTTATTAGTTTATGGGGGCCAGGGGTGAAATGTGGTGGTTTGATTGAGGTGTCCCCCACAAACTTAGGTTTCTGAATGCTAGATTCCCAGCCAATGGAGATTTGGGAATTAACGACTCTTGGAGGGAGTGTATTATTGGAGACAGGCTTATGGGTGTTATAGCCAGTTTCCCCATGCCAGTATTTGGCATACTCTCCTGTTGCTATGGTCCACCTTATGTTGGCCAGTGGGTGATGTCATTTTTCCCTGCCATCATGGAGATTCCCCCTGAAGCCTGTAAGCCAAAATAAACCTTTTTTTCCCCATAAGCTGTTCTTGGATGGGTGATTTCTACCAGCAATGCGAACCTGACTGTAACAGCTGGTTTTGTCTTCAAATACTCCTTTAGTCTGCTTTTGTTGTGGGATGTCCTTATTTCTCCATCTATTTGAATGGATAGCTTTGCAGGATAAAGGAACCTTGGTTGACAGTTGTTATCCTTCAGAACTTGGAATACATCACTCCAAGCCCTTCTGGCTTTTAAAATTTGTGTTGAGTAATCTGCTGTGATCCTGATGGGCTTGCCTTTGTATGTGCCTTGATTTTTCTCTCTCACTGCTTTCAATATATTTTCTTTGGTTTGTATATTTGGCAGTTTAATTATAATATGGCAAGGAGAAGGTCCTTCCAGGTTTTGTCTGGTTGGTGTTCTAAAGGATTCCTGTATCTGCATTGGCATCTCTTTGCCAATTTAGAGGAATTTTTCTTCTATGATTTTGTTGAAAATGCCTAGTATGCCTTTGGAGTGAAATTCTTCCCCTTCTACTATACCCTGAATTCTTTTAAAAAATATTTTATTTATTTATTTATTTGAGAGAGAGAGAGAGAGAGAGAGAGAATGGGCACCCCAAGCCGGGTGTGGTGGCGCACATCTAATCCCAGCACTCGGGAGGCAGAGGTAGGAGGATCGCCGTGAGTTCGAGGCCACCCTGAGACTCCATAGTGAATTCCAGGTGAGCCTGGGCTAGAGTGAGACCCTACCTCAAAAAAACAAACAAACAAACAAACAAAAAAAAAAGGAGAATGGGCACCCCAGAGCCTTCTGCCACTGCAAACTCCAGATGCATATGCCCCCTTGTGCTTCTGGCTTATGCAGGTCCTGGATAATTGAACCAGGATCCTTTGGCTTTGTAGGGAAATGCCTTAACTGCTAAGCCATCTCTCCAGCACCTATATCCTGAATTCTTAAGTTCCATCTTTTCACAGTGTCCCAAATATCTTGAAATTCCCATTCATACTTTCCTATTAGTTTGTCTTTCTCTTTGTTGGGCTGTATTAGACCTGCCATCTGGCCTTCTAAATTACATAATCTGTCCTCTCCTTCATCCATTCTACTGGTGAGATTTTCTACAGAATTTTTTATTTCATTGACTGTGTTCTTCATTGCTAGTAATTCTGACTTGGTTTTCTTTATTATTTCTATTTCCTTATTTATGTCTTGCACTGACCTCCTGATTTCATTAAATTGGTTTCCTGTGTCTTCTTTGATTTCCTCTTTTGTTCCTTTGATTTCTTGAAACATTGATAATCGTTCTTTTGAAATCTTTCTCAGGCATTTCCTCTAAACCAGTCTCACTGGAGGTTGTTTCTGATGTATTAATACTTTTTGGTGGATTTATATTGTTTTGATTTTTTGTGTTTCTTGTGTTATAATGTACATATTTTGGCATCTTGGATTAATTTAATGTTTGGATTTTATAATTATCTGTAGTATTATTAGATGTATCAATCAATCTGATGTTACATATCTTCATGGTAGGAGCTTAAGGTGCTAGGTGTGGCTCTTAAGACTCTCAGAGTAACTACAAAAGTGACCCTAGATGTTGGGTTTGCCTGCTATGAGAGTATTCAAGTAGGCTGAGTGGAACAAAATGTAGGCAGATTCTAAAATTTAACTAAACATTGTACACATTCAATGAAAAACAGCACAGAATATTTATGCAAGAGTAGGTATTATGACAACCAGATCCTCTAAAGTCACAATCCGTTAGGATGTGTGTTGTCCCACACCCTTAATCCTGTCAACCAGGAGGCTAAGATTTCTGGTCTGTTGAGGGTTCCAAGTCAGTTGTGACCAAGTGAGACCCTTCCCTAATGAATGACAAAAGAGGAAACAAAGGCACTATAAATCAGGAAGCAACAAATGACAAGCCCAAAATGTAGCTTATTTAAGAACTGTCAACCCAACCATCCATCAGATTTAACATATAATTTGTTCTGACATGGAAGGTGCAATTAGCACTTCCAATTCAATCCTATATACCAGGCTTATTTGGTGGGTACTGACCTGGTATAATCCCAGTTACCTTTTGGGATGGTTTTGGTCTCAGTTATGCTGCGCTCCTGCTTGGGTCCCTCTTTGTTGCGCTGTGGGCTCAGGTAGGTTGGCTGGGTCGCTGGACTGCTGCTCTTATCACCTGTGCTGGGTGCTGTGTAGATGCGCTCCCTTTCCCAGGTCTCTGGTGCTTGCTGGTGCTTGCACTGGCAGTGGGGGAAGGGAGGCTGTGGATGGTGGCTGAAGTTCTCCCACTGGTCCTCGTGATCCTCTTCCTCACAAGCTGCTCCATTCTTCCCTGCTGTGTTCTCTTCACGTTTCTTGAGTTTGCGAGGAGCTCCGGTGTGAGTGGAGAATCCCCTCACCTGGCTCTTCCTGCGGCTCAAGCCAAGCCTTATGGCTGTGGCCATGCAGACCTGGTTCCGCCACTGCTGGAGCCACTTCTGCCTGCTTCTGTGGGCTCTAGATGCTCTGAATCTCTCGTACTTCTCTCCTGCAGTTGATAATTTCTTATACACCTCACTTTTTAGTAGAAGAGTGTATTTTGCTGTTTTTATTTTTTTGGGGGGGGGGCTTTTTCTCCCCTCAGCTGCTTTGGCATGATTCCTATGCCGCCATCTTAACTAGTCCTCCAGGCTATTCTTGAACTCATGCTGAGAATAAAAGTATGTACTACCACAGCGTCCACGTGGAGACAGACTTTAAAGTTTGTACTTTTTTTGGGGGGGGGGTTCGAAGTAGGGTCTTGCTCTAGTCCAGGCTGACCTGGAATTCACTATGTAGTCTCAGGGTGGTCTTGAACTCATGGTGATCCTCTTACCTCTGCCTCCAAGTGCAGGGATTAAAGGTGTGTACCTCCACACCCAGCTTTAAATGACTCTCAATATTGATCTGAGAGAGCTTTGTTCTTTGTGGGGGGTGGGTCCCCAGTACAGAATACTGTTAACCTCAGAATACTATTTCACACAAGAAGGGTTCCTTTTGCACTCAATCTAAGAATCAGCTCCTATTATACTACCCCCTTTTTATTTATTTTTTAAAATATATTTTATTTATTTATTTATTTGAGAGGGAGAAAGAAGCAGAAGGAGAGAGATAGAGAGAATGGGCACATCAGGGCCTCTAGCCACTGTAAACAAACTCCAGATGCATGGACCTCTTGTTCATCTGGATTATGTGGGTCCTAGAGAGTCAAACCAGGATCCTCTAGCTTTGCAGGCATATGCCTTAACCTCTAAGCCATCTCTCTACCCACTTTTTATTTTTGGTGTTACTAGGGTCTTAAGCCTACCAGGCTAGGACTCTAACCACTGAGCTAATGTCCCTATCCCTTTTCTCTCTTGCTAAATTCTACAACTGGCCTTGAAACTGTGGTCTTCCTATCTCAGCCTCTTCAGAAGCTAGCATTATAGGCTGGTGTTACTATGCCTAGTTTAAAAAAAAAAGTTTTTTTTTTTTTTTTTTTTTTTTTTTTTTTTGAGGTAGGGTCTTACTCTAGCCCAGGCTGACCTGGGATTCACTATGTAGTCTCAGGGTGGCCTTGAACTCACAGTGATCCTCCTACCTCTGCCTCCTGAGTGCTGGGATTAAAGGCATGCACCAGCACACCCAGTTCTTTTTATTTTTTGTGTGTGTGGTATTGGGGCTCAAACTTAGAGCCTTGCACATGTTAATGTGCTATTCCCCTGAGCTATATCCTCAACCTTCACAACTTCCTTTCTTTTTCTCTCTCCCTCCCTTCCTTTTTTCCTTTTTTGAGATGAAGTCTTATGAACTGCTGATCCTTCTGCCTCTACCTCCCAACAACTGGGATTATAGCATGTGCTGTCATACCAGACCCCAAACCAATTTTTCTTTTTTTTTGACATAGGGTCTTGCTTCAACCTGGAATTCGCTATGTACTCCCAGGGTGGCCTAGAACTCAAGGTGACCCTCCTACCTTTGCCTCCTGAGTGCTGGGATTAAAGGAGTGTACCACCATGGCCGGCCCAATTTTTAAAATTTTTATTTACTTATTTATTTTATTTATTTATTTATTTTAGAGAAGGGAAGAGGAAGAGGGAGACAAAGAGTATGAGTGCACCAGAGCCTCCTGCCACTGTAAATGAACTCCAGATGCATCTGGCTTTATATTGGTCCTTGGAGATTGAACCCCGGGCCATCAGACTTTGTAAGCAAGCACCTTCAACCACAAAGCAATCTCTCCAGCTCCAAACCCACTATTTATTTATTATTTTATTTGAGAGATAGAGAGAAAGAGAGAGAGAGAATATGGGTGTGCCGGGGCGGATGCTACTGTAAACGTACTCCAGATATGCACCACTCTGTATCTGGCTTCATGTGGGTGCTGGGGAATCAAACCCACGCTGTCAGGCTTTGCAAATAGTGTCTATAACCTTTGAACAATCTCTGCAGCCTGCAAACCCATTTTTAAAAATATTTATTTAAGATGGGCGTGGTGGTACATGCCTTTAATCCCAGCACTCGGGAGGTAGAGGTAGGAGGATTGCTGTGAGTTCGAGGGCAGCTTGAGACTACATAGTGAATTCCAGGTCAGTCTGTGGGCTAGAGCGAAACCCTACCTTGAAAAAAAATTATTTATTTGAGAGAGAGAAAGGCAAATACACAGAGAGAATGTACATGCCAGGGCCTCTTGCCACTGCAAAAAACTCCAGATGCATGTGCTATTTTGTGCATCTGGCTTTATGTGGGTACTGGGGAATCAAACTCAGGTCCTTAGATTTTGCAGGCAAGCACCTTAGCCACTGAGCAATCTCTCCAGCTCCCAAACCTATTTTATACACAAAAGAGTCAGCATTTTTTTTGTGTGTATATATATATATAAACATACACACACCTATACAGGTTCACGCCCATGTACACATGTATGGAGGCCAGAGAATTATGAGTATCTCCTCTTCCCGCTCTTTTGTGTTCTCTCACTGAACATGGAGCTTCCATTTTTTTAAGTTTTTTTTTTTTTTTTAAGAGAGCTTGAGAGAGAGAGAGGGAGAGAGAGAGAATTGGCACACCAGGGCCTCAGCCACTTAAATCAAACTCCATAAAATCCTACGTCCTGAAAGACATACTAAAAAGGTGAACCTTCATCAGGTGCTTAGAGAGAATCCCTGATTCACAGGGACCTGGAGAGGGTATGATAAAAAATATCCTCAATCTTCTGTTTCTCTCTCCTGTTTTCTCTCTTTCTCTTTTATATTACCTATATTTCCCTCCTTCTCCTTTGTCACTGACCTGTAACTCCCAGTACCAGCATGTGGGTAACATCCACAATGAGCTGCTGATCAGACAGACCTACAAGGTTTCCCGGAAGAAGACAGAATTCTGTCAGAGTACTTGATGACCCACCAAAGGTTAATGGTAAAACCCTACTGCCGAAGACACCATATGCTGTTGGGACAGAACACAGAGCAACCTGGCTGGAAACTGGAAGAGAGTCAGTCCCCAGACAGTTAGCTTGTCTAGTGCCAGAAGGTGCTACATGAGCCACTGGGGGAAAATGGCCAACATCTGTCTAAGCAACTGGTGGTCTAAAACTCAGCAGCAATCAACCTGACATGATGCTCACACAAGTGCAATAGTGGTACACAGCCATGGTGGGTTACCAACTGCTCTTGATTTGGCTAACGGGTCTGCTCAGTGGAATGGACCCCATACCTGGAACAGGATAACAAGTCAGAACCATATCCAAAAACAAGCCTGCTCTCCAATATCAAGCTCCCACCAATAGTGGGCTACGAGAGAGCCTACACCTATTAAATTCTCTCTAAAATAATAATGGGTATCCATGTATCTTGCATTGACCTCACTTTCCGTTGGAGAATTCGCTTCTCTTTTCCAGATGGACACAAACCCCGAGGAGAGAATCAGCCCATCATACACCCCACCTGGGCACCAGCTGAAACCATAGAGTTAGTGGGGTAATGAGCAAGAGCTGCTTTCTCAGTGAACCTGGTATCAGCACAAGGGTGAAAGAGACAGACACGGAGAACACTCAACTCCTAACAAATCAGATATCCACAGACACAAAGAATCTCAAGACCTCCTATCACTGAAATAGACCTAGAATGAACCCAACATGGCTCAGGGAAATTGGTAGAAGAGGGGGCAGAAAGATTGTTAGAGCCATAAATTGGGTCATTATGCACAGAGACATTGTCTCTCTCCCATAACTGAAGGCCACCCCAACAATGCAACACCCACAATCTGCAGGGAGAAGGCTAATGATGGTACCATCATGGCTGTATACACACTATATCCATAACTAATAAAAGAGAGAGAGAGAGAGAGAGAGAGAGAGAGAGAATTGGCATGCCAGGGCCTCAGCCATTTAAATCAAACTCCAGATGCTTGTGCCACCTAGTGGGCACATGTGACCTTGTGCTTGCCTCACCTTTGTGCATCTGGCTTACGTGGGATCTGGAGAGAGATTGAACATTGGTCCTTAGGCTTCACAGGCAAGCACCTTAACCACTAAGCCATCTCTCCAGTTTCCTTTTTTTTTTTTTTTTTTTGGTTTTTTGAGGTAGGGTCTCACTGTAGCCCAGGCTGACCTGGAATTCACTATGGAGTCTCAGGGTGGCCTCGAACTCATGGCGATCCTCCTACCTCTGCCTCCTGAGTGCTGGGATTAAAGGCGTGTGCCACCACGCTTTCCAGCTTCCATTTTCGATCAGACTGGCTGCCCAGCTAATGCTACTGACATGCATGTCTCTCATCCCCACAGGCTTAGGCAGCCACTCCTAGTTTCTTTCTTTTTTTTGGGGGGGGGGGTTTCCGAGGTAGGGTTTCACTCTAGCCCAGGATGACCTGGAATTAGTCTCAGGGTGGCCTTGAACTCACAGCAATCCTCCCACCTCTGCCTCCCAAGTGCTGGGATTAAAGGCATGTGCCACCATACCCAATTTTTTTTTTTTTTTTTTTTTTTTTTTTGGTTTTTTGAGATAGGGTCTCACTCTAGCTCAGGCTGACCTGGGATTCACTATGGAGTCTCAGGGTGGCCTCGAACTCATGGCGATCCTCCTACCTCTGCCTCTCAAGTGCTGGGATTAAAGGCGTGCGCCACCACGCCCGGATCCAAATTTTTTTTAATAAAATTTTTGTTTATCTTTTTTATTTGAGAGCGACAGACAGAGAGAAAGTAGGGGGGGGGGAGAGGGAGAATGGTTGCCCCAGGGTCTCCAGCCACTGCAAATGAACTCCAGACGCATGCGCCACCTTGTGCATCTGGCTTACATGGGTCCTGAGGAATCGAGCCTCTGTAACACAACTCCCTGCTTTCTTGTTGAATGCCTCCAAGACAGGTGTCTGATGAAAGGGCAGTATTTTGTTTAAAACTGCATACCCAGCATCCAGTAAAGGATCTCTCACAGAGTAGGTACACAACAAAACTGGTTAATAGGTAGATGTCTGTATTTATGCATGGATGGACAATAAAAGCAGCACAGTGTGTCTTCTAATCACACATACAAACACACCAGATTTTTTTTGTTGTTGTTGTTTTTTGGGGGTAGGGTCTCACTCTAGCCCAGGCTGACCTGGATTCACTATGTAGTCTCAGGGTAGCCTTGAACTCACAGCGATACTCCTACCTCTGCCTCCCAAGTGCTGGGATTAAAGGTGTGCGTCACAATGTCTGACTAAACACACCAGCTTTTATGTCTCTCTTTGTTTACGGCACTGACAGCTAAAGACAATAACAGAGTGGCTATTACATTCTTTAACTCATAGGATAGGCATGATAATTAGAGAAATCAGAGGATCTGTGTGACAAAGACTCAAGCAAAAATATTACCTCTTTGAGCCTCATTTTTTCATTTCTCATTATTGAAGAGCTGAAATTCTCTGAAGTTTTCATAAAGGTAGGCTGCTTACTCAGAGTAGAATCAAATCGTGCCCTTTCCTACAAAGATCAAGTGAAACGAGACTTCAGTTGATTCATTTATCTTTAAAAAATTTTTATTTTATTTTTTGGTTTTTGAGGTAGGGTCTCACACTAGTCCAGGCTGACCTGGAACTCACTATATAGTCTCAGGGTGGCTTCGAACTCATGGCAATCCACCTATCTCTGCCTCCCAAGTGCTGGGATTAAAGGTGTGTGCCACCACGCCTGGCTTTACATTTTTATTTTTATTTTTTTAGAGAGAGTGAGAGAGAGAGAGAGAGAATTGGCACACCAGGGTCTCAGCCACTACAATTGAACTCCAGATGCTTGTGTGCATGTGCAACCTTGCACTTGCCTCACCTTTGTACGTCTGGCTTACATGGGATCAGGAGAGTTGAACATGGGTCCTTAGGCTTCGCAGGCAAGCACCTTAACCATTAAGACATCTCTCCAGCCCAAATTTTTATTTTTTAATATTTTGAAATATTTTTATTTATTTACTTATTTGAGAGAATCAGAGAGAGAGAGAGAGAGAGAGAGAGAGAGAGGGAGGGAGGAAGGGGGGAGGGAGGGAGGGGTGGGAGTAAGGGGGAGAGAGAGAAAGAGAGAGAGTGAGAATTGGGCATGCCAGGGCCTCTAGCCATTGCAAACAAACTCCAGATGCATGTATCACCTTGTGCATCTGGCTTATGTGGGTATTAGGAAACTGAACCTGGGTCCTTTGTCTTCTCAGGCAAGCACCTTAACCATTAAGCAATCTCTCCAGCCCATAAATTTTTATTTATTTATATGCATAAGTAGAGAAAGAGAGAAGGGGGGATGAAAATGGGCATGCCAAGGCCTCCTGCCATTGCAAACAAACTCCAGTTAGATACATGTACCACTTTTGTGTATCTAGCTTTACATGGGTCCTGGAGAATTTAATCAGGGCCTTCCTGTTTTACAAGCAAGCACCTTTAACTGCTAAGCCATCTCTCCAACCCTCATTTCTCTCTCTCTCTCTCTCTTTTTTTTTTTTTTCAGTTTTTTTGAGGTAGGGTCTAGTTCAGACTCATCTGGATCTCACTCTGTAGTACCAGGCTGTCCTCAAATTCAAGGCAATCCTCCTACCTCTGCCTCTCCAGTGCTAGGATTAAAGGAAGCACACCTACATCCAGCTAAAACATTTTATTTATTTGTGTATGTGAGAAAGAAAAAGAGAATAGGCACACCAGGGCCTCTTGCCAATAGAAGCAAATTCTAGACAGTTGTGCCACTTTGTGTGTCTAGCTTTATGTGGGTACTGAGGAGTTGAACTGAGGGCCCTCATGGTTTCATGGTTTGGAAGCAAGTGTCTTTAGGTTGAACCATATGTGTGAGCCAATTTCATTTTTTTCTCTCTCCTCTCTTTTTCTTTTTTCTTTTTGGTTTTTCGAGGTAAGGTCTCACTCTGGCCCAGGCTGACCTGGAATTTACCATGCAATCTCAGGCTGGCCTGGAACTCACGGTGATTCTCCTACCTCTACCTCCCGACTGCTGGGATTAAAGGCGTGTGCCACCACGCCTGGTCTCTCTCTCTTTTTTTTTTTTTTGAGGCAGGATGTTACTTAGTCCAGACCCATCAGAAACTCACTATGGCAGGACTTGGTGGCGCACACCTTTAACCCCAGCACTCGGGAGGCAGAGGTAGGTGGATCCCAGTGAGTTCAAGGCCACCCTGAGACTACATAGTGAACTACAGATTAGCCTGGGCTAGAGTGAGACTGTACCTCAAAAAACAAAAAACAACAGCAACAAAAAGTCTTAGGTAGTAGGGATGGATCAGCAGTTAAGGCACCTGCCTGCAAAGCCTAAGCGACCACGTTTGATTCCCCAGTACCCACGTAAAGCCAGATGCACAAAGTGACACATACCCCTGGAATTCATTTGCAAGGGCTACAGGTCCTGGTGTGCCTATTCTCTTTCTTTCTCTGCTTCCATCTCTCTTTCTCTTGCAAATAAATAAAATATTTTTAAAAGTCTTGCCAGAGCCGGGCAGGGTGGTGCATGTCTTAAATCCCAGCACTCTGGAGGCAGAGGTAGGAGGATCTCTGTGAGTTTGAGGCCAACCTCAGATTACATAGTGGATTCCAGGTCAGCCTGGGCTAGACTGAAACCCTACCTCAAAAAACCACGAAGAACCTGGGCATGGTGTCACATGTCTTTAATCCCAGCACTTGGGAGGCAGAGGTAGGAGGAGGATTGCCAAGAGTTTGAGGCCACCCTGAGAATACATAGTGAATTCCAGGTCAGCCTGAGCTAGAGTGAGCCCTACCTTGAAGAAAAACAACAACCACCACCACCACCACCGCACACACACACACAAAACAAAAAACCCAACCAACCAACCAACCAACCAACCACCCAACCAACCAAAAAAAGCCAAGAAGAAAAATAAAAAATTCACTATGTAGCACAGACTGGCCTCAAAGTGATCTTTCCATCTCAGACTCCTAAGTGTGATGATAAAACATATGCACCACATCCAGTGAGTTCATTCACTTCTTTTTAAAAATTTTATTTATTTTATTTGATCTATTTGACAGAGGAGAGAGAGAGAGAGAGAGGAGAGAGAGAGAGAGAGAGAGAGAGAGAGAAAGGTGAGCCAGGGCCTTCAGCCTCTGCAAACAAACTCCAGATGCATGTGCTTATGTGGGTCCTGGGGAAGAAAATCTGGGTCCTTTGGCTTTGCAGGCAAGTGCCTTCATGGCTCAAGTCCATTGATTTCTAACTGACCCAATTTTATCGTTTTGGGTTTTTGAGGTAGGGTTTCACTGTAGGTCAGGCTGACCTGGAATTCACTATGTAGTTCCAGGCTGGCCTTGAACTCACAGTGCTTCTCTTACCTCTGTCTCCCAAATGCTGGGATTAAAGGTGTGCACCACCATGCCCAGCTAATAATTGACCCAATTTACCAAAAGTAAAACTCCCACCTATGAAAGAATTCCCGAAAAGTACAGAGTCTAGGGACAGGGAGCTAAGGCTGGGATGTGTTGTAGGAGAGGACAGTGGACAGATACTGGGGTGTAGTGTAGGAAAGGATAGTGAATGAGATGAAATTTGCTTATAAATGCCCAGAGATGGCTTGGCAGCTAAGGTGTTTGCCTGCAAAGCCTAAGAACCTAAGTTCAATTCCCAGTTCCCACATAAGTCAGATGTACAAGGTGGCACATGTGTCTGGAGTTCATTTGCAGTGGCTGCAGGCTCTGGCATGCCCATTCTCTCTATGTGTCTCTTTCTCTCTAGTAAATAAATACATAAAAATAAAATATTTTTTTAAAATGTCCAGAGAGGGCTAGGTAGATGGTTTGCTTAGCAGTTAAAGTGTTTGCCTAAAAAACCAAAGGACCTAGGTTTGATTCCCCAGGACTCATGTAAGCCAGATGCACAAGGTGGCACATGCGTCTGGAGTTCATTTGCAGTGGCTGGAGGTCCTGACATGCCCATTCTCTCTCTCTCTCAAATAAGTAAATAAAAAATATTTATAAAAAAATGCCCAGAGAAGTGGCTCTAACCTCAGAATAGGAAGACCCTTTGGCCCCCACCAGCCTCTCTACTCCAACGCGGCTTGGAGTTACTGGTGTCTCCTCAGTTGACTTTAATCCTCGCCTCAAATAATTTTTCTGATATTGCTCATTTCGCTGTTTTCTAGTCTGAAGTTGCTTCTTTCTTTGCTTCTTTTGTACCGTCTTCCTTGGATTCAACTGTTCCAGAAAGCAGAGAAAAAATGGTCACAGAGGGTTGTACAGACATACCCAGCAGGCAAGTGCTCGACCACTGAGCTATACACACAGGCTGTATTTCTGGTAGCTATGAGGACAGTTGTCAAACTTGCTCAGTTATCTAGATTTACTCATGAGTCATGCGAAGGCTGTGTCCTGGGTGCGGTGTTCAGCGCACTCTCACCTCATCTGCTATGCTCTGGAGGTGAACAGGAAGACCGTCTGAGAAGGAGCTGTCAGAACCACTCGTGCTGTGCCCGAAGGAAAGAAGTAACTGTTATTAGTACGTGCAGGGAGCATAAGTTTACAGATTAGCTGTGCGGATCAGAACACCTGTCTGCTATGCATGCACCATTTCCGCTTCAGTCACTAAGAACTGTGGAGTCGTCCATTCTGAACCTCTGCATGCCAGCCAGGGCATTAGGTAGGGAACACAGCCGACGAAGGAGCCAGAGCCTCTGTGCCACAGAGTTCACAAATGGTATGAAAAAGCAAATACTGGCCAGATGGGCAAAGCTACCCTTGACAGACATGTGAGAAGCCACAACATTCTGAAGGTATGGCCCTACAGGACAGCAGGGGACTAATTTGTCTGAGAAGAGGCTTTACCTCATTCATTTGTGTTTAGCTGATACTAGTTCCAAACTCAGGGTTCTGTGAGCACAGGCTGAATGTAAAAATAAGCAAGTGTTGGGCTGGAGAGATGGTTTAGCGGTTAAGCGCTTGCCTGTGAAGCCTAAGGACCCCGGTTCGAGGCTCGATTCCCCAGGACCCACGTTAGCCAGATGCAAAAGGGGGCGCACGCGTCTGGAGTTCATTTGCAGTTGCTGGAGGCCCTGGCATGCCCATTCTCTCTCTTCCTCTCTCTCTCTCTCTGACTGTCGCTCTCAAATAGATAAATAAAAATTAAAAAAAAAAATAAGCAAGTGTAATAAATAATCAGCAGACCAGAGCCAGGAGAATTACTTTAAGAAAATTTTTAGCCAGGCATGGTGGTGCATTCTTGTAATCTCAGCACTTGAAAGGTTTAGGCAGGAGGACTGTTGAGTGAGAGTTTGAGTCAGCTAAGGCTACATTGTGAGATCTTGGTTCAAGAAAAAAAAAAAAAAAAAAAAGAAGCTGGGCGTGGTGGTGCACGCCTTTAATCCCAGCACTCGGGAGGCAGAGGTAGGAGGATCACCATGAGTTCAAGGCTACCCTGAGACTACAGAATGAATTCCAGGTCAGCCTGTGCTAGAGTGAGACCCTACCTCGAAAAACCAAAAAAAAAAAAAAAAAAAAAAAAAAAGCGGGGGGAGGGGAGGGGGGCTGCAGATATGGCTTAGTAGTTAAGGCGCCTGCCTATGAAGCCTAAGCACCCAGGTTCGATTTCCCAGTACCCACATAAGCCAGATGCACAAGATGGCGTAAGCATCTGGAGTTTGTTTGCAGTGGCTGGAGGCCCTGGTGCACCCATTCCCTCTCTCTCTCTTAAATAAATAAGTAAAATTTAAAAAAAGAAAAGAAAAGAAAAGCCCAGGGCTAGGGAGACGGCTCAGTGGATAGAGCGCTGAGCATGCAAGCTGGAACACCAGTGCTCCATCCCGGGCCCCGCATAAAAAGCTGGAGGCCGCGCTGCAGGGATGGCTTAGCAGTTACGACGCTCGCCTGCGAAGCCTAAGGACCCAGGTTCTCCTCTCCAGATCCTACATAAGCCGGGCGCACAAAGGTGAAGCAAGCGCAGGGTTGCACATGCCCATGAGGTGGCCCAAGCATGTGCAGTTCAATTGCAGTGGCTGAGGCCCTGGTGTGCCAATTCTCTATCTCTCCTCTCTTTCTCACTCTCCCTACACAATAAAAAAATAAAGAAATTCTAAAAAAAAAAAAAAAAAAAAAAAGCTGGAGGCTGTGGTGGGTTTTGTAAAACCAGCACCCTGATAGCAAGGCGGAGCACAGAGAAACATGAAACTCATGTTGAACACAGCTAGAAACAAACAAAACAAAACAAAACAGAAGAGCAAGCAGCCAGGAGTGGCGGCACACACCTTTAATTCCTGTACACGGGAGGCAGAGGTAGGAGGATTGCTGTGTGCTTGAGGCCACCTAATTCCAGGTCAGCCTGGGCTAGAGACTCCACCTTAAAAAAGAAAAAGAGGAGGAAGGGGAGGGAAAGGAGGAGGGAGAGGAGGAGGAGGGGGAGAATCTAGTGAGAAACTCTACCTCAAATGAGGTGGAAAGGACCCCTACTTGGGAAGCAAAGGTAGAGGATCACTTGAGCCCAAGGGTTCAAGGATAGCCTGGCCAACATAGCAAGATCCTGTTTTAAAGATATTTAAGAAACAAAGAAATGTATCTAGAATCCAAGAACAACCTGCCACAGTGGCGATTATGAGGCTTATGTGATCACTGCCATTAGGTGGCTATAGCTCTCTTGAACAGAAACTTCTATGAGAAAAACTCAGAACCCTGGAGTCACAAGGCCCTTGGGAAATGCAGACTTGTTCCTTGTCTTGTCCATTGTTCTGGTTCTTTTATTTTTATTTTTATTTTTTGGTGTTTCAAGGTAGGGTTTCATACTAACCTAGGCTGACCTGAAACTCATTATGTAGTCTCAGAATGGCCTCAAACTCATGGCGATCCTCCTACCTCTGCCTCCTGAGTGCTGGGATTAAAGGTGGGCATCACACGCCCGGCCTAGTTCTTTTACTTTTTTTTTTAATGGCGGGCGCCACAACACTCAGCTCGATTAACTTTTTTATTTCACAGAGAGAGGGAGAGAGAGAGAGAAATAATGAATATGAGCAAGCCAGGGCCTCCAGCCACTGCAGACGACCTCCAGATGCATGTGCCCCCTTGTGCATCTGGTTAAAGTGGGTCCTGGGGAATTGAACCCAGGTCCTTTGGCTTTGCAGGCAAACACCTTAACCGCTAAGCCATCCCTCCAGCCCTGGTTCTTTTACTTTTTATTATTATCATTATTATTGTTGTTGTTGTTATTGTTATTATTATTATTATTTGAGAGTGACAGAGAGAGAGAGAGAGAGGCACAGAGAGAGAGAAAGAGAGAATGGGTGCGCCAGGGCTTCCAGTCACTGCAAATGAACTCCAGACATGTGTGCCCCCTTGTGCATCTAGCTAACGTGGGTCCTAGGAAATGGAGCCTCGAACCGGGGTCCTTAGGCTTCACAGGCAAGCGCTTAACTGCTAAGCCATCTCTCCAGCTGGTTCTTTTACTTTTGAGAGAAAGAGGGGGAGGGGGGCGGAGAGAGAGAGAGAGAAAGGGAGGGAGAGAATGGGTTGTCAGGGCCTTTCGGTCTCTGTGAATGCACTCCATACGTGTGTACCCCCTTGTGCCCATCTGCGACATTGCACTCTTGTGTCACGGTGTGAGGGATCTGGAGATTTGAATAGGAGTCCTTAGGTTTTGCAGGCAAGTGCTTTAACTACTAAGCCATCTCTCCAGCCCTGTTCTGGTTCTTGGCAGCACCTTTGTGGCTTATCTGTCTGACTACAGAATACCAGAGTAGGTCTGGGAGGGGTGTGGTGGCACAGGCCTTTAATCCCAGCACTTGGGAGGCAAAGGTACGAGTATCATTGTGAGTTTGAGGCCATCCTGGAGCTACAGACTAAGTTTCAGGTCAGCCTGGGCTACAATGAGACTCTACCTCAACCACACACACATGTAGGTGTTCTGGGAGCTGAGAAGCTCACCATCACAGAACCCAACAATATCCATGTGCCCAAGGAGAAGGACTCTCATATTGCTGAGCCAGGCTTAAAAAGTCCCACCTTCCTCACTGCTGCCTGCAATTATTTCTCTTCACAAAGCATCTAGTTAAAAAGACTGCAAGTTTGGAAAAAAATCAGAATCCAACCAGTTCATAGACCTCCATCCATCACCACTGCTGTTCTGATCTAACCTACCATCACCTTTCACCTGTATTACTGCAAGAGCCTCTTTTTTTTTTTTTTTTGAGATGTGTTCTCATGTAGTCTGGGCTTATTCCAAACTTGCTATTTAGCCAACGCTGGCCTTTAATTCCCATTCTCCTGTCTCTTACTCCCAAAGTCTGGGATTACAGGTGTACACATGTATGCCTGGCTAAGCCTTTTTACAGTCGTTTTTCACACAGTACCAGTGTCCCTACTGAAGCAGAAATGTAAGCAAAGTCAGATCATGAAACTTCTCTACTGAAAACCTTCCAGAGGCTCTCATTGCCCTTGCAATAAACGCAAAGCCTTTACAATTGCTGAAGGCCATATACAAACTTTCTCCAAACTCCTTCCTCCTTGGTTTTCTGAGTCAGGGTTTCACTATGTCACCCATGCTGGCTTCTAACTCGAGGTTTCTCCTGCTTCAACCTTCTGAGTGCTAGGATTACAGGATGTGCCACCATATCCAGTCCACCCTGTCCTTTTCTAGTGCCCAGAGGAGAAGCTGACAAGAACATGTGCTTGGTATGGAACTGCTAAAGCAATGATGTGCATATATGTGAATCATGAACTGAGGAATATGATTTATTTAAGCTTTTAAAGTTCAAAATCAAAACCAACAAAACAATGGAAAAGTAAAACATACATACATACATATACATATATATACATATATATATATATATATGTGTATATATATATATATATATATATATATTTTTTTTTTTTTTTTTGAGGTAGGGTCTCACTCTAGCCCAGGCTGACCTGGAATTCACTATGGAGTCTCAGGGTGGCCTCGAACTCACAGCGATCCTCCTACCTCTGCCTCCCAAGTGCTGGGATTAAAGGCGTGCGCCACCACGCCCAGCTCTCTCTCTCTATTTTTTTAAGTAAGGTCTCGCTTTCTAGCCCAGGCTGACCTGGAATTCATTATATAGTCTCAGGGTGGCCTTGAACTCACAGCAATCCACCTACCTCTGCCTAACAGAGTGCTGGGATTAAAGGCATGAGCCACCATGCCCAGTTTAACAATATATTTTTTCTAAAAAGCAAACCGGCTCTAGTTTTTCTAAAAAGGAAACTCTTTTATTACAAGGTTTCATGTGGCGTGGACCTCAAATTTGCTGTGGAACCAAGCTGACCTTAAACTTCTAAGATCCTCTTGTTTCTACCTGCCGAGTACTGGGATTACAGGCATATGCTACCATGCAGGATCTTCTGATTTTTCTTTTTTTTCCCCCAGGGTAGGGTCCTACGTTCCTTTAATTTTTCTTTGAAATAAAGTTTGTTACCTGGATTCGATGTCAGACAAATGGATGTCACTCCAGCTTCCATCTAAATTGACATGTGGCAGCTTGTTGAACTTTCTGTGGATTTCCAGCTGTAAGAGCTCCTCGAGCTCTTTCAGACACTGAGTGAACTATGACAGAGGGAGAAACAGTTCTTTCAGACACTGAGTGAACTATGACAGAGGAGAAACAATTCTGAGAGTCTATCTGTTCAACACACACTTCCTGACATTATGTTGAAAGGCACTTAATTTCTTGATGGGGTAAGCTGCCACTAAGGACATGCCAAGAGAGAGATTACGTAAACTGTATAAATATAAGTCAATGATCACTATCTTAACTGCTTCACACAACGGCTTCATTCGCTTTCTGTTTTAAAATTTTTAATTGTTTGGTTTTTCCAGGTAGGGTCTCACTCTAGCCCAGGCTGACCTGAAATTCACTGTGTAGTCTCAGGGTGGCCTCGAACTCACAGTGATCCTCCTACCTCTGCCTCTTGAGTGCTGGGATTAAAGGCGTGCACCACCACACCAGGAAGAGAAACAGAGAGAAAGCGAAAAAAAAAAAAAAATGGGAACACCAAGACCTCCTGCCACTGCAATTGAACTCCAGACACATGTGCCACTTTGTTCATCTTCAAGCCAACATTTAAGAAGGGTATAGGAGATGAGCAAGAGACAAAAAGTACACGCTCCCTTTCAAGGAATGAGGGGAAAAGAAGTAACCCACTGGAGGAACAAGGCCAGAAGAAGAGTTTATGCTTTGTGAGAAAGGCAGTTTAGGAATGACCTGCAGTACAGGGGAAGAATAAGAAGAGGAAAAAATTGAAGATGCAGTGGAGACAACTAAAAAGGCCTGACCTCAGAGAGACTGAGGGGGAGTCTGCCAGTGCATAGGAGTCAGGGTTAGTTTTGAAGAAGAGAAAGAATGGCTCAAGGAGAAGACAGAATATCTAAACTAGAAGACAAGATGGCAGATCAAGAACAGCCCAACAAAGAGAAAAACAAATAGGAGGGTATGAATGAAAATTTCAAGATATTCAGGAAACAATGAAGAGATCAAATGCAAGACTTCAGGGTACAGTAGAAGGAGAAGAATTTCACTCCAAAGGCATAGTAGGTATTTTCAACAAAATCACAGAAGAAAAATTTTTTCCTCCAAATAGGGAAAGAGATGCCAATATAGATTTAGGAACCATCAGAACACCAAACAGACAAAACCAGGAAAGAACCTCCCCTCACCATATTATAATGAAACTAGTAAACACACAAACCAAAGAAAATATATTGAAAGCAGTTAGAGAGAAACATCAAGTCATATTTAAAGGCAAGCCCATCAGGATAACAGCAATTTACTCAACACAAACTTTAATAGTCAGAAAGGCTTGGAATGATATATTGCAAATTCTAAAGGTTAACAACTGTCAACCAAGATTATTATATCCAGCAAAGCTATCCATCCAAATTGACAGAGAAATCAGGACTTTTCACAACAAAAACAGGCTGAAGGAATATATGACCACCAAGCCATCTCTACAGAAAATACTTGAAGAGATCCTTCACACTGAAGAGAAAGAAAAGCACACACATGAGAAAACAGGAAAAAATAAACCATATTCAAATAATAATAATAATAATAATAATAATAATAATACAAGAGAGTAAAGGAAAAACAAGCAGAACTACAAAGCAAGAAGAATGGCTAGAACAGGGGCTGGAGAGAACTTAGCAGTTAGGGCGCTTGCCTGTGAAACCTAAGGACCAGGTTCAATTCCCCAGAACCCATATAAACCAGATGCACATGATGGCGCATGTGTCTAGAGTTTGTTTGCAGTGGCTAAAGGACCCCGTGCACCCATTTTTTTCTCTCTCTACATAAATAAATAATGTTAAAAAAAAATAGTGCCGGGCATGGTGGTGCATACCTTTAATCCCAGCACTTGGGAGGCAGAGGTAGGAGGAATGATGTGGATTCAAGGCAACCAGGTCAGCCTGCTTGGGCTAGTGAGACCCTACCTTGAAAAAAAAAAAAAGAAAGAAAGAAACCACTCCATAAAATATAGACATTGGGCTGGAGAGATGGCTTAGCGGTTAAGTGCTTGCCTGTGAAGCCTAAGGACCCCGGTTTGAGGCTTGATTCCTCAGGACCCACATTAGCCAGATGCACAAGGGGGCACACGCATCAGGAGTTTGTTTGCAGTGGCTGGAAGCACTGGTGCGCCCATTTTCTCTCTCTCTCTGCCTCTTTCTCTCTCTGTCTGTCGCTCTCAAGTAAATAAATAAAAATAAACAAAAATAAACATTTAAAAAAAGATAGACATTACCTTAGAGTGAAAGGATGGAAAATGGTATTTTAAGCAAATGGACCTAAAAAACAAGCAGATGTTGCTATCCTAGTATCTAATAGGATAGAATTCAAACCAGCATTAGTTAGGAAAGATAAAGAAGCTCACTTTATATTGATTAAAGGAACAATTCAACAAAAGGACATTATAATTCTAATCATACACGCACCTAACATGGGTACTCCAATTTCATCAAACACTATCAGATTTCAGGTCACAGATAACACCAAGCACAATAGTAGTGCATGACTTCAGCACCCTACTCTCATTAATAGACAGGTCATCCCAGCAAAAAATAAACTGAGAAGCATCTGGATTAAATGAGGTCATGGAAAAAATGGACCTAACAGATATCTATAGAACATTCCATCAAAATGCTGCATAATACATATTCTTTTCAGCAGCACATGGGACATTCTCTAAAATAGACCACATATGGGGCTGGAGAGATGGCTTAGCAGTTAAGGAGCTTGCCTGTAAAGCCAAAGAACCTTGGTTCAATTCCCCAGTACCCACATAAGCCAGATGCACAAAGTGGTGCATGCATCTGGAATTTGTTTGCAGTGGCTGGAAGCCCTGGTACACCCATTCTCTCTCACTCTGCCTCTTTCCCTCTCTCAAATAAATAAATAAAAGTAAAATATTTTAAAATAGGCCATATATTAGTACACAAAGCAAATCTTAACAAATAGATGAAATAATTGCCTGTACCCTAACTGACCACAATGGGATTAAACTACAAATAAACAGCAAGAAAACTATGGAGCATAGACAAAATCATGGAAACTAAACATTATACTACTAAATGATGAATGGGTCATTGAAAAAAATCAAGAAAATAAGAAAATTCACCAGGTGTGGTAGCACAGCTGGGCATGGTGGCACACACCTTTAATCCCAGCACTTGGGAGGTAGTGGTAAGAGGATTGCCGTGAGTTCAAGGCCACCCAGAGACTACATAGTGAATTCCAGGTCAGCCTGGACTACAACAAGATTTTAGCTCCAAAAAAAAAAAGAAAAGAAAATTCATAGAATCAAATGATAACACAATGTACCAAAACTTATGGTGAAACAACCTCAACAGACCTAAGAAAAACTATCTTAACATTCTCCAGGAGCTATAGGAAAATAAAGATTAACACAGAACAGTAGCTAAGACATCTGGTGTCAGCCTTTCCTTAAAGTCAAGGCAATTTGGTTCTGGGTACATGCTGCATACCAACATCTGGTATTTGCTCTGTGCTGACCACCAGATTCTGCTTTTGTAAACCATGCTTGCTTGCTCTTGCAAAATTAATTAAGGGAAAGGGGGTATGACTGAAGAATGAAGCGCAGGGATGTGGTTTTTTTTTTTTTTTTTTTTTTCTTCGAGGTAGGGTCTCACTCTAGCTCAGGCTGACCTGGAATTCACTCTGTAGTCTCAGGGTGGCCTCGAACTCTCAGCGATCCTCCTACCTCTGCCTCCCGAGTGCTGGGATTAAAGGCGTGCGCCACCACGCCCGGCGGTGTAGGGATGTGGTTTTTACCTGTAAAAACTCACTGTAGGATAGGTGTGGTGGCACACGCCTTTAATCCTAGCACTCAGGAGGCAGAGGTAGGAGGATCACCATGAGTTCAAAGCCACCCTGAGACTACATAGTGAATTCCAGGTCAGCCTGAGCTAGTGTGAGACCCTACCTCAGAAAACCAAAAAGAAAAAAGATACCAATAAAATTCAGAAAATCATAAGGACATACTTAAAAAAAAATTTTTTTTTTTTTTGTTTTTTTGAGGTAGGGTCTTGTGATCCTCCTACCTCTGCCTCCCAAGTGCTGGGATTAAAGGTGTGTGCCACCATGCCTGGCTAAAATACACACACACACACACACACACACATATATATATCTTTATTTATTTAAGAGAAAGAGAGAGAGAGAGACAGAAAGAAAGAGAACGGGCATACCAGGGCCTCCAGCCACTGAATGCACCACTTTGTGCATCTGGCTTACGTGGGTCCTGGGTAATCGAACCTGGGTCCTTTGGCTTTGCAGGCAAGCACCTTAACTGCTAAGCCATCCCTCCAGCCCAGGGCATACTTAAAAAAAATTATTAGGCATGGTGGTGTAAGCCTTTAATTTCAGCACTTAGAAGGCAGAGGTAGGTGGATCACCATGTGTTCGAGGCCACCCTGAGACTACACAGTGAATTTCAGGTCAGCTTGAGCTAGAGCGAAACCCTACCTGGAACCCCCCCGCCCCCCCAAAAATATATATGTGTGTGTGTGTATGTGTATTTGAGAGAGAGAGAGACAGAGACAGAGAAAATGGGTGCACCAGGGCCTCCAGCCACTGCAAATGAACTCCAGATGCATGCGCCACTTTGTGCATCTGGTTTATGCGGGTCCTGGGGAATCAAACCTAGGTCCTTTGGCTTTGCAGGCAAATGCCTTAACTGTTAATCCATCTCTCTAGACCAGGACATACTTTTAAGAGCACATACTCCACTAAGTTTGAAAATCTGAAAGATGTGGGTGATTTCCTGTGGGTCCCTGGATCCTCGGGGCCGCGATTCCCCAAAGGCGTCTAGGCAACAATGGAGAGCAAGGTCAGTGAATGCGATGGAAGAACCACTTTCAGGAGGAAGTCTCTGTGAACAGCTCGGTTTATTCACTCCACTATGTAGAGAGAGAGTGAGGTGATCTACATAGAGGCGGGAACAGGGTCACAGGGGCTGTGTGAAGGTGCTGGCTGATAAGGAGTTTCCTGGACAACTGCCCAAAGGTCAGAGGGCTATGGGCAAAGCTAAGTTCAGGTGTGCCGGGCTTGGAGAAGGAGTGGCCTCCTGTAGCTCAGGGGTCCTTAGCCATGCCTAGAAGCTCAGGCCCATCTCATGAAGGCTCCAGCCTGTGCCCGGCAGTGCCCAACAATTTCCTAGATTTATATGACCTACCAAAATTTAATCAAGATGAGATGAACCATTTAAACAGACTTATAACAAGCACTGAGATCAAAGCAGGTATATAAAAAAAAATCTTCCACCCCCAGACACAAAATGGCCTGGCTATGCATGACCTCACAGTGCCTGACACTACCTACACAAGACCATCATAAGAGGAGGAAAAGATCATGACATCAAAATAAAAGAGAGATTGATTGAGACGGGGAGGGGATATGAGAGAGAATGGAGTTTCAAAGGGGAAAGTGGGGTGAGGGAGGGCATGACCATGGGATATCCTTTACAATCATGGAAGTTGTTAATAATCATAATAATAAAAAGAATGTCACATAACCTGAACAGATGAACTTCCAAAGCACTCTGCTCCTTCTATTACCTTTGTTATCTCAATGTCAAAGAGGAAAAAAAAATGCATCTTTATTTTGGCTTCTAAAAAAAAAAAAACATCTCCCATCCAGGCATGGTCCCAGCTCTTGGGAGGCAGAGGTAGGAGGACTGCCATGAGTTCGAGGCCACCCTGAGACTAAATAGTGAATTCCAGGTCAGCCTGGACTAGAGTGAGACCCTACCTTGCAAAACCAAAAAAAAAAAAAAAAAAAAAAAAAATCTCCCAACTAAAAATAGTCCAGGCCCAGCCAGGTGTGGTGGCAGATGCCTTTAATTATAGCACTCAGGAGGCCGAGGTAGGAGGATCTCTGTAAGTTTGAGGCCAGCCTAAGATTACGCAGTGAATTCTAAGTCAGCCTGGGCTAGAGTGAGACCCTATTTTGAAAAAAAAAAAAAAAAAAAAAAAAAACCACAAACAAAATGTCCCTGCCCAGATGGATTCACTGGTAAATTTTACCAGAACTAGATGGCAAGACCCTATTGCTAAAGACCACATGCTTGGGCAGCAGGTCACTAGAAATCAAGCTGGAGCTGAGCTGAAAACCTCCTCCCTATGGACTAGCCAACAGAAAGCTGAAAAAAGAACGAAAGAAAGAAAAAAAGCTGGGAACCAGGCATGGTAGCACACACCTTTAATCCCAGCACTTGGGAGGCAGAGGTAGGAGGATTGCTGAGAATCTGAGGCCACCCTGAGACTACATAGTGAATTCCAGGTCGGCCTGAGCTAGAGTGAGACCCTACCTCGAAAAAAAACAAACACAAAAAAAGAGCTGAGGGCTGGAGGAATGGCTTAGTGGTTAAGGCGTTTGCCTGCAAGGCCAAAGGACCCAGGTTTGATTCCCCAGGACCCATGTTAGCCAGATGCACAAGGGATGCATGTGTCTGGAGTTCATTTGCAGTGGCTGGAGGGCCTGGCATGCCCATTCTCTCTCTCTCTCTCCCTCTTTCTCTGTCAAGTAACTAAATAAAATAAAACATTAAAAACAAAAAAGCTAAGACTGAAAAGATGGCTTAGCAGTTAAGGCGTATGCCTGTGGAGCCTGAGGACCCGGGTTTGATTCTCCAGGTCCCATGTAAGCCAGGTGCACATGGTGGCGCATGTGTCTGGAGTTCCTTTGTAGTAGCTAGAGTCCCTGGCATGCCCATTCTTATTCACCCATCCATCCATTCTTTCTCTCTCTCTCCCCTCCCTCACTCTCTCCCTCTCTCTTTCTCTAATAAATAAAAATAAAATCTTTTTAAAAAGCTACACTGAAAAAAAAAAAAAAAAAGCTACACTGCATGCAGCCCTATACAAAAGTGAAGTCATCAATGATGATGAACAGCAGTGGACATTGCAAGCCTTAAAATTGGCCAGCCAGGCCAAATGAGCCAACAGGTGCAATAGTGGTATGTCTGTTATGGGGGAAACTAACTGCTCTCTAATTGGACTAGAGGCCACTTCAAGGGAGGGAATACATGCCTGGTACTGAAAACCTAGTCAAAAGCCTATAGTGGGAGAGGACATGAGCCCTAGTGGAGTAATGCCTACTGTTGTCTGGCTAAATGCATATATTATGTTCACAAACTGCCCTGTAAGCACTTTTCTTAATGTTCATATCCATATATTAATGCTACTCTCACTTTTGGGTTAGAGAAGTCTCTCTCTTCAGATGATGGTGACCACTGGGATGGTTCAGAAGGCACCATGGTGCTGAGAAACGACAGAGGAATGTTCAAAACTGAGACATCTCTATCACACTGTCCAAGACTTCAGGGTCCTTTGTAGAAGAGGTGGCAGAAAGAATGTAAGAGCCAAAGGAAGGGTGGGACTGCTTACAATGCAAGCTTCCAGATACAAAATGGCCTGGATATCCATGACCTCACAGTGCCTGGCACAACCTACACAAGACCTTCATAACAGGAGGAAAAGATGATGACATCAAAATAAAAGAGACTAATTGAGGGGGGGATATAATGGACGGTGGATTTGTGAAGGGGAAAGTGGGAGAGGGGAAGGAAGGGAATTATCATGGTTTATTGACTAGACTTATAAAAATTGTCGATAAAAGAAGTTTTAAAAAAGAAGAGAAAGGGGTATGGTGGCGCATGCCTTTAACCTCAGCACTCGGGAGGCAGTGGTAGGAGGACTGCAAATGAACTCTAGATGCATGGGCCACCTTGTATATCTGGCTTATGTGAGTCCTGGGGAATCAAACCTGGGTCTTTTGGCTTTACAGGCAAGTGCCTTAACCACTAAGCCATCTCTCCAGCCCCCATAGATGATCTTTTTCCTCTTCAGCCAGCTGCAGACGGTCAGTAAATGGTAAAGATGTCATCATTCACCTAGACCAGCCTCTGGTACTCCTCTCCCTGACTTCCAGGCTTATTTATGGGAGCACTAATACTTTTTTTTTTTTTTTCCCGAGGTAGGGTCTGTAGCCCAGGCTGACCTGGAATTCACTATGTCATCTCAGGGTGGCCTCGAACTCATGGCAATCCTCATGCCTCTGCCTCCTGAGTGCTGGGATTAAAGGTGTGCACCACCATGCCCAACTTCTTTTTTTTTTTTTGCTACCAAATTACAGGTATCTGATTTTCCTACCTTGAAAAACAAAAACAATAAAAAAGGAAAAAAAAATTTAAAAAGATGTATTTATAAGCAGAGAGAGCTAGAAGAGAGACAGAAAGAAAACAGACTCCCGCTTTTTCCCCTCTCTCCCTGCAGCATGGCTCCGCGCCTCCCGGCTCCAACTACTGAGTGCGAGCCTGCGCCGCCTGGTCCCAAGTGAGCGCGCTCGCCGACTGGGGGCTGGAGATGGATGCCTTACGCTGGCTGCTACGAGCTGAATCACACTTGGGAGCACAAAGTGAGCTAAGGGTAACCTTGATGAGGATCTGAAAGTTTCATTTTGGGATGTTGCTTGGATCGTTCGAAACTTCTAGAAGTATGAGGAGCGCTGTGATGTTGCTGTTGGACAGATCGTGAGCACACATTTAAGACAGGCTGTGAATAAACACGTGCTGCTTTGAGGCTTGTGTTTTAAATGACAACCAGAAAGTAACTTCTGACTAAAACCATCAAAGGGAATGTTTCCTGTTGCCCTCTCCTTCACAACTTAGAATTTATATTGAGTTTTGGCAGCTAAAGTTAATCAATGCCATGTAGCTGTCAATAGCCGTATATTGTCTGGCAAGGCCCAGAGGGAACTGTTTCCTGCTGTGTACTCTTACTAAACAAGCAACAGGGTGTGTGTACTTCAGGCTGGTACCTCTTCTCCTTTAGCAAGAGCATCCAATATGTTAAATGTCAAGCTTGCCTTGTGAGGTGAGCCCCATGACAGCATCTAGATACAAAGTGTGAACATGTCTGCACTCTACTGTCTGACAGCTTTCCCTGAGCCGACTTACAGTGAGGCTTGTAAATGGCTGCTACAAGAGCTGGTCCTGTTAGAAGATGAAGCTAGCCGGGCGTGGTGGCGCACGCCTTTAATCCCAGCACTCGGGAGGCAGAGGTAGGGGGATTGCCGTGAGTTCGAGGCCACCCTGAGACTCCATAGTGAATTCCAGGTCAGCCTGGGCTAGAGTGAGACCCTACCTCGAAAAACCAAAAAAAAAAAAGAAGACGAAGCTGAAGTATGGAGAGAGCAGACCCCTCACACTTGGGCTTTATTTTTAAAAAGCAAGAAAGGAAAATCTGGTAGGAAAGCTGGGCCATTAGGTTGAACTACAAAGGCTGCAAACAAAATAAGATTACAGCAGATACCAAACTGCCCACTAAATTACTAAATGCTTATATCCGTGTATTAGTGCCAGTTCTCTCTCTTTTTTTTTTAAAGAAGCTGAGTCTTTTATTTTAAACTTTATATTTATGTATTTATTTGAGAGAGAAAGAGGCAGAGAGAGGGAGAGAGAGAATGGGCACACCAGGGCCTCCAGCCACTGCAAACGAACTCCAGACGCGTTCGCCCACTTGACATCTGGCTTCTGTGGGTCCTGGGGAATCGAACCGAGGTCCTGTGGCTTTGCAGGCAAATGCCTTAACCGCTAAGCCATCTCTCCAGTCCTAGTTCTCACTTAAAAAAAAATATTTTTACTTATTTGAGAGAGAAAGAGAAGGAGAGAGAATGGGCATGCCAGGGCCTCCAGCTACTGCAGACAAACTCCAGATACGTGTGTCCCCTTGTGTATCTGGCTTAAGTGGGTCCTGGGGAGTCGAACTGGGATCCTTTGGCTTTGCAGGCAAACACCTTAACCTCTGAACCATCTCTCCAGCCCTAGTTCTCACTTTTTGTTAAAGAAGCTTCTCTTCAGATTGTGATGAGATTCAAAGCTCACCAAACTGCTGAGAAGAAATGACAGTGCTGAGACCTCTATCCTACCCTCCAAGGCTCCCCTTTAAACTCCCTGTATTTGTCCCCCTTAGTTACTGTGCATTCAGGCCACTCTGGCCATTTTGGTGTGTGTGTATGTCTAGGCCATTTCCAGTGTCACAATTCTCCCATGCTCTTCCCCTACTCACTCACTGGCTCCTCTTACCTACTGGTTGGCTTTATATGCCACTGTGGTGCCATCTGACCCCTATCAAATATGAGGTCACCTTGCTGATTCTCTAACTCAGACCCTTTATTCTTGTTTTCACTGTTTACTCTTATGGATTATATCTGGTCACACATTAGCTGACAAAAGCAGGCAGCAGTCTAGACTTGGTGTGTCCTCTGTAGTGTGCTGTCTGAGAAGACCACTGCTGCTGCTGCTCCAGACGTGCCCCTTGCACAGCTGTGGAATGTGGAATCAATGGGGGGGGGGCAAGCTCAGGGTCACTGCCATTGATGCAGCAGGGGTGAGTGCTGTCCCCTTTACTGTGCATTTTACTTTTTTCAAAGTCTTTAGTGATGGTGATTCATCAAGGGGACTACGGCAGTTGGAAAAGCAAAAATACAGTAAGTAGATGAACAGATTACTGGGGGTGGAATGGCCTAAGCGAGGCCATGGGAAGAAATTGAGTAAAAGAAGTGTGAGGGATGGTTAATCAAAATTCCAGATGTTATGAATAAGCCATACAGAAACCTACTTTTTTGGATAATGGCACACCCAGAAGCCATTAACTGTTAGTAGAAAACTCTCAGAGCCAGGAATGGGATAACTTCAGGTGAGTTGTTGGCCCGGTAGGTTGCTGATGCCTCCAAAACATTACAGGACATTGCCAAGGCTCTTGGTTTCCCACCAGAAATAGATGGTAAGACCCTATTGCTGAACAGTCCACATGCTTGGTCTGTAAGGTCACTGAGAAATCTTGCTGGAGCTGAGCTAAAAACCTCCCTGTAGACCATCTGAAAAAAGGGCTGGTGAGATGGCTTAGTGGTTAAGGCGCTTGCCTGTGAACCCTAAAGACCCAGGTTTGATTTCTCAATACCCACGTAAGCCAGATACACATGGTGACACATGTGTCTGGAGTTCATTCGCAGTGGCTAGAGGCCTTGGCATGTCCATTATCTTCTCTCTCTCCATTTCTCAAATAAATAATTTAAAAAAAAAGCTACACTGCATGCAGCCCTATGGGGGAGAGAAGTCAGTGGTGAAAACTGGACACTTCAAGCCCTAAGTATGGCCAGCCAGGCCAAATGACCAAATTGGTGCAATAGTGGCATGTCTGTTCTGGGGGAAACCAACTGTTCTCTAATTGGGCTAGAAGTCTGCTCCATGGGAGGGAATACATGCCTGGCACTGAAAACCTATTCAAAAGCCTAGGGCAGGGGAGGTCATGAGCCCTAGGAGTATAGTGCCAGCTTAATGCATATATTATGCTCACCAAACTGCACTTCTATTAACTTTCATGCCAATATATTAATGCTACTTTCACTTTTGGTTAGAGAAGCTTCTCTTAGATGGTGGTGATCTTGGGATGACTTAAAAGGCACCATGGTGCTGAGAAGTGAGAGGAGTGCTCAGCACTGAAATATCTCTGTCACACCCTCCAAGGCTCAGAATCCATTACGGAAGAGGTGGTGGAAAGAATGTAAGAGCCAAAGGAAGGGTAGGACTACTTACAATGCAGGTTCAGACACAAGTTGACCTCACAGTGACTAGCATTACCTTCTCAAGGCCCTCATAATAGGAGGAAAAGATGATGATATCAAAGTATATAAAAGACTAATTGAGAGGGAGAGGATATGTTGGAGAGTGGATTTGTGAAGGGGAAAAGTCGGGGAGCGAATTGTGGTTTATTGTCTATAATTGGGGAAGTTGTCAATAAAAATTTTTAAACAATAAAAAGAAAAAGAAAATAGACTCCAGATGCATATGCCACTCTGTGCATCTGGCTTTATGTGGGTACTGGGGAATTGAACTTGGGTAGTTAGACTTTCCAGGCAAGCGCATTAACCACTGAGCAATCTCTCTAGCCTTATTTCTCTTTTTGTATATGTGCATGTTCATGTGTATGGGTGCACATGTGCCGATGTATGTGGAGACCAAAAGTTGACATCGTGTATTTTTCTTTTCTTTCTTCTTCTTCCTTTTTTTTTTTTTTTTCAAGGTAGGATTTCACTCTAGCTCAGGCTGTCCTGGAATTCACTATGTAGTCTCAGACTATCCTCAAACTCATGGTGATCCTCCTACCTCTTCCTCCCAAGTGCTGGGATTAAAGGTGTGGCCACCATGCCTGGCTTGCTCTTTCTTTCTTTCTTTTTTCAATTTTAGTTATTTACTTGTATTTGTGTGTGTGTGTGTGTGTGTGTGTGTGCTCCATGACCTCTTACTGCTATACATGAACACCATACACTTGTGCCCCCCCCCCTTTAAAAATATTTTTATTTAATTCTATTTATTTTGAGATAGAGAAAGAGACAGAGAGAGAATGGGCTGGGCATGCCAGGGCCTCCAGCCACTACAAATGAACTCCAGATGCATGTGCACCCTTGTGCATCTGGGCACTGGGGAATAGAACCTGGGTCCTTAAGATTCACAGGCAAATGCTAAGCCATCTCTCTAGCCCTTGTGCCACTTTTTGTATCTGGCTTACATGGGCGGCTTGGGAATTAAACCCACACTGGCAGGCTTTGCAAGCAAGGGCCTTTAACCACTGGGCAATCCTTCTAACCCTCTAGACATCGTGTGTGTGTGTGTGTGTGTGTGTGTATAATTTATTTATTTGAGAGAAAGATACAGACAGAGAGAGAGAGGAAGGGAGGGAGAGAGAGAGAGAATGGGTGCACCAGGGCCTCTAGCCACTGCAAACTAACTCCATATGCATGCACCACTTTGTGCATCTGCCTTACGTAGGTCCTGAGGAATTGAACCAAGGTCCTTTGGCTTTGCAGGCAAGCACCTTAACCACTAAGGCATCTCTCCAGTCCCCCCCTTTTTTTTTTCGAGGTAGGGTCTCACACTAGTCCAGGCTGACCTGGAATTCACTATGTAGTCTCAGGGTGGCCTTGAAGTCATGGCAATCCTCCTACCTCTGCCTCTCGAGTGCTGGGATTAAAGGCGTGCGCCACCACGCCTGGCTTTTTTTTTTTTTTTTTTTTTTTTAATGCTTATTTATTGTGAGGAAGGAGAGAGAGGGAGGGAGGGAGAGGGAGAATATGGGCATGCTAGGGCATCTTGTCACTACAAATGAACTCCAGATGCATGTAACACTTTGTGCATTTGGCTTTATATGGATACTAGAGAACTGAACACAGGCCAACAGACTTTGCAAGCAACACCTTTAACTGCTGAGACCCCAGTCCCTCCAGACATTCTCAAAACTCCATTTTTACCTTGCTTTGGTCAGGATCACAGAAATCCAGAAGAGTGTCACAGACATGATAACCTACAGACTTTAGATCATCAATGGTAAAGTGAGTGTCTCTTTTACTACCTGTGGGGGGGAAAAAAACGTTGACAAACATTTCTTATTAAATCCTAAGGACTGGTCAGAAGTGGTAGTACACTTTTTTAATCCCAGCAAGAGCAAGACCCTACCAAAAAAAAAAAAAAAAAAAATCCACTGGGTGTGTGGCACATGCCTTTAATCCCAGCAGTCAATAGGCAGAGGTAGGAGGATCACTGTAACTTAGAGGTCAGCCTGGGACTACAGAGTGAGTTCCAGGTCAGCTTGGGCTACAGTGAGACCCTACCTCATAAGAACAAAACAAAACCAAGAATTTCTAATGACTGGGGCTAGAGAGAAGGTTCAGTTGTTAAAGGTGCTTGCTTGTAAATCCTGCCTGTCTAGGTTCAATTCTCCAGCTACCCATGTAAAGCCAGGTAGGTGTTTGCTTACGGCTACAAGAGGCCCTGGTGTATGCATACATACATGCACACATGTGTACATACATAAACAAATAATATTTTACAAATACTTTGTCAATTTTTTAAGATTTAATTTAATTTATTTATTTATTAGAGACAGAGAGGGGAAAGAGATGAAGAATGAGTAAGAATGGGTGCACCAGGGCCTCTAGCCACTGCAAACGAATTCCAGATGCATACACCACCATGTGCATCTGGCTTATGTGGGACCTGGAGAGTTGAACCTGGGTCTTCAGGCTTCACAGGCATGCACCTTAACCACTAAGCTGTCTCTTCAGCTCAAACAAATAAATAATCTTAAGGACTGAATAGCTTCTTTAAAAAAATTCCACCCCTGGGCTAGAGAGATGGCTTAGCAGTTAAGGCACTTGCCTGATAAGACTAAGGACCCATGTTCAACTCTTCCGATCCCACGTAAGCCAGTTGTACAAAAGTGAGGCAAGCACAAGGTTGCACATGCCCACTAGGTGGCACAAGTGTCTGTTGTTTGATTACAGTGGCTGAGGCCCTGGCAAGCCAATTCTCTTTCTCTCTCTCTCTTGCTCTCTAAAAAATATAAATAAATAAAAAAAGAAAAATTCCACCCCTGATGCTAGAACAGCATGTTTCTGAAAAGGGGCACTCTCCCATATTTAGTTTGATTCAGAAGAATCTTTATTTATTTATTTGCATGTGTGTGTGTGCACATGCACACATTAGGGACTCTTGCTACCGCTAACAAGTGCAAGACACTTGGGCCACTTTTTGCATCTGGCTTATGTGTATGGTATAGGGATTAAATCTGGGCTGTAGGGCTTTGCACACAAGTGCCTTTAACCACTGAACAAGCTTCCCAGCCCTCAGAAGAATCTTTGACATGAAAAAAGTTTAGTTTACTGATGGCTGTAATTATTGAAGTTTTACTTTGTGGTAGGTATTGTCTCATTAAACAGTATCCATTAGGCAGGTACTATCAGTGCCAGCTAGAAGGACCATGCATCCCAAAGAGGTTAAATAATTTACACAGGATTGCAGAAATCATACATGCACCTGAATTCCAATCGCCCATCTGCCTGATTTCAGGTCCTGAGCAACCACTATGCTAGAGTGCTCCATGAAATATGTACTTCACATTAGTGCTTAGGGGAATCAAAGTTAGCCTAAGGCTAGTAAGAAAGACATCTAAATCTCTCCAACATCCCCAGTCCTATCTATCATCCCCCAGGTGCTGTGCCTCCTGTCTTACCTAGGGTAGACCCACCAAAGGTGGTCTCCAGGGTGTAGCTGTTTAGGATTCCCATCCGCCACATCACAACTCTTCCTGTTCCTTCTTTGTACTTCTGGACCTTAAAGTTACAACTGCGAAAAGAGAACTAAGGAGAAATCCAAGTTATTTGTTGATTATAAACTGCAAATCTGAGTTTCTTTTTCTTTTTCTTTCTTTTCTTTTTTTCTTTTTTTTTTTTTTTTTTTTTGAGGTAGGGTCTTGCTCTAGCCCAGGCTGACCTGAATGCACTATGTAGTCTCAAGATGGCCTCAAACTTGTGGTGATGCTCGTACCTCTGCCTCCCAAGTGCTGGGATAAAAAGTGTGTGTGACCACATCCAGCTCTGAGATTTTTTCTTTATATTTTTTAAATTTTACTTATTTTAAAAATATTTTATTTTTATTTATTTGAGTGAGAGAGAGAGAGAGTGAGAGAGAGAATGGGACACAAGGGCCTCCACCTGCTGCAAACTAACTCCAGATGTATGCACTGCCTTTGGATCTGGTTTACATAGATCTTGGAGAATAGAACCTGTGCCCTTTGGCTTTGTAGGCAAGCGCTTTAACTGCTAAGCCATCTCTCCATTACTGAGATTATTATTTTTTTAAATTGTATAACGGGCTGGAGAGATGGCTTAGCAGTTAAGGTACATGCCTGCAAAGCCTAAGGACCCTGGTTCCATTCTCCAGGTCCCACATAAGCCAAATGCACATGGTGGTGCATGCGTCTGGAGTTCATTTGCAGTGGCTGGAGGCCCTGGTGCACTCATTCTCCCCCCCCCCTGCTGTAATAAATAAATAAATAAAAATAAAATCTCTAAAAAAGACTGTATCACTTAAAAAAAATTTTTTTAGAGAGTGCAAGAGAGAGGGACACACAGAGAGAATTGGTGCACCAGGCCTCAGCCACTGAAATTGAACTCCCAACACTTGCGCCACCTAGTGGGCATGTGAGACCTTGTCCTTGCCTCACCTTTGTGCCATCTCTCCAGCCCTTGAGATTCTTTAATATGGAAAAAGCATGGTTCTCTTGGGGGTTCCATGTATTATTTCTTAAAATTTACTAAGTGTGGGCTGGAGAGATGATTTAGCGGTTAAGGCGCTTGCCTTCAAAGCCAAAGGACCCACGTTCGATTCCCCAGGACTAACATAGGCCAGGTGTACAAGGTGGCACATGTGCCTTGAGTTAGTTTGAAGCAGCTGGAGACCCTGGTGTGCCCATTCACTCTCTCTCTCAAAGAAATAAATAAAAATAAAAGATTTTAAAAAATTATGGACTGGGTTTGACTCTCCAGATCCCACTTAAGCCACACACACAAGGTGACACAAGCACACAAGGTCGCACATGTGCACAAGATGGTAAACACGTTTGGAGTTTGATTGCAGTGGCTATAGGCCCTGGTGGGCAAATTCTCTCTCTCTCTCTCAAAAAGGAAAATTGGAGCTGGAGAGATGGCTTAGCAGTTAAAGCACTTGCCTATAAAACCTAAGGACTCAAGTTCGATTCTCCAGATCCCACGTAAGCCAGATGCACTAGGTGGTGCATGCATCTGGAATTTGTTTGCTGTGGCTGGAGGCCCTAGCATGCCCATTCTCTACCTCCCCCTCCTTCACCCCTCCTCTTTCTCTCTCTCTCTCCCTCTGTCTAATAAGTAAGTAAAAATAAAATATTTTTAAAAATTACTAATTGTGAAAGATGTCAAAAGATATTGTGGGAAGCCAGGCATGGAAGTTCATACCTTTAATCCCAACACTCAGGAGGCAGAGGTAGGACGACTTCCATGAGTTTGAGGCTGCCTGAGACTACATAGTGAATTCCAGGTCAGCCTGGGCTAGAGTGAGATCCTACCTTGAAAAACTGAAAAAAAAAGAAGAGGAGGAGGAGGAGGAAAAGGAGGAGGAAGTGATGATGATGATAATATTGTGGGGCTGGAGAGATGGCTTAGTGGTTAAGATGTTTGCCTGCAAAGCCAAAGGACCCAGGTTCGATCCCCCAGGACCCACGTTAGCCAGATGCACAAGGGGGCGCACGCGTCTGGTGTTTGCAGTGGCTGGAGGCCCTGGCGCACCCATTCTCTCTCTCTCTCTCTCTCCCTCTTTCTCTGTCAAATAAATAAGTAAATAAATAACAACAACAACAACAACAAAAAGGATGGCGGCATACTAGCCACACCAAAGTAGCCTAGGGAGGGAAATAAACAGAAACACAGTAAAATACACTCTTCTACTGAAAATTGAAGGTGTATAGGTTATTATCAACCACCTCAGTGAGGGAGGATAGACCAAAAAGGAGGAAACTAGCCGTAAGGCGCCTGTGGCCCTGATCCACATGGCCGGCCAGCTGGCAGCACAGAGCGGCGGGAGCAGAAACAGGGTGAAGGGATTTTCCTCTCACATCAGCCTCCTCACAACATCAAGAAACTTGAAAGGGAAGACAGCAGAGACCAGCTGAGCAGCTGCTGAAGGAGATACAAGCGGGACCAGCTGAGCAGCTCCTATAGGACGCCAGGCACCCAGCATAGCATCCCATCCCCCAACTGGTCAGGACCGTGAATGTCCAGAGAACTCATTCACCTCTTTCCGCCCTGCACCAAGAGGGATCAAGGCGGGCACTCAGCATTGGTGAGATTGGAAGCCATCCCAAAATGTAACAGGGCCTACTTCTACAACACCAGATACACAGCCCTGCACTAGAAGTGCTAATCTCTCGTCCATATCAGGAAAGGTTATGTATTACATTTTTTAAGATTTTTATTTATTTATTAGAGGTAGATAGGGGGAGAGAAAGAGTAAGAGTGGGCATGCCAGGGCCTCTAGCCACTGCAAACAAATGCCAGATGCATGCACCACCACGTGCATCTGGCTTATGTGGGACCGGGAGAATCGAACCTGGGTCTTTAGGCTTCGCAGGCAAGTGCCTTAACCACTAAGCCATTTCTCCAGCCCTGTGTATTACATTTGAATGATATATTCTTGGTTGGCTTTACCCTTCTCAAACAAGCTGTATTTTGGTGTTGACTATTGTTGCCTTTGACTTTTCCTGATTTTTAGAGCCTTTGTCTTTTTCTTCTGTCATTATTGGGGGCAGAGACTTACTGGCCCCAGGATGACTTGGAGCCCATTTCAGACTAAAATCTCAACCTCCTAGTTAACAGGATTAAGGGTGTGGGGAAACACACACCCTTAGGAACTTTGGCTTTACTCGATTATGTTTGTTTTAATCCCTACACTTGTATAAATAGTCTGTGCGGGTTTTGATGGAATGTGTGTGATGCTTAGCTGAATTTTAGAAGTTGCCAGTAATTTGCTTCACTCAGACAGTACTTGAATAGCAGGCAAACTCAACACCTGGGGTCACTTCTGCTATTTCTCTTGGAGTATAAGAGCTACACCTGGCACCTTAAACTCCTACACTGAAGATATATAAAATCTGATTTACATGGCTAAGAACAGTGCAGATAATTAGAAACCCAAGCATCAAATTAACTCAAGATGCAAAAATCTCTACATTATAAGAAACACAAAGAATCAAGACAATACAATCCCACCAAAAATTATAAATCCATCAGAAATGACCCCATTTTAGATGAAATGCCTGACAAAGATTTCAAACAAATGGTTATATCTATGCTCAAAGGCATCAAAGGAATCAAAGAAGAAAACAAAGTCCTGAAGGACTCCCGAGACAACACAGGAAACAACTTAATGAAATACGGAGGTCAGTACAAGACATGAATGAGGAAATAGAAATAATGAAAAAGTACCAATTATAAATAGTAGATATGAAAAACAGAGTAACTGAAATAGAAAACTCCGTAGAAAGTCTCACCAGTAGAATGTATCAAGGAGAGGACAGAATATCTAAACGAGAAGACCAGGTGGCAGATCTAAGACAGTCCAACAAAGAGAAGGCATGAATGGGAATTTTAAGACATTCAGGCCACTATGAAGAGACCAAACATAAGAATTCAGGGCCTAGTAGAAGGAGAAGAAATTCACTTCAAAGGCATAGCAGATATTTTCAACAAAATCATATAAGAAAACTTCCCCCAAGTAGGGAAGGTGATGCCAATACAGATACAGGAAGCCTATAGAACGTCAAATAGACAAAATCAGGAAAGAACCACTCACCATCATATTATAATTAAACTATAAAATACACAAACAAAAGAAAATATATTGAAAGCAGTTAGAGAGAAAAATAAAGTCACATACAAAGGCAAGCCCATCAGGATCATAGCAGATTACTCAATACAAATTTTAAAAGCCGGAAGGGCTTGGAATGATGTATTCCAAGTTCTGAAAGATAACCACTGTCAACCATGGTTACTTTATCCTGCAAAGCTATCTATTCAAATAGATGGAGAAATAAGGGCATTCCACAACAAAAGCAGGTTAAAGGAATATTTGAAAACAAAGCCAAAAAAAAAAACAACAAAAAAAAAGACAAAACCAGCTCTATAGAAAATACTTGACAGAGTCAGGCGTGGTGGTACACGCCTTTAATCCCAGCACTTGGGAGGCAGAGGTAGGAGGATCACCGCGAGTTTGAGGCCACCCTGAGACTACATAGTTAATTCTCGAAAAACCAAAAAAAAAAAAAAAAGAAAATACGTGACAGGATCTTCCATGCTGAAGAGAAAGTATAGCACATATATAAGGAATCTGGAAAAAACAAACCAGGGCTGGAGAAATGGCTTACTAGTTAGCACTTGCCTGTGAAGCCTAAGGACCCCGGTTCGAGGCTTGATTCCCCAGGACCCATGTATGCACAAGGATGCACAAGGTGGCACATGTGTCTGGAGTTCGTTTGCAGTGGCTGGAGGCCTTGGTGCACCCATTCTCTCTCTCTCTCTCTCTCTCTCTCTTTCTCTCTGTCACTCTCAAATAAACAAAACAAAAAATTAAAAAGAAAAACATACTCAAATACTAGTTAATACAAGAGAGCAAAGGTAAAACCGGAAGAACTACAGAACAAGATGGCAAAAACAAATATACACTTTTCAATAATAACTCTTAACATTAATGGCCTCAATGCCCCAACCAAAAGACACAGGTTTGCTGATTGGGTTAAAAAGCAGGATCCTAGCCAGACATGGTGGCACATGCCTTTAATCCCAGCACTCAGGAGGCAGAGGTAGGAGGATTGCTGTGAATTTGAGGCCACCCTGAGATGACATAGTGAATTCCAGGTCAGCCTGGGCTAGAGTGAGACCCAACCTCGGAAAAAAAAAAAAAAAAAAAAAAAAAAACAATTAAAAAAAAAAAAAAAGGACCCTTCAATTTGTTGCCTCCAAGAAACTCACCTTTCTATAAAGGATAGATGTTATTTTAGGGTGAAAGTTTGGAAAACGGTGTTTCAAGCAAATGGACCTAGAAAACAAGCAGGTGTCGCTATCCTAATATCTGACAGGAAAGACTTCAGACTAACATTAGTTAGGAAAGATAAAGAAGGTCACTTTAGGGTTTGAGAGATGGCTTAGCAGTTAAGGCATTTGCCTGCAAAGCCAAAGGATCCAAGTTTGATTCTCCAAGACCCATGCAAGCCAAATGCACAAGGGGAAGCACGCATCTGGAGTTAGTTTGCAGTAGCTGGAGGCCTCAGTGTGCCCATTCTCTCTCTCTCTCAAATAAATAAATAAATAAATGTTTTTTTTTAAAAAAAGAAGGTCACTTTATATTGATTAAAGGAACATTCCAACAGGAGGACATTATACTCTTAAACATATATGCACCTAATATGAGGGCTCCCAATTTCATCTAACACACACTATTAGAATGAAGAACACAGATAACACCAAACAGTTGTAGTGGGTGACTTCAACACCCCACTCTCATCAATTGACGGGTCATCCCAGCAAAAAATAAACAAAGATGCATCTGGATTAAATGAGGTCACAGAACAAATGGACCTAACAGATATCTACAGGGCATTTCATCCAAATGCTGCAGAATACACATCATTTTTAGCAGCACATGGAACATTCTGTACAATAGACCATATATTAGGACACAAAGCAAATCTTAATCAATACAGGAAAATTGAAATAATTCCTTGCATTCTATCTGATCACAATGGGATCAAACTACAATTTAATAGCAAGAAAAGCTACAGAGCATACACAAAAGCATGGAAACTAAATGAAGAAAAACTTGAAGCTTTTCCACTAAAACCAGGAAGAAGACAAGGGTGTCCCCTGGACCCACTTTTACTTAATATAATTCTAGAAGTCTTAGCCATAGCAATAAGGCAAGAGACACACATAAAAGGGATACAAATTAGAAAGGAAGAGATCAAATTAACATTATTTGCAGGTGATATGATTCTATACGAAAAGGACTCTAAAGACTCGCTGGGCGTGGTGGCGCACGCCTTTAATCCCAGCACTCAGGAGGCAGAGGTAGGAGGATCGCCATGAGTTCGAGGCCACCCTGAGACTACAGAGTGAATTCCAGGTCAGCCTGGGCCAGAGTGAGACCCTACCTCAAAAAAAAAAAAAAAAAAAAAAAAAAAAAAAACCAAAAAAAAAAAAAAAGACTCTACCAGCAAACAGTTAGAGCTGATAAACACTTATAGCCATATAGCAGGATACAAAATAAATACACAGAAATATAACCCCAATTGCTCAGGAAATAAAACCACTGATCAACCACTGGGACCTCACGAAATTACAAAGCTTTTGTACAGCAAAGGACACTGTGAATAGAGCAAAGAGACAACCTACAGAATGGGAGAAAATCTTTGCCAGCTATACATCTGATAGAAGATTAATATCTAGGATATACAAAGAACTTAAAAAACTAATAAGAAATCAAACAACCCAACTAAAAAATGGGCTATGGAACTAAATAGAGAGTTCTCAAATATAAACATCGAAAAAAATGTCCTACATCCTTAGCCATTAGGGAAATGCAAATTAAAACTACTTTGAGATTCCATCTCACTCCTGTCAGATTGGCTACCATCATGAAAACAAATGATCATAAATGCTGGCGACGATGTGGAAAAAGAGGAACCTTTCTACACTGTTGGTGGAAATGCAATCTGGTCCAGCCATTGTGGAAATCAATGTGGAGGTTCCTAAAACAGCTAAAGATTGATCTACCATATGACCCTGCTATAGCACTCCTAGGCATATATCCTAAGGACTCATCTCACTACCTTAGAGATACTTGCTCAACCATGTTTATTGCCACTCTATTCACAATAGCTAGGAAATGTAACCAGCCTAGATGTCCCTCAATTGATGAATGGATAATGAAGATGTGGCACATTTATACAATAGAATTCTACTGAGCAGTAAAGAAATACGAAATTTTCAGGAAAATGGATGGATCTGGAAAGGATTATACTATTTGAGGTAACCCAGGCCCAGAAAGCCAAACATCACATGTTCTCTCTCATATGTGGATCCTAGCTACAAATGATTGGACTTCTATGTGAGTAGGGAAAAAACTCAGTAACAGAGGCCAGTGAGCTAGAAAGGAGATATAAAGGGAATGGGAGGAGGGTACTTAATAGGATGGTATTGTATATTATGTAAGTAGAAGGATAGATTAATGGAGGGTGGAAAGGCCTAAGTGAGGTCAGGGAAAGAGATTGAGTAAAGGAAAGGTGGAGGGAGGGCTAATCACAATCTAAGAGGGTATAAATAAATCATATGGAAACCTACTTTTTTGGACAATGGCACACCTAGAAGCCATAGATTTTTACTGGAAATTTTTCAGTGCCAGGGATGGGATACCTTCCAGTGAGTTGTTGGGTCAGGGAGGTCCCTGATGTCCCCTACAACATTACAGGCCATTGCCAAGGCTCTTGGTTTCCCACCAGGAATAGATGGTAAGACCCTATTGCTGAAGACTCCATATACTTGTGCTGCAAGGTCACTGAGAAATCCTGCTGGAGCTGAGCTGAAAACCTCCTCCATATAGACCAGCTGACAGAAAGCTAGAAAAAGCTACAGTGCATGCATTCCATGGGAGACAGAGAAACCACCAATGAGTCACCAATGGAAATTAAAAAAACAAAACAAAACAGTGGACACTGCAAGCCTTGAATTTGGCCACCCAGGCCAAATGAGCCAATGGGTGCAATAGTCTGATATAGGGGAACCAACTGCTTTCTAATTGGATAGAGGCCCCCTCCACGGGAGGGAATACATGTCTGATACTGAAAACATATGATGGGGAAGTCAAGAGCCCCATCATATGTTTTGTAATGTATGTAATGTCTGCTGCTGTCTGGCTAAATGTATATACTATGCTTACCAAACTGCCCAGTAAGCACTTCTCTTAATGGTCATACCCATGTATTAATGCTACTCTCACTTTTGCTAACAGAACCTTCTCTTTTCAGATGGCAGTGACCTTGGGATGACTCAGAAGGCACCGTGGTGCTGAGAAGTGACAGAGAAGTGCTCAGCACTGGATCATCTTATCACTCCTTCCAAGGCTCAGGGTCCATTGCGGAAGAGGTGGCAGAAAGAATGGAAGAGCCAATGGAAGGAAAGGACTGCTTATAATGCACTCTTCAGACATAAAATGACCTGGATATCCATGATCTCATAGTGCCCAACACTACCTACACAAAACCATCATAATAGGAAAAATGATGACTAAAATACTGACTGAGAGGGGGAGGGGATATGATGGAGAGTGGAGTTGCAAAAGGAAAGTAGGGGGAGGGAGTGAATTATAATTGTTTATTGTCTATTATTATGGAAGCTGTCAAAAAAATAAAATAATGCTGGGCATGGTAGTGCATGCCTTTAATCCCAGCACTCGGAAGGCAGAGTAGGAGGATTGCCTGGAGTTTCAGGCCACCCTGAGATTACACAGTGAATTCCAGGTCAGCCTGGACTAGAGTGAAACCTTACCTCGAAAGACCCCCCCCCAAAAAAAATAAATAATAAAATAAAATAATGAAAGAAAAAATATTGTGGGCCAGGTGTGGTGGTGCATGCCTTTAATCCCAGCACTTGGGAGGCAGAGGTAGGAGGATCAAGGCCAATCTTAGACTACATAGTAGTGATGGTTAAGTTTTGTGTCAACTTGATCTGTTTAGGAATCCACAAACATTACTCATGAGTGGGTCTCTGAGGTTGCTTCCAGGAAGTATTAACTAAAGGAAGAATTCCTTCCCCGAGGGTGAGCCCTTCCCCCAGAGTGGGTGGCCCCTCTGGAGAGGGGGGCCTTTATCTAAGGAAGTTCCAAGAAGGAAAGGATCCCTTCCTCCCACCTATCTGCAGGTGCTGCTTGTTGCTTTCCACTGTGGACTGAAGAGCAGCGTCTCTCCAGGTCTTCAGTGCCGGATGGGGACTGCTGAGGCACCCAGCCTAGTAGACTGAGCAGCTACGAGGTTCCTTGTCTCTCAGGTATACAAAGTGCTATTGTTAGACTGCTGTAAACTAATCCCCCCTCCCTTTTTTTTTTTTTTTTTTTTTTTTTTGGTTTTACAAGGTAGAGTCTCACTCTAGCCCAGGCTGACCTGGAATTCACTATGTAGTCTCAGGGTGGCCTCGAACTCATAGCAATCCCCCTACCTCTGCCTCCTGAGTGCTGGGATTAAAGATGTGCACTACCATGCCTGGCTAAATTCCCTTTTAATACAATTCATTCTATGGGTTCTGTTCCTCTAGAGAAGCCTGACTAATACAATAGTGAATTCCAGGTCAGCCTGGGGGTAGAGCAAGACCCTGCCTCGAAAAAACAGCAAAATAAGATAAAAATTAAATAAAAAGCATTTTTCTTTTCTTTCTTTACTTTTCTTTACTTATTTGCAATCAGAGAGAGAGAGAGAGAGAGAGAGAGAGAGAGATGGCGAATGGGCACACAAGGGCCTCTAGCTGCTGAAAATAAGTTCCAGATGCACGGACCATTGTGCCTCTGGCTTTATATGGGTATTCGGTGATCGAACCTGGGTCATTAGGCTTTGCAGGCAAGCTCCTTAACTGGTGAGCCATCTCTCCAGTCCATAAAATGCATTTTTTTTTTTGAGGTAGGGTTTCATTCTAGTCCAGGCTGACCTGGAATCTACTATGTAGTCTCAGAGTGGCCTTGAACTCACGGTGATCCTCCTACCTCTGCCTCCCAAGTGCTGGGAGTAAAGGTGTGCGCCACCACGCCTAGCATAAAAAGTATTTTTTATTGAGACATAATTCACATACCTTAAAATTAATTCATCTAAAATATACAATTTATGCCGGGCGTGGTGGCTCACGCCTTTAATCCCAGCACTCGGGAGGCAGAGGTAGGAGGATCACTGTGAGTTCAAGGCCACCCTGAGACTACATAGTGAATTCCAGGTCAGCCTGGGCTAGAGTGAGACCCTACCTCGAAAAAACAAACAAAAAAATACAATTTATGGCTGGAGAGATGGCTTAGTGGTTAAGGCATTTGCCTGCAAAGCCAAAGGACCCAAGTTTGATTCCCTAGGACCCACGTTAGCCAGATGCACAAGGGGGCGCATGCGTCTGGAGTTTGTTTGCAGTGGCTGGAGGCCCTGGCACGCCCATTCTCTCTCTTTCCCTCTTTCTCTGTCAAATAAATAAATAAATAATATTATTATAAAATATACAATTTGTTGGGAAGGTGGCGCACACCTTTAATCCCAGCATTCAGGAGGCCTAGGTAAGAGAATCACTGAGTTCGAGATCAGCCTGAAACTGCATAGTGAATTCCAGGTCAGCCTTGGTTAGAGTGAAACCCAACCTCGAAAAACAAAAAGGCCAGGCATGGTTGTGCATGCCTTTAATCCCAGCACTTCGGAGGAAGAGGTAGGAGGATTGCCAAGAATTCAAGGCTACCCTGAGACTACATAGTGAATTTCAGGTCAGCCTGGGCTACAGTGAGACCCTACCTCGAAATCCCCCCCAAAAAGGGGGAGCTGCAGAGTTGGTTCGGTGGTTAAGAGGCTTGCCTGCAAAGCCTAATGACCCAGGTTCAATTTCCCAGTACCTATGTAAAGCCAGATGCACAAAATGGTGCATGTATTTAGAGTCTGATTGCAGTAGCTAGGGGCCCTGACACATGTCCATTCTCTTTCTCTCCCCTTGCAAATAAATAAATAAGTAAATAAAACTATACAAGAAGGGCTGGAGAGATGGTTTGGAGGTTATTGTGCTTTTTGACAAAGCCAAAGGACCTAGGTTTGATTCCCCAGTATCCACATAAAGCCAGATGCACAAGGTGGCGCCTGTGTCTGCAGTTTGTTTGCAGTGGCTGAGGCCTTGGCATGCCCATCTCTTTCCCTATTTTTTTTCTCTCTCTCTCCTTCTTTCAGATAAATAAATACTTAAATAAAATATTAAAATATATGCATGTAGCTGGGTATGGTAGCGCATGCTTTTAGTCCCAGCACTTGGGAGGAAGAAGTGGGAGGATCACTGTAAATTCGAGGCCACCTTGAGACTACATAGTGAATTCCAGGTCAGACTGGGCTAGAGCAAGAGGCTACTTCAACAAAACAAAACAAAACAAAAGTCTGTTGTGGCCACACATGCCTAGAATCCCAGTTCTGAGGTTGGGCAGAAATGGGCTCATTGGTCAGCCAATCTAATTAAAAAGCAGCAGTTCCAGGTAGTGAGAGACTCTTTCTCAAGGAAAGAATGTGTGAAAACAAACACCAAAAAGAAAAAAAAAATGTGTAAAAGCAATGGAGGATACCTGGCATTAGACTCTGGCCTCCACACTCGTGCACACAGGGCACATGTATCTGTGCACACATATGTATATGTGCACACACAATATATGCTATATATGCACATGCACACTGCACAAAATTTTTGTTTGTTTGTTTTTTCAAGGTAGAGTCTCACTCTAGTCCAGGCTGACCTATAATTCCCTATGTAGTCTCAGGGTGGCCTCGAACTCATGACAATCCTACCTCTGCCTCCTGAGTGTTGGGATTAAAGGTGTGTGCCACCATGCTCAGCTCACACACAAATTTTTTTTAAAGTACACATTTTAATGGTTTAATATATTTACAAAGTTGTTTTAACTGTTATCACAATCTAAGTTTAGAATATTTCTCCTGTCACTCAAGGTTGAAGGCATATTATATAGCTGGCCATCATGCAAAAAAACACCCAGATTCAATCTCAAAAATGTAGAAAAACTGCCGGGCATGGTGGCTCATGCCTTTAATCCCAGCTCTCAGGAGGCAGAGGTAGGAGGATCACCATGAGTTCAAGACCAGCCTGAGACTACATAATGAATTCCAAATCAGCCTGGGCTAGAGGGAGACCCTACCTTGAAAGACCCAAAAGAATCCCCCCCCGCCGCCACAAAAACAAAACAAAACAAAACAAAACAAAACAAAAAAACAGAACAGGCCAGGCATGGTGGCTCATGCCTTTAATCCCAGCACTCAGGAGGCAGAGGTAGAAGGATTGCTGTGAGTTCAAGGTCAGCCTAAACCTACATTATAAATTCCAGATCAGCCTGGGCTAGAGAGAGACCCTACCTCGAAAATGAAAAAAAAAAAAAAACAAAAAAAAAACTGCCTTTTCTGGACACTGCATATAATAGAATGATAGAATATGTGGCTTCTTGTGTTCTGGCTCCCTTCACTTAGCTTAGTCTACTCAAGGTTCGTCTCTGTCCTAGCCTATCAGCACTAAGACCTCATGCTGTTTCAAATAATATTCCACTGTATAGATATTCCACATGATGTTCATGTGTTCATCAGCTCATGGGACACAGCAATTTTCTTTGGTTTTCCAAGATGGGGTCCAGGCTGGCCTGGAATTCTGCAACCATGTAGTCTCAGATGGCCTTGAACTCACAGTGATCCTCCTACCTCTGCCTCCCAAGTGCTGGGATTAAAGGCATGTGTCACCATGCCTGGCCTAATATTTTTTTTTTCTTTTTTTGAAACCAGGTCTCACTCAATAGCCCAGGCTGGCCTTGAACCCATGGTGATTCAGCTGCCTCAGCCTGTGAATACAAGCATGAGCTACCATGCCAGCCTCAAACACAGTAATTGTTTTCTTTTTTCGAGGCAGGGTCTGTAGTCCTAGGCTGACCTCAACTCACAGCAATCCTTCTACCTCAGCCTCCTGGGTGCTGGGATGAAAAGTGTACACCACCATGACCAGCCATACTCAATTTTTTTGTTTTTATTTGCTTATTTATGTACTTATTTATAAGCAGAAAGAGAGAGAGAGAGAATGGGCCTGCGAGAGTCTCTTGCCCCGCAAATGAACTCCAGATGCATGAGCCACATAGTGCATCTGATATCATGTAGAGAGGAATCTAACCCCAGCCAGCAAGCTTTGCAAACAAGTGTCTTTAACCATTGAGCCATCTCCCCAACTCAGACATAATAGTAATTCTTAAACTTTTCTTGACCTCTAAGCTGCTGGGATGTACAGAGCAACACAAAGGGTCAATAGAACACTTCACCCAGGGAAGCAGTCCATTCTCTTATCCCTCAGTCAATGATCACAAAACAATGGCATGTCCTTACCTTATCTGGTGCATTTTTGCTTAACATTAGAGGAAAAACTCGCTCGTGAAGCCAGTGCTGGCAGTCCTTGGTGCTACAGCCATACAGGAAGATGTTGTTCTTGCGGCTGTGCCCATGGAAATCACAATACAGGAGAATCTCTCTTTCGTCCAGAACTCTATTTTGGGGCAAACAAAGAACTCGGTGGACATTCACACGTATGTAAATAATCGGGGTCATCTAGATTCTCTTTTGTATAGCTGCAGATACCTTCCCTCCCAAGAGAATCTCAACTCTGATGGCCTTCTGTAAACCCTCCGTGCCATCCTCAGTCACTGCTGAAAACGTGTCACCAACATCTGACCTCTGCCAGTCAGATGGACTTCAAATGAAAAACTTCTGATGTGGGATGATCAGTGAGCAGGCCTACCTATGCACGTTGACAAGGAAGCGGAGAACCCAAGTCCACCACAGTGAGCAGATCTGTGAAGGGGCTGGAGTAGGGGCAGCGGGGCAGAAAGGCTATTGTTAAAGGAAAGAAAAAAGTTCTGGTTCCTGACTTTGCCAAACCAGTTCCTACAAGGCTCAGTAATTCTTTGTTTCTCTCTCTCCACACCCTCTCCCAGGTAGGGTCTCCTCTAGCTCAGGCTGACCTGGAATTCACGATGTAGTCTCAGGCTGGCCTCAAACTCCCAGCTATCCTCCTACTGTTTCCTGAGTACTGGGATTAAAGACGCGTGCTACCACATCCAGCTCTTTGTCTCTTGATCATCCCCCATCCTTACTGCTACTTTCTAAACGTGTTCACCTTCTTCAGGATGATGACGTACGATGAAGGGATGATAGATAATAATAACAACAGAACACATTTATATGTGTTGGACACCATGCTAAATAGATCATATGGATATTTTTATTGCTACCATTCTACAGATGAAAAGAAAGGTAGAACTTAAAATATCTACCCTGTCACTTACTAGCTGTATGACCTTGTTCAAGTTATTTAGCATTTCCGGTCTTTAATTTCCCTATGTCGTATACGACAAGATGTAACCCGCTACGGTTAATGCAGAGATTAAATGGGTCAATGTATAAAGCACTGATCATAGTGCCTATCACTTCATACAGAAGGACCAATTGTTGGCTACCAAATTACACAGCTTCATATGAATACTTAGAACTCTTGAACTCTGACCTTTTCCATTGAATTTTTAAAAATAATTTAAAAATATTTATCTGAGAGAGAAAGAGAAAGAAAGAAAGGAAGGAAGAAAGGAAGGAAGGAAAGAAAGGCAGATAGAGAGAGAACTGGCATGCCAGGGCCTCTAGCCATTGCAAATGAACTCCAGACACATGCACCACCTGGTGCATCTGGCCTTATGTAGGTCCTGGGGAATCGAACCTGTGTCCTTTGGCTTTGCAGGCAAGTGCCTTAACTGCTAAGCTATCTTTCCAGCTCATCCATTTAATTTTTTCACTTAAAAATGAACTTATAGGGCTAGAGGGATGGCTTAGCGGTTAAGGTGTTTGCCTGCAAAACCAAAGGACCCCGATTCGATTCCCCAGGACCCATGTTAGCCAGATGCACAAGGGGGGGCACACGTCTGGAGTTCATTTGCAGTGGTTAGAGGCCCTAGTGTGCCCATTCTCCCTCTCTTCCCCCCTTTCTCTGTCAAATAAATAAATAAATAAAAATTAAAAATGAACTTACAGCTGGACATGGTGGTGCACATCTTTAGTTCTAACACTCGGGAGGCAGAGGTAGGAGGGTCATCGTATGTTCGAGGCCACCCTGAGACTACATAGTGAATTCCAGGTCAGCCTGTACTAGAGCAAGACCCTACCTTGAAAAACAAAAACAAAAGAAAAAAAGTGAACTTATATGCCATATGTTCATTTTCCTTTCAAAGAGATGATGTGATTCAAAAGTCTGATTCATCTGACTGTAAAGAGAATGATAAAACCACTACTGACTCCTGTAAGAAAAAAGGCCTCAGCCGGGCGTGGTGGCGCACGCCTTTAATCCCAGCACTCGGGAGGCAGAGGTAGGAGGATTGCCGTGAGTTCGAGGCCACCCTGGGACTCCATAGTGAATTTCAGGTCAGCCTGGGCTAGAGTGAGACCCTACCTTGAAAAACCAAAAAAAAAAAAAAAAAAAAAGGCCTCACTCACTCCCCGTAAGTCAGGGGTACCTAGCATTGGCATTCACACAGAGAGCCACCGAGAAGTCTCCTTTCTTTCTTTTTCTTTTCTTTCTTTCTTTCTTTCTTTCTTTCTTTCTTTCTTTCTTTCTTTCTTTCTTTCTTTCTTTCTTTCTTTCTTTCTTTGTTTTTTTTTGAGATAGGGTTTCACAATAGTCCCGGCTGACCTGGAACTCACTCTGTAATCCCAGGTTGGCCTCAAACTCACAAGGGTCCTCCTACTTCTGCCTCCCAAGTGCTGGGATTATAGGCCTGTGCCACCATGCCCAGTCTAGTCTCACCTTTTGATCATGTTCTTGGTGTACCAAATGCAAGGGAAAGACTCCTTCAGAATGGTTTTATAATGCCTGTTCAAGTCTCTTCCAGCCAATGAACACCGGTAATTCCCCACAATGACACCATCTGGATTTAACATGGGAACCACCTTGAAGACAAAGATGTCCCTAAGGAGCTGGGCATCTGGGGAGTTGCTAAGGATGAAGTCTAAAAAGCCTTTCATAGTCCAGGAGCCGTTGCTTTCCCCTGGGTGGACTCTGGCGCTCAGGACTATGGCTTTCTTTGCAGCTGCCTCTTGAGGGGTCCTGGATGGGTTGGTGATGGTGAGCAAGTAGACGGTATTTCCTGCTAGGCTCCTGCATAAAGCTCGGAGCTTGCAGAACTTAGACTGGATGGGGTTGTTTGCCACTGAGAAGAGATAGCACTGCAAATCAGTGTACGTATATGGGTAAAAGTGTGCGAAGAAGCAAGTGTCCTGGTCATGAGCAAACTGAATGGTCCACGTGAGGCAGTAGAAGGGCTGCTGCCCATCATCCGTGCTGCTCTTACAGTACTTGATGTCATTGCCTTCTCTCCTCCAGCCAATGTTGTAGGTGGTCGCGTCCATCTGAGAGTACATGAGTGGCTTCATCCCTACAGCATAAAGACTCTTGGGTTTCAGCAGGTTGGTGATCGTGAAGCGGTAAGTGACATTTTTCCTGGTGTTCTGAACTCGAAAGTAAAACCACTGAGTGTGTTTGTTCGTGTAGAGGTCAGTTCGCAAGGTGAGTTCGTACTCATAGGTGCCTCTGTAATGGAAAAAACAAAACATTTCTGTAACCTTGTAACCATACCCCTGAAACAAAACTATCAGAAAACATTGTTTTCTTCCTAGAAACACATTGTATGACAGCAGAGTAGCCTGCTACAGCACATGTTTATTTCCTAATTTGCCTACTCTTCCAAGTCACATAGCCAAGTAGCAGAAACTTGTGTGTGAAGAAAATTTGTTTGGTCTAGAGAGGAAAGCTCTTAAAACTCACTATGAGTAGGCATGGTGGCACACATCTATAATCTCTGCACCTGGGAGGCTAAAGAAAGCAAAAGGACCATGAGTCCAAAGAAGCCTGGGCCACAGTGAGTTAGAGGCCAGCTGCAGTCACATGGGGACCCTACTTCAACCAACCAACCAACCTCACTGTTGCATGGCATGTCTGGAAGTTCTATTGGTATACTTCCAATCAAGAGTGTCAGCTAGCAGTTTCTAACCACTGAGCTACACTCTTCTGAACTACACTGAGCAGGGCCCTCCATTGGCTATTTGCCAGATCTTCATACAAGAGATCAGATCACATGGTGGAGGAGACTGTTAAACCTCACTCTTACTTATTTACTTACTTTGTGGATTTTTGAGGTAGGGTCTTGCTCCAGCCCAGGCTGACCTGGAATTCACTATGGAGTCTCAGGGTAGCCTCGAACTCACAGAGATCCTCCTACCTCTGCCTCCCCGAGTGCTGGGATTAAAGGTGTGCGCCACCATGCCCGGCTTTTTCCTCACTGTTATTATTATTATTATTATTTTGGTTTTTGGTTTTTCGAGGTAGGGTCTCACTTTAGCTCAGGCTGACCTGGAATTCTCTATGTAGTTTCAGGGTACCCTCGAACTCACGGTGATCCTCCTACCTCTGCCTCCCAAGTGCTGGGATTAAAGGTGTGCGCCACCACGCCCAGCTCTCACTGTTATTTTGAAGATGCCTTTACCTTGCTTAGGAGAAGCAGGAAACCTATTAATTCTATCATTTAGAGGCTGAGGCAGGGCCAACCTACATACCAAGACAAAAAACAGAGAAGGGAGCCAGGTGTGGTGGTGCACGCCTTTAGTCCTAGCACTTGGGAGGCTGAGGTAAGAGGATCGTTGTGAAGTGAATTCCAGGTCAGTCTGGGCTAGAGTGAGACCCTTCCTTGAAAAACCAAAAATAAAAAAAGCAGAGAAGGGTGAATGGGTAAGTAGGGAGAGAAAGGGAGAGGGGAGAAAGGAAGAGGGAAAGAGAGAACTATTTTGTATAATTAAATAAATGGCTGGGCATGATGGCTGACCTGGAATTCACTATATAGTCTCAGGCTGGCCTTGAACTCACAACGATCCTCCTACCTCTGTCTCCTGAGTTCTAGGATTAAAGACATGTGCCATGCATGGCTGATTATAGGTCTTTTAAAAAATGTATTTATTTATTTATTTATTTGTAAGGAGGGAGAGAGAAAAAGAGAGAGAGAGAATGGATATATCAGGGCATACCAGATGCATGCGCCACCTTATGCATCTGCCTTACATGGGTACTGGGGAATCAAACCCAGGTTGTTAGGCTTGCAGGTAAACACCTTAACCACTAAGCCATCACACCCATCCTATAATATAGGACTTTTTTTTTTTTTTTTTTTTTTTTGGTTTTTTGAGGTAGGGTTTTGCTCTAGCCAAGGCTGACCAGGAATTCACTATGTAGTCTCAGGGTGGCCTTGAACTCATGGTGATCCTCCTACATCTGCCTCCCCAGGACTGGGATCAAAGGCATTTGCCACCATGCCTGGCCTATTAGTACACATTTTAAGAGAGCTCCATTTAGAAACTGAAGAAATAATTTACAAAATTAGCTATAATTTTTCCATTCTTCATTCTCATAAGCTTGCCACCACCTCTCTCCTTGTGTATGTGTAAGTGGTGCATGTGTGTGTATGTGTAAGTGGTGCGTGTGTGTGTATGTGTAAGTGGTGCATGTGTGTGTATGTGTAAGTGGTGTGTGTATGTGTAAGTGGTGCATGTGTGTGTATGTGTAAGTGGTGCATGTGTGTGTATGTGTAAGTGGTGCGTGTGTGTGTATGTGTAAGTGGTGCACGTGTGTATGTGTAAGTGGTGCGTTTGTGTATGTGTAGGTGGTGTGTGTATATGTGTAAGTGGTGCACGTGTGTATGTGTAAGTGGTGCGTTTGTGTATGTGTAGGTGGTGTGTGTATATGTGTAAGTGGTGCGTTTGTGTATGTGTAAGTGGTGTGTGTATGTGTAAGTGGTGCGTTTGTGTATGTGTAGGTGGTGTGTGTATATGTGTAAGTGGTGTGTGTGTATGTGTAAGTGGTGCGTTTGTGTATGTGTAGGTGGTGTGTATATGTGTAAGTGGTGCACGTGTGTATGTGTAAGTGTGTGTTTGTGTATGTGTAGGTGGTGTGTGTATATGTGTAAGTGGTGCGTTTGTGTATGTGTAGGTGGTGTGTGTATATGTGTAAGTGGTGCGTTTGTGTATGTGTAAGTGGTGTGTGTATGTGTAAGTGGTGCGTTTGTGTATGTGTAGGTGGTGTGTGTATATGTGTAAGTGGTACACGTGTGTATGTGTAAGTGGTGCGTTTGTGTATGTGTAGGTGGTGTGTGTATATGTGTAAGTGCTGCGATTACAGGTGGCCGCCATACCCACCAGGCATTTACATGAGCGCCGGGGGCTCTGAGCTCCAGCCCTCACACTTCACAGCAAGGCTTTCCACGCTGAGTCATCTCCCCGGCCCACAAACACTCTTAGTTTCTGAAATCATTCCTCATTATCATCCTTTGGGAAACTCCTTGTTACTCACACTTTGACAGCTTTTTGCAGATTTCCACTCTCAAATCTTGATTCAAACAGCAGAGTGTTATCTTCTGGTCCTTGTAACGTGACAGCAAGTTCTTTGATAATGCCTCGTTTCCCTCCCACTCTGGAACTGGTGAAATAGGAACCTTCAGTGGGCACTACAGGTAAGAAAGACACCATTAGGCCAGATAATCTATTCACTTAGCAAGTATTTATGAGTTCTGTCAGTAACAATGGGTATGCAACTTCAGTTTCCCTGAGAGATTTTTTTTTTTTTTTTTTTTTTTTTTTGAGGTAGGGTTTCATTCTAGTCCAGGCTGACCTGGAATTCACTATGTAGTCTCAGGGTGGTCTCGACCTCATGGTGATCCTCCTACCTCTGCCTCCAGAGTGCTGGGATTAAATGCTGGGATTCAAGGTGTGTGTTAACACTCCTGGCCCCTTAGAGACTTTTAACTTTCAACATTGCATTACTTTTTCTTTATATAGTTTACTTATTTATTTACCAGGACAGAGAGAGAGAGAGAGAGAGAGAATATATGGGTGTGACAGGATCTCCAGCCACTGCAAATGAACTCCACATACATGTGCCACCTTGTATATCTGGTTTTACATGTGTACTGGGGAATTGAACCCAGGTTTTTAGGCTTGCAGGACAAGTGCCTTAAATGCTGAGTCACCTCTCCAACCCCAATGCATTACTTTTCTAAGGCTTTTTTCTTTCTTTTTTTTTTTTTTTTGAGGTAGGGCCTCACTCTAGTCCAGGCTGACCTGGAATCAGAAATAATGGCATACCAACTACTCCCTATGGAAGATCTGAAAACATGTGCAACCTTATTCTACAAATTAAAATAGGACCTATTACTTTTTTTTTTTTTTCAAGGCAGGGTCTCATTCTAGCCCAGGCTGACCTGGAATTCACTATGGAGTCTCAGGGTGGCCTTGAACTCACGGCGATCCTCCTACCTCTGCCTCCCGAGTGCTGGGATTAAAGGCGTGCGCCACCACGCCCGGCCTCTCTCTCTCTCTTTTTAATCATTTTTATTTATTTGCAAACAGAGAGGTATAAAGAGAGACAGAGAGAAAGGATACACCAGGGCCTCTAGATGCTGCAAATGACCTTCAGATGCATGTGCCACTTGTGCATCTGGCTTTACATGGGTACTGGGGAATCCAATTCAGGTCATTAGGCTTTGTAGGCAAATGCCTTAACTGCTGAGCCATTTCTCCAACCATCTCTCGCTTCTTTACATTAGTTCTCTTTCCTTTGTTATAGTTTATTCTCCAGCTATTTGTTATTTAACTTTCCACAGTGACAGCAAAATTCATCATAATACAGACATGTTTACTAAGGAACCAGCTGGTTATAAAATCAGGCCCCACTGGCTTGCAAAGCCTAACAGCCTGGGTTAGATTCCCTAGTACCCAGGCAAAGCCAGATGCACAAAACGGTGTATGCATCTGGAATTCATTAGCAATGGCAAGAGGTCCTGGTGCACTCATTCTCTTTCTCTCTTGCTTCCTCATTTTGATCTCCTTGCCAATAAATAAATAAAAATATTTTTAAAACCACAAAAAAAAAAAAAAAAGAAAAAAGAAAAAGGGGCAGAAAGGGTATGATATTCAATCCAACTAAAAGGTGGCACCCCATGTGGTTTGGTCTCTCTCTCTTTTTTTTCTTTTTCTTTTTTTTTTCGGTTTTTCGAGGTAAGACTTTGCTCTAGTCCAGGCTGACCTGGAATTCACTATGTAGTCTCAGGGTGGCCTTGAACTCACAGAGATCCTCCTACCTCTGCCTCCCGAGTGCTGGGATTAAAGGCATGCGCCACCACACCCATCTTGGTCTCTTTGTGGAAGTGCAAGGTACACATCAGCAAGCAGATGTCACTAACATAGAAATTTCATTATTTGACTGGGAATCCCAAAGTAACATTTAAGGGGATCCAATTCATAGCACAGTAACATTTCTCAAAAACAAAACTAAACAAAACAAAAACTTCTTTCCTTTTTTCCCAAATATTCTCATAGCATATGGCTGCTCTGGAGTTCCCTAACGGACAAACTCTAATCCTCCTTGGAACTCCACCTTCTCATCTCTCCTTTATTTCTTCTCCTCTTCCTTCCTCCCTCTCTCCCCACCCTTCTTCATCCTTCCAGTAGGGTAGGCTCATCTCTTCTTGAGACAATACAGGTAGCTGCCATAGGGCCACAGCTGTGTGTTAACAGGACAAAAGCTGTCATATCAAATAGTAACTCAGGGGGCCAGAGAGATGGCTTAGTGGTTAAGGTGCTTGCCTGCAAAGCCAAAGGACCCAGGGTTGATTCCCCAGTACTCACGTAAAGCCAGATGCACAAGGTGACATGTGTGTCTGGAGTTCATTTGCAGTGAGTGGCTGAAGGCCCTGGCACACCCATTTTCTCTATCTGCCTCTTTTTCTCTCTCAAGAAAATAAATAATCAAATGGTAACACAAGTCTATTTGATTATGGTGGCACTTATGCCAGTGTCTCCCAGACTCCTCCTCAGACCTTCTGTAAGGTGGAGGTAAGTAGATAAATTACTTCACTTTATTTACTTCATCACATTTCACTTTCCACCACATAATCATTAACATGAGGACAGTGTACAGTTAAGACAACTAGGAGTGAAATAGGAGCCACATCACACCTCATTCAGGTCTCTGCCACCATTGGCTCATTTTCTTCTAATTGTAGAAATATAAAAATTACGCAGGCCTTCTCTCCTGTTTCCTTTTTTTTTTTAATTTATTTGAGAGCGACGGAGAGAGAGAGAGAGAGAGAGAGAGAGAGAGAGAGAGAGAGAATGGGCACTCCAGGGCCTCCAGCCACTGCAAACGAACTCCAGACGCTTGCGCCCCCTTGTGCATCTGGCTAACGTGGGTCCTGGGAAATTGAGCCTTGAACCCGGGTCTTTAGGCTTCACAGGCAAGTGCTTAACCGCTAAGCCATCTCTCCAGCCCCTTTCTTTCCGTTTTTAATTTTAGAGAGAGAGAGAGAGAACTGGCATGCCAGGGTCTCAGCCACTGCAATAGAACTCCAGACACTTGTGCCACCTAGTGGGCATGTGTGACCTTATGCTTGCCTCACCTTTTGTGCATCTGGCTTATGTGGGATCTGGAGAGTTGAACATGGTTCCTTAGGCATCACAGACAAGTGCCTTAATTGCTGAGCCATCTCTCCAGTCTTTTTTTTGTTTTCTTTGAAGTAGGGTCTCACTCTGGACCAGGCTGACCTGGAATTCACTATGTAGTCTCAGGGTGGCCTTGAATTCATGGTGATCCTCCTACCTCTGTCTACTGAATGCTGGGATTAAAAGCATGCACCACCATGCCCAGCTGTCTCTTTTTATTTTTAAATATTTTTATTTATTTGAGAGACAGAGAAGCAGACAGAGTGAGTTTGGGTACACCAGGGCTTCCTGCTATCGCAAACGAACCCCAGATGTATGTGCCGTTTAGTGCATCTGGCTTTATATGGGTACTCAGGAACTGAACTAATATCTTTAGGCTTTGCAGGCAAGCCTCTTTACTTCTGAGCCATCTCTCCAGCACACCCTCCTGTTTCTTGGTTCATACTAGTTCTCTACTGAAATGTTTTTTTTTTTCTAAAACATTTTTATTTATTTATTTGAGGATAGGAGGAAGGAAGATAGGGAGGGAGGGAGGAAGGAAGGGAGGGAAAGCCCTTTCAATGAACAACTCCAGATGCATGGGCCACCTTGTGCACCTGGCTTTACATGAGTACTGGGGAATCAAATCCGGGCCGTCAGGCTTTGCAAACAAGTGCCTTTAACTGCTGAACCATCTCCCCAGTCCAAGATCTCCTTTCTGATTATCATTTAGTAGATTGGTTTTGAAATTGAGAACTTTTCTTGCGATTTCTTTAACAAATATTTTTTTTGTGTGCGCACACACACACACACACACACACACACAAATGTATAGGCACTCCAGGACCTCTTGCTGCTGCAAATGAATGCCAGATGCTTGTGTTACTTTTTGCATCTGGCTTATGTGGGTGGCTTGGGAATTGAACCCAAGCTAGCAGTCTTTGCAAGCCAGCACCTTTAAATGCTGAGCCATTTTCCCAGCCCCCTTGCTATTTCTCCCCCCTCATTTTTTTTTTTTTTTTTTGATGTAGTATCTTGCTCGAGCCCAGGGTGACCTGGAATTAGAACTAAACATTTTATAGGTTGGCCTTAAACTCATAGCAATCCTCCCACCTCTGCCTCCTGAGTGCTGGGATTAAAGGTGTGCACCACCATGCTCAGCTTACTATTTTGTTGATACAGCATTTGCCAATTGCAGAGAACTTTTTTTTTTTTTTTTTTGAGATAGTCTCACTAGCCTAGGTTGGGCTCAATTTAAGATCCTACTGCCTGAGACTCCTAAGTTCAACATAAAAGCAATTGTAGGTGTGGGTCATCATGTTTGCGTGGAATCTAGATAGTTCTTTATCAAATGTACAAGTTTCAACTGTTTTCCCTCCAGCCTGTGATTTGTCTTTTATTTATATAGATACATTTTATTTATATTTTAAAATTCACTCTGTAGTCCAGGCTGGCCTCAGACCTATGGCAATCCTCCTATCTCAGCCTCTATGCCCAGCTTTCACCCTAATTTTAAAATTTTTTTTTGAGATAGGGTCTCATCTAACTCAGGCTGACCTGGCACTCTGTGGTCCCAGGCTGGCCTCCAACTCATAGCAATCCTACCTTTGGCCTCCCAAGTGCTGGGATTAAAGGTGTGTTCCACCATGCCCAGCGCATCCTAAGTTTTCTTCCCTTTTTTTATCTCTCTCCAAGGTAGGGTCTCACTCTAGCCCAGGCTGACCTGGAATTCACTATGTAGTCTCAGGGTGGCCTGAACTCATGGCGATCTTCCTACCTCTCTGCCTCCTGAGTGCTGGAATTAAAGGTATGCATCACCCTGCCTAACTTTTTGGTTACTTTAAAATTTTTTAAATTTATTTTTATTTATTTGAAAGAGAGAGAAAGGGACAGATAGAGGGAGAGAGAATGAGCACACCAGGGCCACTAGCTGCTGCAAACAAACTCCAGCTGCATGTGCCACCTTGGACAACTGGCTTTATGTAGCTCCTGGGGAATCAAACCTGGGTCCTTTGGCTTTGCAGGCAAGTGCCTTAACTGCTAAGCCATCTCTCCAGTCCACTTTTTTAAGTTTAGAGGAATTTTATTACAGGGATTATAGCATTTAGAGTGCTGAAGAGAAGGAAAGCATACACAGCTAGTGGTCAGGAAGAGGCAGGGGTAAGGTTCGGAAATGGTCTCCTTTCTTTTCTCTTCTTTCTCCTCCTTCTTTCCTTCTGAGGCAATGTCTCACTCTAGCCCAGGCTGACCTGCAACTCACTCTGTAGTCACAGGCTGGCCTTGAACTCACAATGATCCTCCTTCTGCTGCCTCCCAGGTGCTGGGATTAAAAGGCGTGTGCCACATGCCTGGCCCCTTTTCTTTTTTAACTTTTATTTATTTATTTGCAAGGAGAGAGGATGAGAGGGACAGTGGGCATGCCAGGGCCTAGCTGCTGCAGACCAATTCCAGATGCATGTGCCACTTTGGGTATCTGGCTTTATGTGGGTACTGGGGGGCCAAACCTAGGTCCTTAGGCTTAACCACTGAACCATTTCTCTAGCGCCCCCTTTCCTTCTTCTTATTTTTGTTTTTTTGAGGTAGGGTCTCACTCTAGTCCAGGCTGACCTGGAATTCACTATATAGTCGCAGGGTGGCCTCGAACTCACAGTGATCCTCCTACCTCTGCCTCCCAAGTGCTGGGATTAAAGGTGTGTGCCACCACGCCTGGCTCCCTTTTCTTATTTTTGAAAACATGGTTTTGCTATATTGCCTTGGATGGCCTAGAACTTGCTATGTAGTCCCGGCTGACCTCAAATTCACAGCAATGTTTCTCCTTCAGCCTCTTGTGTGCTGAGTTCAAGCTTCATCATTGTAGGTCACCAGAGTATATATTACTCCTTGTCATGTGCCTTTGTTTGGTTGTATCAGTGGTCAGCCAACGACCTGGCAGAGCTTTTCTTAAACACTTGGAGTGCAAAATAACAAAAACCTACAAAACTTTCCAGTATGTAAAGTTTCTTTCTTTCTTTTTCTTTCTTTCTTCCTTCCTTCCTCTGTTTCTCTCTTTCTTGGTTTTTCAAGATAGGGTTTCACTGAAGCTCAGGCTGGCCTGGAATTCACTATGTAGTCTCAGGATGGCTTCAAATTCACAGTGATCCTCCTACCTCAGCCTCCGGGTGCTGGGATTAAAGGTGTACGCCACCACGCCCGGCTTTTTTATTTATTAATAATAATAATAATTTGGTAATTCTGAGGTAGGATATTCCTTAATACTGAACCAGGAAGCAAACAATTCAATCTTAGCCTTCATGAGCCTTTTTTTTTTTTTTTTTTTTTTTTTTGGTTTTTCGAGGTAGGGTCTCACTCTAGCCCAGGCTGACCTGGAATTCACTATGGAGTCTCAGGGTGGCCTCGAACTCACGGCGATCCTCCTACCTCTGCCTCCCGAGTGCTGGGATTAAAGGCGTGCGCCACCACGCCCGGCTTCATGAGCCTTCTTGTAGATAGCACAAAGCCTAAAAAGAGGTACAAACCAAGGGTTATCTCAGGTCTGTTTATTTTTCTGAATATACTCATTAACTTGAATTAAAACAAAAACTTGGGGAAGAGGCTTTTAGGGGAGACGCCAGCTCTTCTCATCCCGGAGTGGCGCAGATGGTGTCCGGCGTGGAGCATCTGGGGGAACCAATCGGTGGGAGATGTAGCCCTGGGATGCTTTCCGGGACGTGGCCTTGGGATGATTTCCAGGATGCAGTCCTGGGATGCTTTCCGGGGTGTAGCCCTGGGATGCTTTCCCACACATCCTTCGCTTGGAGTGCTTGGTGGCCGAGGGCGCTCCGCAAGCTGGCGATGCCTTGGGGCAGGAGCCACCTGCAGGCGCTCGCAGGCTCCGGGTCGAGATCGGCTGGGACCTGACCTGTCCTGTCCGCCAACCGTGGATTTGGATCCGGGGCGCTGCCGAGTCTTCTGGGGGGAGGGTCCTCCGTTGCAGCGGTGCCGAAGCTCTCGAAGGGGTCTCGGCTCGCCCTGGGGCCTACTGTCCCCTGGAACGTGGGTTTGCTTCCCAGACCGCTTCCGGGAATGAAAGAGGCTGTGTGTGCGCAGTGAGAAGGGTGACGGGACTCGGCATTTGCTTTACTGGGGCACACTGTACATCTCACAGATTTTTTTCTTTTTACGTAGGCATTGCATTTGAGCACGTTTCACAAACCAGCCCACCATTCTGTCCACCCGGGTGGGGCCACATGCCCGTAGACCACCACTGTTATGTCTACCACCCGAGAAGAACCTTGCCTCTTCAGCTCCCACACATGCACTCTGTCATATGGGTGCTTGTGACCAGCCTCTGTAAAAATTTTTAATCGTTTCCAGCACTCCGGAGGCAGAGGTAGAAGGATCACTCTGAGTTTGATGCCAGCCTGAGACTACATAGTGAGTTTCAGGTCAGCCTGGGCTAGAGCGAGACCCTACCTTTAAAAAACAAAACAAAACAAAACAAAACAAAAAAACCTTACTCTAAAGCTTTATATTTAAACACTTAATAGACTATGAAGATTTTGTTGCATGTGTATGAAGTATGTTTTGTGTGGTATGTCATATACCTGCGTACAGATGCCTGCCCGCAAGTGTGTGCATGTGGAAGTGACAGAGAGAGAGAGAAGAGAGAATGAATGGGCATTCCAGGGCCTTTAGCTACTGCAAACAAAATCCAGATGCATGTGCCACTTTGTGCATCTGGCTTTATGTGGTACTGGGGAATCAAACCTAGGTTGTTAGGCTTTGCAGGCAAAGCACCTTAACTACTGAGCCATCTCTCCAGCCCTGGGAACTCCCATTTTTCTGGTTGGTGAGCCCCAGAGATACTCTACAAATTGAGGTTACAGATGCGTGTTACTACACCAACCTTTGTTTTTTTAGGGAGTATAGGCACATGTCAGCAAGTCTAGCTATTGTTGAATGTTATTTTGTTGTCAGAAAATGTACTCTATAATTACTATTATTATTTTTTTGTTTTGTTTTGTTTTACAAGGTGGGGTCTCACTCTAGCTCAGGCTGACCTGGAATTCACTATGGAGTCTCAGAGTGGCCTCGAACTCACGGCGATCCTCCTACCTCTGCCTCCCGAGTGCTGGGATTAAAGGCGTGCGCCACCACGCCTGGCTCTATAATTACTATTATTATGTTTTATTTTCTGAGGTAGGGTCCAGTTTTAGCCCAATCTGGCCTGGAATTCACTATGAGTCTCAAGCTGGCCTTGGACTTCTGGCGATCCTCCTACCTCTGCATGCTCTACCATGTCCAGCTTATTCAATTCTTTTTTTTTGTTTTTTTGAAGTAGGTAAGGTCTCACTCTAGCTCAGGATGACCTGGAATTCACTATGTAGCCTCAGGGTGGCCTCCAACTCATGGCAATCCTCCTACCTCTGCCTGGCTTTTCATTCTTAAATACTATTGGAAACTGAAGGCTGATTGGTATGACTAACAGTGTTCCCATTCAGGTTGTGGAAAAGACAACTATTTATCATTAAACTGAATTTTAAAATTTTCTTATACTATGCACGGTTGGGTGTGGTGGTGCACGCCTTTAATCCTAGCACTTGGGAGGCAGAGGTAGGAGGATCACCATGAGTTCCAGGCCAGCCTGAGACTACACAGTGAATTCCAGGTCAGCCTGGACTAGAGTGAAAAAAAATTGCTTATATTATGCACAATAGGTTTATCATGACTTTGTCATGATTAATTACTCACTCCAGTGCAATGACAATACCTGAATCTAACTGATAGACAACCGTGCCATGTTCTTCTCCTACAATTTCTGGTATCTTTTCATTTCCAGTAGGTCGATAGAAATATTCTGGTTGAGGTGGAACCCACTCTGAAAGAGGATATTTAAAAAGTACAAAATAAGAAATATAAAAGGCATGATTAGAGTGGACATAAAATTATACACAAATAGCGAACCTGGTTGAATCAAACAAATTCTCACCCGCGTCTCAAGCTTGTTAGTACCTGACAGCACCATGCTTCTTTTACAGACTCTGAGGAGACACTAGCCAAAAGTCCAGGAGGAGGAAGGACAGCAGAGGCAGAGCACTTGCCTCGCCTTGCCTCCATAAAGCCCTGGCTTGTCTCAGCACTAAAAACAGGTAAACAGTGAAATCATAAGCTTTAGCTAGAAGACTTGCAAATTGGCCAGAAGGATTGTTGTAGTTGCAATAGTGCTGCAAAATCTGACCCTGTGTTTTCTGACCTAAGGGAAACGTAGTCAGCTACATGCGCTTCTTACTGCTACCGAGGAACAAGTCTACCTTTTGTTTCAGAGGAAATAAGGCTTTTTCTTTTCTTCTTTAAACATTCATTTGAGAGAGAGAGAGAATGGTGCATCACGGCCTTCAGCCATTGCAAATGAATTCCAGATGCATGTACTACCTTGTGCGTCTGGCTTACGTGGATCCTAGGGAATCGAACCTGGGTCCTTTGGCTTTGCAGGCAAGTGCCTTAACTTCTAAGCCATTTTTCCAGCCCCCCAAAAAGGCTATTTTATTTCTATTTTGGTTTTTCAAGGTGGGGCCTTACTCTAGCCCAGGCTCACCTGGAACTAACTTTGTAAGGCCCAGACTGGCCTCAAACTCATAGTGATACTCCTACCTGAGTGTTGGGATACGCCACCATGCCCAGCTTTTTTTTTTTTTTTTAAAGAAATTTATTACTTATTTATTTCAGAGAGAGAGAGAGAGAGAGAGAGAATGTTGCATCAGGGCCTCTAGCCACTGCAAACAAACACACCAGATGCATGTGCCACCTTGTACATCTGGCTTTACGTGGGTCCTGAGGAATCAAACCTGGGTCTTTTGGCTTTTCAGGCAAGTGCCTTAACCGCTAAGCCATCTTTCCAGCCCCCCTTTAAAAAATAATTATTAAATTATTACATTTACTCAGGGAAGGATGGAACCTAGGGAAGGGAAAATGGATACACCCAAGAGACCTGAGAGTCCATGTGGGAAGTGAGCATGAGCCTGAACTGAGAAAAAGGATTTAGAGAGGAAAGAGAAGAAAATGCAGAGCCCCTGCAGCGTGGAGGTCAGGAGGGTAGAGAGCCCATGTGGGAGTAGGAGTCAGGGGTCTCCCTTCCTCTTAGCCCAGCCAGGTGAGATGGAAGCTTACCAGGAAAGGAGAGAATGAGAATGGGCATGCTAGGGCCTGTAACCACTGCATACGAACTCCAGACTCATGCGCCACCTTTGGCATCTGGCTTACGTGGGTACTGACCAATCAAACTTGGGTCCTTAGGCTTCATAACAGCACCTTAACCACTAAGCTATCTCTCCAGCCCCCATGGGTAACTTATTAATGCTATTTAAAAAAATATTTTATTAGCCAGGAGTGATGGCACATGCCTTTATTCCCAGCACTTGGGAGGCAGAGGTAAGTGGATTGCCATGAGCGTGAGGCTGTCCTGAGGCTACAGAGTGAATTCTAGGTCAGCCTGAGTTAGAGTGAGACCCTACCTCGAAAAACCAAAATAAAATAAAATAAAGTGTGTGTGTGGGGGGGGGCACTGGAGAGATGACTTAGAAGTGAAGGTACTTGCCTGTGAAGAGTAAAGATCCAGGTTCGATTTGCTGGTACCCACGTAAGCAAGATGCACAGGGTGGTGCATGCGTCTGGAGTTCGTTTGCAGTGGCTAGAGGCCCTGTCATGCCCATTCTCACTCTCTATCTGGCCCCCACTCTGAAATACAATTTTTTATTTTACTTTATTTTAATCCCAGCAGGCAGAGGTACGAGTATTACTGTGAATTCAAGGCCAGCCTGAAACTACGGAATGAGTTCAAGTTCAGCTTGGGCTAGAATAAGACCCCCTACCTCAAAAAACAAAAACAAAACAAAACAAAACAAAAAAACCTCCAACAAGTTCATAATATAGTTAAAAACAGTAAATACTATCTCTGGCAATATGAACTTCATCACTTATATTAAATTTGGTAAAAATACAACTCAACCAAGCATATCAATACTGAGAAAAATAATCTAGAAAACAGATTTACATAGTTATACAGTTTGGCTTCTAGGAAGGTATCCTCCCATTCTTAAAAATATGAGCATTTGCCAGGTGTGGTGGTGCACACCTTTAATCCCAGCCCTCGGGAGGCAGAGGTAGGAGGATCACTGTGAGTTCGAGGCCACCCTGAGACTTTATAGTGAATTCCAGGCCAGCCTGGGCTAGAGTAAGACTCTACCTCCAAAAACAAAAACAAACAAACAACAACAAAAAAGAGCTTTCTAGGTTAGGCTGTAAGGAGTTAATAAATACCAATTCTGTCTTTTCTTATACTTCAGCACATAAGACTAAATTCTAAGGCCTTGTGATAAAATAAGGCAGAAATTGCAAGGCCACAACATAAGTCACATTACCAATGTGATGAATGTTTTCCTTGATGACCTCACATTCTATCGGCCATCTTGGAGGCTGCAGTGGCCCTTTGCTAGAGAGAAAGGAAAAGAGCTCTCGGGGTTCTCGAAGACGTGGGTTGACTTCATTCAGTTCATTATAAAGAAGCTGTTTGCTCCTAAGAAGTGGTGAACTCCGTGGAAGTGAGACTGTCAGAGGGAAAAGGAAAAGCGTGAGCAAAAACTTTTCTGCTCTGGGAACTCTACTGCTTGTCTGTCCCAACTAAGTAACTTTAAGCATTGTATTCAAGTATTAGCACAGTTGTGTAATCCCCTGACATTTCTTCTCTAAGGAGATAGTCCAGGGTGACAGATTCTGTAAAGTCTGGCTGGGAAGAGAGATGATTCAGTGGCTGAGTCTTGCTGCTTAAGCATGAGAGGAAGGGCCTGAGACCACTGGGGCTTGATTCTCCCAGAATCCACGTGAAAAAAAAAAAAAAAGAAAAGAAAAAAGCTGGGCATGGCCATGCAAGTCTATAAATCTAATGCAGGGAGCAGGCAGAGACTGGAGAAGGGCTAGGGCTTGCCTCCTGAAAAACAGTAACTCTGGGTTGAAGACGAGACTCTGTCTCAAAGAAATGTACAGTTGAGCAATAGAAAAAGGCACCCGAGGTTCTCCTCTGCCTCCCATTGTACGTGCATCTGTGCACACAGACTCATTCATCAAACACATACCCTATCACTATACTCTATACACAGGCATGAAAAAAAATTCTATGGCTCGGGAGTTGACTCAGCAATTAAAAGGGCTTGCTTGGGCTGGAGGGATGGCTTAGCAGTTAAGGTGCTTGCCTGTAAAGTCAAAGGATCCCGGTTCGATTCTCCAGGACCCACGTAAGCCAGATACACAAGGGGGTGCATGCATCTGGAGTTTGTTTGGAGGGGCTAGAAACCCTGGTACGCCCACCCATTCTTTCTCTCTCTCTCTCACTCTCACTCTCTATCACTTTCTCAAATAAATAAAATATATTAACAACAAAAAAAGGGCTTGCTTGCAAAGACCACTGGCCTGGGTTCAATTCCCCAGTGCCCACGTAAAAGCCAGATGCACAAGGTGACACATGCATCTGGAGTTTGTTTGCAGAGGCCCTGGAATGTCTATTTTTCTCTCTCTCATACACACATGCATGCAAATTAAAACATTTTTTTCCCCCAAGGTAGGATCTCAACTCTAGCTCAGGCTGACCTGGAACTCACTCTGTAGTGCTAGGCTAGCCTTGAACTCACAGTGATCCTTCTACCTCTGGCTCCCGAGTGCTGGGATTAAAGGGATGCAAATCAGGGCTGGAGAGATTGCTTAGTGATTAAGGCATTTGCCTGCAAAGCCTGAGGACCCTGGTTCGATTCCCTAGGACCTATGTAAGCCATATGCATGGGGCATGTGTCTAGAGTTCATTTGCAGTGGTTGGAGGCCCTGGCGTACCCACTGCAAATGAAATATAGATGCATGTGCCCCTTCGTGCATCTGGCTTATGTAGGTACTGGGGAATCAAACCAAGGTTGTTAGGTTTTGCAGGCAAGCACCTTGTTGCAGTCAGGTTCTCATTGCTGGCAGAAACATCTGACCAAGAGGAGCTTGTAGGAAAAAAGGTTTATTTTGGCTTACAAACTTGAGGGGAAGCTCCATGATGGCAGGGGAAAACAATGGCATGAGCAGAGGGTGAACATTACCTCCTTGCCAATATCAGGTGGACAATAGCAACAGGAGAGTGTGTACAATACTGGCAAGAGGAAGCTGGTTATAAGACCAATAAGGCTGCCCCCAATAATACACAGTCTCTAGGTGTTAATTCTCAAATCTCCATCAGCTGGGAACCTAGTATTCAGAACATGTAAGTTTGTGGGGGACACCTGAATCAAACCACCACATGCCTTAATTGCTGAAAGATCTGTCCAGCCCTTGTGATAAGATTTTTAACACATGGGGCTGGAGACATGGCTCAGTGGTTAAGGCACTTGCCTGCAAAGCCTAACACCCTGGGTTTGATTCCCCAGTACCCATGTAAAGCCAAGATGCACAAAATGGTGCATTCATCTCGAGTAAATCTGCAATGGCTAAGAGGTCCTGGCACATCTGTTCCCTCCACTCCTCTCTTTTTAAGCTTGTAAAAAAAGGGGTGGCTGAAGAGATGGCTTACCAGTTAAAACACTTGCCTGCAAAGCCAAAGGACCCAGGTTTGATTCCCCAGAATCCACATAAGCCAGATGTACAAGGTGATGCATGCATCTGAAGTTTGTTTGCAGCAGCTGGATGCCCTGGTGTGCCCATTCATTCTGTCTCTCTCCTCCCCTCTGTCCCTCCCTCCCTCTTTCATTCTCTCTCTCAAATAAATAAATTTTAAGAAAAGTTTAAAAAAAAAAAAAAGGGCTGGAGAGATGGCTTAGCGGTTTAGCGCTTGCCTGTGAAGCCTAAGGACCCCGGTTCGAGCCTCAATTCCCCAGGACCCACATTAGCCAGATGCACAAGGGGGCGCACGCATCTGGAGTTCGTTTACAGAGGCTGGTAGCTCTGGCGTGCCCCTTCTCTCTCTCGCTCTGCCTCCTTCTCTCTGTCACTCTCAAATAAATAAATAAACAAACAAAAAAATAAAAAAAGTTAAAAAAAAAAAAAAAAGAATTTTGGGCTGGAGAGATGGTTTAGTTGTTAAGGCATTTGCCTGCAAAGCCAAAGGACCCAGGTTCGATTCTCCAGAACCCACATAAGCCAGATGTACAAAGTGGTGCATGCATCTGGAGTTCGTCTGCAGCTGCTGGATGCCCTGGTGTGCCCATTCGCTCTTCCTCCCTCCCTTCCTCTTTTTCTCTCAAATAAACAAATTTTAGGAAAAGTTTAAAAAAATATTTTGGTCTGGAGAGATGGCTTAGTGGTTAAGGTGCATGCCTAAAAAGCCAAATGATGCAGGTTCGATTCCCCCAAGACCTATGTAAACCAGATGCACAAGGTGGTGCATGCATCTGGAGTTCACTTGCAGTGGCTAGAGGCCCTGGCATGTCTATTCTCTCTCTCTCCCTGCCTCTCTCTTTCTTTCTTCTCTCAAATAAATAAAAATAAAAATATTAAAAAATGTATTTTTACTGGGTATGGTGGCACATGTCTTTAATCCCAACGTTTGGGAGGCAGAGGTAGGAGGAGTACCATGAATTCGAGGCCACCCTGAGACTACACAGTAAATTCCAAGTCAGCCTGGCCTTGAGTGAAAAAATAAATAAATAAATAAAGCAAGCCAAGAGTAGATGGGATGTAGCTCAGTCAGTAGAAAGCCTACCTAGCATGCATGAAGCTCTGGCTTCAATCCCATAATCCCAGAGTTAGGGGCAGGAGGATCATTAGTTCAAGATCATCCTGTCTCATATTAGGTCATGTTCTCTTGAATTCCTGGAGTTGCTAAAACAGTAAGGTTGGGGTATGGGGATTGTCACACGCACTCATTATTACTCACACAGAAGTTTCTCCTTTTCCAGGGTGTTGGAAATCAAATCATCTCTTTCCCCAAAAGAGCCACTCAACACGCGCCGAGGACTGTTCTTCCGAACACGCTGATGAGCAGCAGCGTTTGGCAGAGTGCCTCTGTGAGCTAAGAATACATGGTTTAGTGTAAGTTGGTTGCAGGCTGGCTCAACACCTCTCATGCTGAAGTCAATGCTAGACCCCAAGTGCCCAAACCGCCACTGCTTTTCCCAGCACCCTCCATCACAGGCCTTTACTATGACTATGGCCCATTTTTCAGACAGCTCTCACATTCTAGTTTATGTGAGTTGAGAATAACTCTTCCCATCTGACAACAGAGGAAACAAGAGTGAAGATGAGACTTGGGAAACACCATAGTGTAGTGGAGTGAGGAAGGGCTTGAAGGCAGAAAAGACCCAGAGCAGTAGGAGCAGCCTGAGTGAGGGCAACCACAGTGGGAGCAGGGGACAGACTACTAAAGCCAAAGCTTCTACGTTCTAAGGGCACTTAAATCTGGCAAACTGGAAGTTTAGTTGTCAAGAAATTAGTAATCACTTAGAATATGCACTTGTAAAGGTATGGTAGCACATGCCTTTAATCACAGCACTTGGGTGGCAGAGGTAGGAGGATCACTGTGAGGTCGAGGCTACCTGAGACTACATAGTGGATTCCAGTCAGCCTGGGCTAGAGCAAGACCCTACCTCAAAAAAAGAAACAAAAAACATTCTTTCTCTCTCTCTGCCTCTTTTCTCTCTCTCTCTCTCAAATAAATAAAACATTTATTTAAAAAAATAAATAAAAGGGCTGGGGAAATGGCTTAGCAGTTAAGGCGTTTGCCTGTGACGCCTAAGGACCATGGTTCGATTCCAGATGCACAAGGGGGCACACGTGTCTGGAGTTCGTTTGCAGTAGCTGGAGGCCCTGGCACACCCATTCTCTCCTTCTCTCTATCTGTCTCATTCTCTCTCTCTCTTAAATAAATAAAACATTTATTTAAAAAACCAAAAAACAAACAACTCCCCCCAAAAAACAAGGTTGCTAGAATTAAAAATTAGTATTAAGCTAGCCATAGTAGGGAGGCAAAGTCAACAGAATTGCAAGTTTGAAGCCAGCTGGGCTGCAAGACTTTGTCTCAAAAAGCCAAGTTCAGTGACAGAGTGGTTCCTCAGCATGTGCAAGGCCCTGGGTTTACTGCCCAGCACTGCAAATTGATCAATCTTAAAAATTCAATCTTAGGGCCTGGGGAGATGTTTCAGCAGTTAAAGATGCTGTTTGCTTACCTCAGGTTGTCCTCTGACCTCCACATACATATCATGTGCCCGCACTTACATACAGAACACACACACGTTAAAGACTAAAAAAACGAAACCATGTGAATCTATATTAAAAGACATTGAAGAAGTCTAAAATAAATGGAGAAACAGACTATATTCAGAAGCTGACCTGGAATTCGTTATATAGTCTCAGGATGGCCTCGAACTCACAGCAATCCTCCTACCTCTGCCTCCCAAGTGCTGGGATTAAAGGCCAGAGCCACCATACTTGGCTTTTTTTTTTTCCCCCACATAGTCTTTCCAGGCTGACCTAGAAGTCACTCAGTAGTGCCAGGCTGGCTTTGAACTCAGTGATCTTCCTACTTCTGCCACTCCAGTGCTAGGATTAAATGCTTGTGCCACCAGGCCTGGCATCTCTCCCAATTTTTTTATTATATTTTATTTAATTATTTGAGGGAGTGGAGAGAGAATGGGCAAGCCAGGGCCTCCAGCCAATGCAAATGAACTCCAGATGCATGTGCCACCTTGTGCATCTGATTTTACATGGGTTCTGGGGAATCAAACTTACGTGCCTAGCCTCTGCAGGCAAATGCCTCAACTGCTAAGCCATCTCTTCAGCACCCCCATTTTCTTTTAAAGAAATACCTTCCTGGCCTAATAGCCAGAGTTCAAATCCCCAACACCCATGTAAATGCACAAAGTGGTCTATGTATCTGGAACTCATTTGCAGCGACAAGAGTCTCTGGTGCACCCATATTCAATTTCTTTCAAACATATATATGTAAATAAATGAACTGGGGTAGTGAGATGCATTAGTAGTTAAAGGCACTTACTTATGAGCCAGGTGTGGTGGCTCATGCCTTTAATCCCAGCACTTGGGAGGAGAGGTAGGAGGATGGCTCTGAGTTTGAGGCCACCCTGAAGACTACATAGTGAATTCCAGGTCAACCTGGACTAGAGTGAGACCCTACCTCGAAAAAACAAAACAAGAGAACTAGAGCCACCATTCACAGCCTCCCCTCCACCACAGCCCGTGCAAGCGCCAGAGGCCAGGGGAAGGGAGCTCACAGCACACAGCACCTGCAACCAGAGCAGCGATCCAGTGACCAGCCAGCCTACTTGAACCCACAGCGCACCAAAGAGGAACACAAGCAGGAGCACCGCATAACTGAGACCAAACTCATCCCAAAAGGTAACTGGGATTAAGGTAAGTACCTTAATTAAAGTAAGATTAAGTACCCACCAAATAAGCCTAGTATATAGGCCTGAATCAGAAGTGCTAATTGCACCTTCCATATCAGGATATGGTAAATCTGATGGATGGTCGGATTTGCCATTCTTAAATAAGCTATATTTTGGGCTTGTTATTTGTTGTTTCCTGATTTATAGTGGCTTTGTTTCCTCTTCTGTTGTTCATTAGGGAAGGGTCTAACTTGGATACAGCTGACTTGGAACCCTCAACAGCTAGAAATCTTAATCTCCTAGTTGTCAGGATTAAGGGTGTGGGGCAACACACACCCTAAGGGACTGTGACTTTGTTTAGAGGCTCTGGTTGTCATAATATCTACTCTTGCATAAATTTTTCATTGAATGTGTACATTGTTTAGTTACATTTTAGAATCTGCCTGTATTTGTTCCACTCAGCCTACTTGAATACTGTCATAGCAGGCAAACCCAACACCTAGGGTCACTTTCGTAGATACCTGAGAGTCTTGAGAGCCACACCTAGCACCTTAAGCTCCTACCCTGAAGATATATAACATCAGATTGATTGATACATCTAATAATACTGCAGCTAACAATAAAATCCAAGCATTAAATTAATCCAAGTTGCAAAAATATATACATTATAACACAAGAAACACCAAAAATCAAGACAATATAAATCCATCAAAAAGTATTAATGTATGAGAAATGACCTCCAGTGAGAATGAGTTAGAGGAAATGCCTGAGAAAGATTTCAAAAGAATGATTATAAATATGCTCAAAGAAGTCAAAGAAGAAATCAAAGGAATGAAAGAGGAAATCAAAGAAATCAAAGACACAGGAAACCAATTTAATGAAATAAAGAGGTCAATACAAGACATAAATTAAGGAAATAGAAATAATAAAGAAAAACCAGTCAGAATTACTAGCAATGAAGAACACAGTCAATGAAATAAAAAAAAAAACACAAAAACTGCAGAAAACCTCACCAGTAGAATGGATGAAGGAGAGGACAGAATATCTAAACTAGATCAGGTGGAGGATCTAAAAGAGAACGACAAACTAATAGGAAAGTATGAATGGGAATTTCAAGATATTTGGGACACTATGAAAAGATCAAGCATAAGAATTCAGGATATATGAACTGGAGAGATGGCTTAGTGGTTAAGCGCTTGCCTGTGAAGCCTAAGGACCCCAGTTCGAGGCTCGATTCCCCAGGACCTATGTTAGCCAGATGCACAAGGGGCGCATGCATCTGGAGTTCGTTTGCAGTGGCTGGAGGCCCTGGTGCGCCCATTCTCTCTCTCTCTCCCTCTCTGCCTCTTTCTCTGACTGTCGCTCTGAAATAAATAAATAAAAATAAAAATAAACAAAAATTTTTTAAAAGAAAGAATTCAGGGTATAGAAGAAGGAGATTTCACTCCAAAGGCATAGTAGGTGTTTTCAACAGGTCATAGAAGAAAACTTCCCCAAAGTTGGGAAAGAGGTACCAATGCAGATATAGGAATCCTTTAGAACACCAGCCAGACAAAACCTGGAAAGAACCTCTCCTTACCATATTATACCAAACTACCAAACTACCAAACATACAAACCAAAGAAAATATATTGAAAGCAGTTAGAGAGAAAAATCAAGTTACATACAAAGGCAAGTCCATCAGGATCACAGCAGATTACTCAACACAAACTTTAAAAGCCAGAAGGAAGCCGGGCGTGGTGGCACACGCCTCTAATCCCAGCACTCGGGAGGCAGAGGTAGGAGAATCGCCATGTGTTCGAGGCCACCCTGAGACTCCATAGTGAATTCCAGGTCAGCCTGGGCTAGAGTGAGACCCTACCTTGAAAAAACAAACAAAAATAATAATAGTAATAAAATAAATAAATAAATAAAAGCCAGAAGGCCTTGGAGTAATGTATTCCAAGTTCTGAAAGATAACAACTGTCAACCAAGGTTACTTTATCCTGCAAAGCTATCCATTCAAATAGATGGAGAAATAAGGGCATTCCACAACAAAAGCAGGCTAAAGGAGTATTTGAAGACAAAACCAGCTCTACAGAAAATACTTGAAAGAATTCTCAATGCTGAAGAGAAAGAAAAGCACACATATAAGGAACCTGGAAGAAAGCAAACCATACTCAAATACTAGTTAATACAAGAGAACAAAGGTAAAACCAGAAGAACTACAAAAAAAATTGGCAAAAATAAATATACACCTTTCAATAATGTCTCTTATTATCAATGGCCTCAATGCCCCAACCAAAAGACATGGGTTTGCAGACTGGGTTAAACAGTAGGATCCTTCAATTTGTTGCCTCCAAGAAACTCACCTTTCTACAAAGGATGGACACTATCTTAGGGTGAAAGGTTGGAAAATGGTGTTTCAAGCAAATAGGCCTAGAAAAAAAGCAGGGTTGCTATCCTAATATCTGACAAGGTAGACTTCAGTCCAACATTAGTTAAGAAAGATAAGGAAAGTCGCTTTATATTGATTAAAGGCACCCTCCAACAGGAGGACATTACAATCCTAAACACATATGCACCTAACATGGGAGCTCCCAACTTCATCAAACAAATGCTATTAGAACTAAGGTCACAGATAACACCAAACACAGTTGCAGTGGGTGACTTCAACACCCCACTCTCATCAATTGACAGGTCATCCCAGCAAAAAGTAAACAGAGAGGCATCTGGATTAAATGAGGTCATAGAACAAATGGACCTAACAGATATATATAGGACATTTCATCTAAATGCTGCAGAATATACATTCTTTTCAGCAGCACATGGAACATTCTCTAAAGTAGACCATATATTAGGACACAAAGCAAATCTTAGCAAATACAGGAAAACTGAAATAATTCCTTGCATTTTATCTGACTACAATGGAATCAAACTACAAATCAATAGCAAGAAAAGCTATAAAGCATCCACAAAATCATGTAAAGTAACAATACACTACTAAATGATGAATGGGTCAGTGAAGAAATCAAGAAGGAAATAAAAAAATCATAGAGTCAAGTGATAATGAGAACACAACATACCAAAACCTTTGGGGCATGATGAAGGCAGGCCTAAGAGGGAAATTTATAGCTTAAGTGCCTATATTAAGAAATTAGAAAGGTCTCAAGTAAATGACCTAATGTTTCACCTTAAAGCCTTGGAAAAAGAAGAACAAGGCAAACCAAAAATCAGTAGACGGGAAGATAATAAAGATTAGGGCAGAAATTAATGAAATAGAAACAAAACAAAACAAACAACAACAACAAAAAACAATCCAAAGAATCAATGAAACAAAGAGTTGGTTCTTTGAAAGGATAAACAAGATTGATAAACCCTTAACAAATCTGACCAAAAGAGAGAAGAGACACAAATTAATAAAATTAGAGACGAAAAAGGCAGCATCACAACAGATACCAGAGAAATTCAAAAAAATCATAGGGACATACTATAAAAACATATACTTCACTAAGTATGAAAATCTGAAAGAAATGGATGATTTCCTTGATTTATAAGACCTACCTAAATTAAATCAAGATGAGATTAATCATTTAAATAGACCTACAACAAGTATGGAGATCCAAGCAGTTATCAAAAATCTCCCAACTAAAAAAAGTTCAGGCCCAGATGGATTCACTGGTGAATTTTACCAGACCTTCAGGACTGGTAACTAACTAACACCACTGCTTCTTAAGCTTTTCCACAAAATAGAAAAAGAAGGAATCCTACCAAACTCCTTCTACGAAGCCAGCATCACCCTGATACCAAAACCAGGCAAAGATAGAACAACAACAACAAAATATATGGGCTGGAGAGATGGCTCAGTAGTTAAGGCTCTTGTGTGCAAGACCAAAGGACCCAGGTTCAATTCCCTAGAGCCCATGTAAAGCTAGATATAGATACACAAGTTGGCACATGTGTCTGGAGTTTGTTGCAGTGGCTGGAGGCCCTGGTCCACCCATTCATTCACTCTCAAATAAAATTTAAAAAATAAATAAAATAAAAATAGAACCTTTGGAGGTACAGGACACTGAACCTAGGCCCTGGCCAATGTTAGACAAGTGTTCTATAACTGAGCTACACTCCCAGCCATCAATAATTTTTTTTCAAGGTAGGGTCCCACTTTATCCCAGGCTGACCTGAAAGTCACTCTGTAGTCTCAGGCTGGACTCAAACTCAGTGATCCTCCTACCTCTCTCTCAAGTGTTGGTATGAAAGGCGTGTACTACCAAGGGCCCAGGTTTGATTTTCCAGTACCCACATAAAGCCAGATATATAAGGTGGCACATGTGTCTGGAATTCATTGCTCTAGTCACATGTGTCACTTTGTGCATCTGGCTTTATGTGGGCATTAGGGTAGTCGTCAGACTTTGCAAGCAAGCACCTTTAACTACTGAGGCATCTTTTCAGCCCCAGTACTTTTCAAGTGATGGACTAAAGAAAAAACTATTTATGAGTCTATCTAAGCACAACTCTTCCAGTTAATAAGACAGTGGAACTTGGTGACCCTAGAAAAGGTGAGCTTGGATAAGAGGGTAGGGTTACCTTTAAAGTATCCATAATACTGGAGGTGATGGTACATGAAGTCCTCATAGGGATCAGAAAGTGTCTGAAAGAAAAGGCCTTCCCAGTCAGGAAAGTTCTTTCAAATGATACTGATGTCTTTTTTTTTTGCTTGTTTGTTTTTAATTATGGTCTGGAGAGATGGCTTAGCCTTTAAGGCACTTGCCAGCCAAGCCTAAGAACACAGGCTCGATTCCCCAGTACCCACATAAACCAGATGCACAAGGATACATCTGAAGTTTGTTTGCAGTGGCTGGAGGCCCTGGCGTGCCCATTTTCTCTCTCTTTCTATCTGCCTCTTTCTCTCCGCCCCTCAAATAAATAAATATTCAAAGAAATATTTATTTATTCGAGAGAGAGACAAACTCCAGATACATGCACCACTTTGTGCATGTGGTTTTACCTTGGTATTGGGGAATCAAATCTGGGCTGTCAGGCTTTGCAATCAAGTGCTTTTAACTGGTGAGCCATCTCCCAAATCCCTTTCCCTTTAATGCCCCCCTTCCCCCATAGGTTCTCATTCTAGCTCAAACTGACCTGGAACTCACTCAGTAGCCCCAGGCTGGCCTGAACTCAAGGTAATTCTACCTTGCCACAGGAGTGCATGGATTGGATTAAAAAGGCATGAGCCACCGCACCCAGTTTGAGTTAATAAAAAAGTGCCAAGCACTATGGCTCAGGACAGTGTACTTGAAGGCTACTACTGTAAACAAATCAAATGAGGTCCGTAAGAATTACTCATTCCAACCAGGCATGGTGGTGCACGTCTTTAATCCCATCACTTGGGAGGCTGAGGTAAGGATTGCCATGAGTTCAAGGCCAGCCAGAGACTACAAAGTGAATTCTAGGTCAGCCTGGGCTAGACCCTACCTTGAAAAACAAAACTAAACAAATAAAAAAAACAAGAAAGAATGATTTATTCCATCTTATCAACATCTCCATCTGGAGCCCAGCATGGTGGCATACACCTGTAATGAAGTAGTGCGTTTGAGGCCCGGCTGGGCTACATAGTAAGTCCAAAACAAAAGAAAACAAACAAACAACCCCCCCCCAAAAAAAACCACACCCAACAAAACAAATGTAAAACTCCAGCTGAAGAAGGTGCCACCATAATGTACTTTCGGACCCAGGGCCAGTCCCTCTGGGGTTCAGGAGAGGGGTGTGTACTGACCTGCTTTAGCTCGGTTTCCAACACCGGGAACATCGCTGCTGAGTGGTACCCCAACGGCCAGTCAGCGCACGGAGCCCAGCAGTAACCTACGCTTAATTTCCAAAACGGAGGCTGGTTATACGCCAGGTACAGATCGCCCCAGGCAAAGGGGAGCTTTCAGGCCCACGCCCGCCTCTGCAACAGGCGCCGGGTGCTTCCTTCCCCACCCGAGCACTTGCCGAGTCCGCGTCTGCCCCGCCGCATGCTGTGCTCTCCCCGATGCCAGCTGAGACGGGAAGGCGCGAGCCGCCTCGGAGCCCTTGAGAGACGGGAGTCGGGGGCCGGAGCCCCGAAAACGCAGTTCTGTGCGGGGAGAACCGGAGAACGGTCCTAAGAGCCCCAGGAGGACGCACCTCACCTGTGGCCGCCGCCGCCCGCAGCCAGGCAACCGCCAGCCGGAAGCGGAAGGAGGGCTGGGGGCGAGCAGCCCGTGCAAGGTGACATCCATGCACCCTTCCCTTCCTGCTTTACAGCCTTACTGTGGAAGTCGAAATGGAAGACAGCAATCTGAACCATATTGCAGCCTCACGCAATGCATGCTTTTTTAAAAATTTGTTTCTTTGTTACTTTTTCTTGGTGGAGTCTCGCTCTAGCTCAGGCTGACCTGAAATTCATTCCGTAGTCCTAGGCTGGCCACGAACTCATGGCGCTCATCCGTGCCCCACACGCTAGGCTCACTTGCCGCTTTTGTTTTGAGGTAGGGTCTCATTCTAGCTCAGGCTGACCTGAATTCACTCGTCTTATGGTGGCCTTGAACTCACAGCGGTCCTCCTACCTTGCCTCCCAAGGGCTGGGATTAAAGGCATGCATCACCATGCCCGGGTACTCGCCCTTTTTTTTTTTTTTTTTTTTTTAATTTCCGAGGTAGGGTCTCGCTCTAGCCCAGGAATTCACTATGGGAATTCACTATGTAGTCTCAGGGTAGCTCCAACTCTCAGGGATCCTCCTACCTCTGCCTCCCACGCCCGGCTAGAAAGCTTTTTTAAAAAACAGAGGCAGGGGCTGGAGAAATGGCTTAGCTGTTAAGGCACGTGCCTGAGAAGTACTCAGGTTCAATTCCCCAGTGGGTGCACTTATCAGATGCACTGGGTGGTGCACTCCGCAGTTTGTTTGCAGTGGCTGGAGGCTCAGGCACACTCATTCTCTCTCAATCTGCCTCTTTATCTCCAATAAATGAAGAAATAATATTTTTAAAAAGGCAGATACAATTGCAAATGCAGTTAAGAAGATCCTAGAAGGGATGGCCCATTCTAGTTTACATCATTCATCTCTTGGGTTTAAAACGATTTTCCAATTTGCTTGGAACTGAACTAGAACTTGAAATCTATTCAAAGGCTTGTGTCAAATCTTTTAAAAAATTTATTTGAAAAAGAGTGAGGGAAAGAATGGGCACACCAGGGCCTCCACCCACTACAAATGAACTCCAGACATATGCACCACCTTGTGCATCTGGCTGTACTGTCCTGCGGAGTCAGACCTGTGTCCTTTGACTTTGCTGGCGAGCACCTTAACCACTAAGCCGTCTCTTCAGCCCAGACTCATTCCTAAAATGACTACCTTGAGGCAACAGGATGTTCTGATCTAGTCATAAGATTTAACACAAGGGCTGGAGAGATGGCTTAGCAGTTAAGGTGCTTGCCTGCAAAGCCAAAGGACACAGGTTTGACTCCCCAGCACCCACATAAGCCAGATGCACAAGGTAATAATGCACAGTTCATTTGCAGTGGCTCGAAGCCCTGACATGCCCATTCTCTCTACCTACTTCTTTCTTTCTCTCAAGTAAATAAAAATAAGACATTTTAAGAATGAATCTTATGAAAGCTGGGGACAGTCTTCTCAAGTTGTCCAGACAGACCAGGTGCAGAAATTAATCTCCTTAATGCTTTCACCTTTTATTCTGCCCACTCTAACTAAAATGAAAAAATTGCCTTGTACACTAAAAAACTATCAAAAAAAACCAAGTTAACAAGCCATTCAAAGCACACATGACCTATGGAATCAGATTTCTGAAGCACTTTATTGTGAAGGATGGTGAAGAGGCACTGGTACTCTACAACAAATCCTTCATGTGGACCGTGAGGTAAAGACAAAGACTTTACTAGCTACTTGATAACCTTTATTTGCAGAAATTTTCTCTAGGCAAATTAAACAATGTTATGTACAAAATGGCACCTTGATATTAGCATTATGGCATATAAAATCCAACATCCTATGTGTCACTGATCAGGTAAAAAATTTTGATTACATGTATAGGAGTAAAATTCAAACTGTCTTTGGTTACTGTATATGAATGGAAATAAGTACCCATTACCTTCACAATCAGCTGTGCACTACTTATGAACAAGCTATAAAGCACCTCTTTATTTTCAAAATGCTAAGCGCATTCCAGTTTTCAGGACTTAAGTATATTGGCTATTATTATAAATGGATACAAACTCCAAAATCTGCAGTCTAATGTGGCATTCCTGTGGTAGAGTCATGATTTTAAAGTCCTGACTCCCTATAACACTAAGATTCTGTTTTCTTCAGTGGGGTGTCATACTTGATGAGAAACAAGAAAAAGATTAACATAAGTAAAGCACAGGTGACATAACTGGGTTCACAGGCTTAGAAGAGCAAAAGGATAACCAATGAGGAAGTACAAAAGAGCTTTATTGGTGCATATGTACAAATTTACAAGGTCAGAAACTGGAGAAATACAAATAGCCTTAAAACACAATTTGCTTTTTCTTCAGTTTAAAGTGACTTTTCCTGATTGTGATACAATAGAAATTACAGACCAGTGAACTGCTTTTTAAATACTGGAATTTTATGGAGAATACATTCACACACACAAGGGAGGAAGGTGGATTTTGGAACAGAGTAAGACAATGGAGACAATAAACAGAGAGGCTTATTATACTTACAGCCACATACATGGGGGAATTTCTCAAACCCAAGGATCAGGACACCTCCTGCCACTACTCCTTCTTGTATTGAATTTTTAAATATGCCACCTAGTGTGTGAAATGACTGTGCTAGGATTTGTAAGAACTACTCTAAAGAGAGTGGCCACCAGCACAAGACATATCACTTGCAGATCTCTATCTCACAGGCAGCAGACTAGAGGAGGTGGTCAGAAAGAGATCCTGAAGGACAGTCAAGCAAGGAAGGACACAGAGCTGCCTTCGTAATTGCACTTGTTCTGGAGAAGAAGTTAATGATGGTGTGTCACACTAAGAACCAAACGAGCCTCTCTACTGGACAGGGGAAGGCCTCCACATTTGCCAGTAAGTCCTGTACAGGAGCCATGCTCATGAGTCACACATTCTTCAAGAATGACTGATACCTAACATGCTAAGTTTGCCAATGTAAGAAAAAAGAGCCAGATCAAAGCAATTCCATTCACCTATTTTCAGCAAACAGAAAGTTACATTTAATACATGGACAACGTTGCACGTGTTCTTGCCCAGGAAATGTATATGATCTTCCCCAAAACATTTACAGTTTATTTGACAATGGTAAACTATTTAAGACTGAACACAAAATAACAACAACAAAAAATTAGCTATGTGTTTGGAGCCATTTTCCGTCTCTTCAGTCTTGCTCGCCAATCTTCAGGAAGGGCTTCAAAGTTAGCATTTCTCTCTGCCATGCCACTGTGAAAATAATACACGTATTATTACTATAAAAAGAAATAGAACAAAACTGGCTGGGGGAAATGGCTCAGGGGTTCAAGGCACTTGCTTGCAAAAACTGCTGGCCTGGGGTTCAATTACCCAGTACCCACATAAAGCCAGATGTGCTAAGTGGCACATGTTGTCTGGAGATAGTTTGCAGTGGTTAGAGGCCCTGGCATGCCCATTCTCTCTTTGTTCCGCTTTTTTTTTTTTTTTTTTTTTTTTAATTTGAGAAAGAGAAAGTAAGAGGTAGACAGGGGACTGGAGATACGGCTTAGCAGTTAAGGAGCTTGCCTGCGAAGCCTAAGGATCCAGGTTTGATCCCCTCCACCCCCGCCCCGCACTCCAGTACCCATGTAAGCCAGATGCATAAAGTGGAGCATCCATCTGGAGTTTGTTTGCTGGAGGCCTGGGTGTGCCCATTTCCTCTTAAATAAGTAAATAAATTAAAAAAAAAAAAAAAGAAAAAGAAAAAAAAGGTTTTAAAAAAAATGAACCAGGAGGCAGAGGTTAGGAGGACTGCTGAGTTCGAAGCCACCTTGAGACTACATAGTGAATTTCAGGTCAGCCTGGGCTAGAAAATCAAAACACACCAAACCTCAATTTGTAGCAAATAAAGCCCTGTCACTGAACATCATGTCCACTGAGGAGAACATTAAACTTCCCCATCAGATTAAGTATTGAAGTACTGAAGACCCACCCCGTGACTGTTTCCTTTTACCTGACCAGCTGCTGTTGTTTCCACTCTTCAATACGCTTTTGCGCAGTTGATTCCCGATCCTCTTCACTGGAACTGGAATTTTCTTCCTCATCAAGTTCGCGCTGGATACTCTGCCACTTCTTTACCAAAGATGGCATTTTGGTTTTACTTTTCTTTGCCTATAACAAAGGTTCAAGGTCAGATGACTATAATATATAGAATAAGGAAATGGGTCTTTTACACTGAGGGTCAGGATCTATGTCCAGAGTCCATGGAATGATTGTGGTATTAACTTCAGCCACAAAAATTTCCCTTATTCTCCATGCCCCCTTCAAGTGCTAGGATTGGACCTTATACATGCTAAGTGGTTTTTTATATCACTGAGCAAGCTACACCCCCAAGCCCCTTAGCCTTCCTCTTAATCTATGAAATGTAAAACTGTTGTCTTTACCTTGTCTACTCAGAATGAAAGCGATAAACCGAGAGAATGGGGAAAGAAAGGCCCAGCTTTTCTAAAAAGAGTAACAAAGTCAACTATTAAATTTGAAACAAAGGGCTGGCTGTGAAGATAAGGTGCAGTGGTAGTTTGCCTTTTCAAAGGCCCAAGTTTAATACTCAATACAGTAAAAACCAGAAACAAGATTTATTTTTAGGGCTGAAGAGTCAGCTCAGTAGTTAAACACGCTTGCAGAGCCTGTTGGTCTGGGTTCAATGCCATAGCACCCATATAAAACAAGATGCACAAAGTGGCACATACATCTGAAGCTCATTTGCAGCAGCAAGAAGCCCTGGTGTGCCCATACTGTGTGTCTGGTCTCTCAAAAATATTAATTAATCAATCTCTTTTCTTTTCATTTTTTGGGTAGGGTCTTGCTCTAGCTCAAGCTGACCTGGAATTTACTATGCAGTTTCAGGGTGGCCTCAAACTCACGATCATCCTACCTTTGCCTCCTGAGTGCTGGGATTAAAGGTGTACGCCAACCATACCTGGCTCATTTCACTACTTTTTTTAACTTAAAAAAAAAATGTTATTTTCAACCGGGCGTGGTGTCACATGCCTTTAATCCCAGCACTCAGGAGGCAGAGGTAAGAGGATCACCATGAGTTCGAGGCCACCCTGAGACTACATAGTTAATTCCAGGTCAGCCTGGACCAGCGTGAGACCCTACCTTGAAAAACAAAAACAAAAACACACACACAAAAAATGTTATTTTCATTTATTTAGAGAGCGAGGGAAAGAAAATGAATGAATATATATGGACGTGCCAGGGCCTCCAGCCACTGCAAACAAACTCCTGACACATGTTATCACCTTGTGCATCTGGCTTATCTGGGTACTGAGAAGGAAACTGAACCTAGTCCTAAGGCTTTGCAGGCAATCACCTTAACTGCTCGCTAAGCCATCTCTAGCCCAAGGCATAGATTTTTGTGTGCTTCACTGCTGAATCCCAAGCCCCTAGGGACAGCTCCTAACTAAACATTACACTTCAATATATGTTGAAGTCTGTTTAGTTACATGTTAGAGTAGTAAGACCCACTTTTGAGCCAGGCATGGTGGCACATGCCTTTAATCCCAGCACTCAGGTAGAAGAACAGTTCTGAGTTCGAGGCCAGCCTGAGACTACATAGTGAATTCCAGGTTAGCCTGGGCTACATACAGTGAGACCCTACCTCGAAAAACCAAAAAGACCCACTTTTATCACTTGTTGAGGGATAAAACTGTAAACCTGATCAGGTTATGCTATAAGTTTGGCAAGTAGTTGATCAAGTGGTAGGTGTGCTATGAAGGTCCCAGGTTAACTTACAGAGCTGTACTTGTACTTGAGACCAAGATATTCTCTCTTGCTTTCCTTACCCCTCTCTTCCTATCCTCCCTCAAATTTCTTGATTAAGAACCTCAGTAATCTGAGGAAAAGAAAAAAAAAAAAAAGGCCCAATATTTTGAGTCTTTTTATAGCAATGTGGACCTTGTGCGATACTTTTTTTTTTTTTTTTTTTGTGGTAGTGTCTCACTGTAGCTCAGGCTGAGCTGGAATTCACTCTGCAGTCTCAAAGTGGCCTGGAACTCACTGTGCTGCTCCTACCTCTGCCTCCCGAGTGCTGGGATTAAAGGCATGCACCACCATGCCCGGCTAAGAGCTCTTATTTAACACTTGTGATCTGATTAAAAATGCCACAGCTTGCCGGGCGTGGTGGCGCACGCCTTTAATCCCAGCACTGGGAGGCAGAGGTAGGAGGATCGCTGTGAGTTTGAGGCCACCCTGAGACTCCATAGTGAATTCCAGGTCAGCCTAGGTTAGTGAGACCCTACCTCGAAAAAACCAAAAAAAAAAAAAAAAGCCACAGCCCTAGGTATAGTTACTGTTGTTTCACTTTGACTCCTAGAGGGTTCAGAGAATTTTTTCCATATTTGGCTCCTATCTTTGAAGAGAAAATTAAAATTTATAAATCATATATGACATATCAAACTTGAAATCATAGGTCTAAAGAATCGTATTGGCTTTTCCTATGGTGGGGACGTCATGAACCTTAGGAGTGTAATGCCTGCTCTTGTCTGACTAAATGCATATCTCTTGCCCTGTAAGCACTTTACTTAAAGTTCATATCCATATATTAATGCTACTATCACTTCTGGCTAGAGAAGATTCTCTTTTCAGATGGCAGTGACCTCTGGGATGACTCAAAAGGCACCATAGTGCTGAGAAGAAGTGACAGAGGAGTGCTCATCACTGAAACATCTCTATCACAACTTCTAAGGCTCAGGGTCCATTGTGGAAGAGGTGGCAGAAAGAATGTAAGAGACAAGGAAAAGGTAAGACTGCTTGCAATGCAATCGTCCAGACAGAAATTGTCCTCAAGATACATGACCTCCCAATGCCTAGCACTACCTTCAAAAGACCCTCATAATAGCTGAGTGTGGTGGTGCACACCTTTAATCCCAGCACTCGGGAGGCAGAGGAGGATTGCCAGGAGTTTGAGGCCACCCTGAGACTACAGAGTGAATTCCAGGTCAGCCTGGGCTAGAGTGAGACCCTACCTTGAGGAAGGAAGGAAGGAAGGAAGGAAGGAAGGAAGGAAGGAAGGAAGGAAGGAAGGAAGGAAGGAAGGAAGGAAGGAAGGAAGGAAGGAAGAAAGAGAAAGAAAGAAAGACCCTCATAATAGGAAGATAATGACAGCAAAATAAAAGAGAGACTAATGGAGAAAGGGAGGGGATATGATGGAGGGTGGATTTCCGATGGGAAAATTGGGGGGGAAATTATCATGGTTTATTTACCTGTAAGTATGGAAGCTGTCAAAAAAATGTTGTACTGGTTTTTAAAAAAATTGTTTTTATTTATTTAAGAGAGAAAGAAGCTGGGCATGGTGGTGCATGCCTTTAATCCTAGCACTAGGGAGGCACAGGTAGGAGGATCACTGTGAGTTCAAGGCCACCCTGAGACTACATAGTGAGTTCCAGGTCAGCCCAGGCTAGAGAGAGATCCTATCTCCAATAAATAAATAAATAAATAAATAAATAAATAAATAAAGGAGACATAAAATGTCTATTGACTCCAAATATTTTTTGAAAATTAGAAGCATCAAAGGGATTTATGTTGTTTCCTCCCTCACCTGCCTACCTGCTCAGCATGGGCTACAGTGAGAGCCTACCTTGAAAATAAAAAAATATGTAGAACCAGACCCAGGCATGTTGGTGCACATCTTTAATCCCAGCACTTGCGAGGCAGAGGTAAGAGGATTGCTGAGAATCTGAGGCTACCCTGAGACTATATAGAGAATTCCAGGTCAGCCCGAGCTGGAGTGAGACCCCTACCTCCAAAAATAAAAACAACAACGACAACAACAACAACATATGTATGTGTGTGTGTATGTTGAATAAATAAAATTAGTTACCCCTCTTGGAGGGCCGGGGTGAAATGCCATCACATAAGCTTTCACAAAGGAAATGATTTCTACTTATAGTTCTTTAACAACTGACTCACATGCCTCTATCTCACAAGTGCTGCAATTACAAGGCTGTGCTACTAGGGAATGATTTCTATCATTTATTTTATCTTTAAAGCTTTTAAAAATTTTTTAAGGTTTTTATTAACATATATATAATCTTGATTATATTCACCATTACCCTCTTATCCTCTTTCCAACTAACCCTTCCCCCTCTCCTTTATACTTTGCATGTGTTGTGCGCACAGGTCAGAAGCTGATGTTGGATGCCATCACTCTCCCCATTATTTACTTAGGCAAAATCTCCAATTTGAACCCCGAGTTTGTTTACTGAGCTAGACTTAGGTAGGTAGCTTGGCCCAGGGATCCTTTGTCTCTGCCTCCCAAGTGCTGAGATTACAGGTGGGCCACACCACACAGCCAGCATTTATGTGGTGCTGGGAGTCTCAAATCAGACCCTCATGTTTGCTCAGCAAGCTCTTTACCCACTGAGCCATCTCTCCAGCAACTCCCTTCAATTTTAATGGTTTTTTCTTTTTGGTCTGTGTGTGATTCACTGAGTTTAATTAGGGTTGCTTACAGGAGCAACCTGTAAGGAGTTCTTTATAGGAACCTGGGCACCTTACCAACAGGTACACCACTAAAGAAAATGTCTCTCCCCCCAGCAACTACTGATTTCTAATATTGGGCTAAGTATAGTAGCACATGTGTATGGAAGTGCTATAATGAAACACTGCTTTAAAGCTAACTTCTCTCTCAAATCAACCAATCAATCAATAAAATATTTTAAAAAATTTAATTTACCTTATCTTTCTTTCCTTTTCTCGTCTTCTCTGGTGGTGGTATTTTGGGAGCTGGTGGTGGTGGCGGCGGTGTGGGAGGAGGAGGAGGAGGTGGTGGTGGCTCTATAATGGCAGTGGCTGGCATGGTACCTCGGGCCTGAACTGGCTGCAATGATGGAGTTGTCACTCCAATTGGGACAGTACATTCAGCGTAACTCATAATTGCAGGCGCTGTTGCTAGTCCAAGGTAATTTGACTGCAGGCTTATTCCTCTGGCCTGATGACCCATTCCTGCTGCTGGATGGCCAACTGACATTGCCTGATGTCCAATTCCTGTAGTCTGGTGTGCAATCCCTGTTGATTGATGACCTAATATGGGAAACATGATACCATAAAAAGGACATTGTAAAGATGGGCAAAGTGGTTCACACACACCTTTAATCCCAGAACTTGGGAGGATGAGGTAGTAGGATTTGCTATGAATTTGAGGCCAGTCTAAACTACAGAGTGGGTTCCAGGTCACCCTACGCTGCAGTGAGACCTTACCTTGAAAAAGGAAAACAAAGGGGGTGGGGTGGGGAAAGGGAGACTGACAAGACCAGAAGTAAGGACATGGGAATCAGAGAATAAATCACTTGTAAAATAACTCCAATAAGCTGGGCATGGTGACGTATACCTTTAATCCCAATACTTGGGAGACAGAGGTAGGAGGACTGCTGTGAGTTCAAGGCCACCCTGAGCTAGAGTGAAATTCTACCTCAAAAAAACAAACAAAAATAAAATAAAATAATCCCAATATACCCTTTTCTGTCCTTTTTTTTGACAGGGGTGTTTTTGAGGTAGGGTCTCACTGTAGCCCAGGACAATCTGGAGCTCACATGGTCTTCCTATCTCTGCCTTCCAAGTGCTGAGATCAAAATGCCTAGCAATATTATTTTTAAAACTATAGCCCTATTTTCTGGCAGCAAAATATTAATTTCTGAATATCTAAAGATTAAGGTACTTAGCCGGGCATGGTGGTAAACACCTTTAATCCCAGCACTTGGAGGCAGGGGGTAGGAGGATCACCATGAATTCGAGGCCACTCTGAGACTACATAGTGAATTCCAGGTCAGCCTGAGCTAGGGTGAAAAACTACCTTGAAAACAAAACAAAACAAAACAAAACAAAACAAGATTAAGGTACTTAAACATCAAAATCACTGTTGTACATAAATGCACAAAAAACAGTTTGAAAAGGATAAGGACACATACTGAACTGTAATGGTGGATTGAGTAACAGAAATATATACAAACAGATTTTGCAAACAAAGCTTTTAACATTCCTTAAATAGCATCTAATGCTGCAGACACAACATATTGCAAAAAGCACACTTTAATCATGTTTACCTGCAGCTATAGCTGACTGGCTATAGAGAACTGGAGAACTACCAATGGTAGCTGATCTCTGAACCACTGCAGTACTCATTTCTGTAGCTTTTCTCTTCACTGCTTTAGTGGAAGGAGAACTGGAGGTGGTAGAATCAACTGAACTCTGAAACACAAATATTCTGGTCAGCAGGTTGATGGACCTAGTTCAGTGCTCTTCTAAAGTAAAACCTGGGTATCTTACTCCAGTCCCCATTACCATCCAGAATGTCAAGTGCATCATTACCTGGCTTATTACAACTGTGGTCTGTGCTGAAGGTTTCAAAGGAGTATCCTCCTCTGTTCCTGGGGCAGGAGGCTCCTCACTTCCCTCATCCTCCATTTCTACCTCCTGAATCTCACCATCTTCTAGAGGAGGAGGGGGGGGAGGAGGAGGGGGAGGAGGAGATTCTGGGGGTGGAGGTGGGGGTGGTGGCACTTCCAAAGGTAATGGAGGTTGAAGCACAGGTACATTTGACTGAAGGAGTGTCCAGAATGGAGTCAGTGGCATGAGCGAAGAAGAAGAAACTTGGCCAGAAAAGGATTCTTTACAAAGAGAACCTATGAAAACAGACAGGAGTCAGGGAAAGACAAAATCTCCACAGATAATATTCATGCAATGCTCATTTGATCAATGTGATAAACATCAATATGACCTAGAACAGTGCACAGTAGTTTCAAACAATAAGGCCCAGATCTCCCCACCATAACACCTACTTTTCACTGTTGACCATGAAATACTAACAATTCAGTTCAGAAATAACTTCCATGTTAAGGTTAATTTATGCCTCTCACAGCACTTTCCCTAACTGTGTTATAATAGCCTCTTTTATTCTGGGGCCCAGATAAGCAAATTAAGAATATTACATAATTCAATAAAAAATGTGGTCATCCAAATTTCTCATTTGCAATGTGTCATTTCAAACATTTAGTTTCAACATATACAAACAAGAAGGCAATTCTCCCAGGTCTTTTTTTTGTTTCAAAAGTGAATCATGTGCATCTGCAATACAGATTCCATGTGTTTTATTTTGGAGTCAGTTAGCTAAGTGAGTGGGGATGCCACAGTTGAAGTGGAAGACCCATTGAAAGCACAAAGATTCTATCCATCTTGAGTAATCTGGATTACTAGTTTTAAAAATGCATTAGCAAGATTATTACTGTGGACTCTTATTCTTTCATAGCTCTGTGTAAACTTCATTCATTTGCTTAATACAGTAAAAAGGGAGGGTTAATTTTTAGTTTTGTGATGATTAAGGGGAAATTTAGGAGGACAAAATATCAAGGTGAAAATAATGGTGATTTTCAAAAATAGGTATTTGAAGATACAGAAGTTTAAAACTGTTTTTAGCAGTTGCTAAAGTTTGAACTATAGCTGAAAAGCTATAGGATCAGCTTTTTTCAAAATTTCACAAAAGCAACAATCACATAACTGCCATCTTCTCTGGTGGGAAAAAGCTTTTTAAAGATTAGAGAAAACAGGAGGATATACTTACTTGTAGCCTTCCCCATCCCTCTTTATCGTCAATAGGGATGTTTCACAATATATGAGACTATTAGATATATATCCCGGGAATGTTGAAGGGATTTTCTCTCTAAAATCATAGAATTTAGGAGTAGAAGAGACATGAGAAATCATCTAGTTCAATTTCCTCATTTTAAAGGTAATGAAACCCAGGCAGGAACTGACTGACCTTGGGGTCACACAGAACTTTAGTGTGCAGGCCAGAGTTAAATACCAGGCCTAACTTCCAGGCTATGCTTCTATTTCACCAAGAAGCTCTGGAGAAACATCAGGAGTCCAAGATCTTTGGAGCTCTCAAATAATCTTACTTCTCATGAAGTAAATATCCAGATGTAGACCCCGGTCAACACTTATGGTCAAAATCAGGTTAAAGCAGGGCTCCACTATGAAAGACATTAAGTCAAGTATGCAGCCATTTATACTTGCACTTGACAAGCAACCAAAAACGATCTGGCTTTTCTTCTTATGGAGCAGTAGGTGACATAGTGTGTAAAAGATGTTAAAAAAGTTGATACTGTTTCCATAACTGAGACAACCCTTACTTCTAAGGAAAAGTATACTGAAAAAGACTGATGAGAAAACATGAATACAGTTTTCCAGCTTTAAGAACTCAAATGACTCATTAACTTTTTCTTATTGATCATTAAATATAAACTTTTTGACAAAATACTTATTAGACAAGACTGATTTGACAAAAAAGGTCTGGGCATGGGTAGAAAGCCTACATTACATATTACATCAAGATTACAGTAGAACTAAGGTTAAAAAAACACTGAAGATTAGTAAAGATTAAACTTTCTTCTAAACTAGCTACAATATATGGCAAATACATAACTGTCAGTCTATTTAATAATACTGTCATCTAGAAACATGACGTAATCCTAGTATGTTTGTGGTAACATGCTGCTGTTAAACTCAAGGGTCCACATTTTAGGTCAGGGTTAGTAGTGTAAATCTAATCACCATTAACAAAACCTTGTGTAAACAAGTATGAGATTAAACTATACTCGATAGGGGCTGGGGATGTCATATACATATAGTGCTTGCCTTTGGTTCAATCCATATGTGTATATGTGTGTGTTTGTGTGTGTGTACAGAGAGAGAGAGAGGTAAAAAAACAAACAAACTGGTAATTATGGCATAGTCCTGTAATCCCAGCATTTATAAGGTAGAAGCAAAAGGATTAGGATCTTTAGCTACAATCAAGTTCAAGGTCAGCCTGGGATCATGAAACTCTACCTCAAAACAGTCAGTCAATACTAGATACACTAGTACTGACTAGATACTAGTTATATACATAACAATTATTTTATAATCCACTCAGTTCACTCCAAACACAGAACCTGCCGGCCGTGGTGGTGCACGCCTTTAATCCCAGCACTCGAGAGGCAGAGGTAAGAGGATCGCCGGGGGGTTCGAGGCCACCCTGAGACTACACAGTGAATTCCAGGTCAACCTGAGATAGAGTGAAACCCTACCTCAAAAAACCAAAAACACAGAAGCTATCTTAAACGCAGGTAATTATTTCTTTTATAGCACTTGGGAGATGGAGGCAATAAGATTCTAAGTTTTAAAAGCAAGGGAAAAAAAGTCACTAGACTATCACAGAGGTGTACTATAATCATGCTGTTACTTATTTCTAAATTTATTCCCACATAATAATAATAATAATTTTTTGAGGTAGGGTTTTGGTCTACCCCAGGCTGACCTTGAACTCACAGCGATCTTCCTACTCTGCCTTTTGAGTGCTGAGATTAAAGGTGTGTGCCACCATGCCTGGCCCAGTTTATATTTTTACTATTAAGAGGACATTTAATTACTACATGAAGAAATGCCATTCCATCTTGAAATATGGTATTAAACTCATAAACTTAAACACAATGAACCAGAGGCTGGAGCGATGGCATAGCAGTTAAGGCACTTGCCTGCGAAGCCAAAGGATCCCGGTTTGATTCCCCGGGACCCACGTAAGCCAGATGGACAAGGAGCACATGCATCTGGAGGTTGTTTGCAGTGGCTGGAGGCCCTGGCGTACCCATTACGCGACCCCCCTCCCCGGCCTCTTCCTCTCTCTTTCAAATAATAAATAAATAAAATCCATTTTAAACACACACACACACAAAATCAGGGGCTGGAGAGATGGCTTAGCGGTTAAGGTGCATGCCTGCACAGCCTAAGGACCCAGGTTCGATTCTCCAGGTCCCACAGAAGCCAGATGCACATTATGGCACATGCATCTGGGGTTTGCAGTGGCTAGAGGCCCTGGTGTGATTCTCTCTCTTCTCTAATGAATGAATAAAAGTAATTTTAAAAATATATACTTTATTTATTTATTTATTTATTATTTATTTATTTGACAGTGAAGGAGGGAGAGAAAATGAGAGAATGGGGTGTGCCAGGGCCTCCAGCCACTGCAAACAAACTCCAGATGCATGCGCCCCTTTGTGTATCTGGCTAACTTGGGTCCTGGGGAATCGAACCTGGGTCCTTTGGCTTTGCAGGCAAATGCCTTAACTGCTAAGCCATCCCTCCAGCCCAAAAATAAAAACTTTAAGAGTCTTAGTTCCTCATGATATAGTACTTTTCTGGGAGGAGGGTTGCTGCTAGAAATTAAATCTGAGGGTCTTCACAATGCTTAGCACATATCTAATCATTCAGCTACAAACAACACCAGCCCTCCCCCTTTTGGTGTGTCCCCCCCCCCCCACAAGGTAGGATCTCCCTCTAGCCCCAAGCTGACCTGGAATTCACTATGTAGTCCCTGGCTGGCCACAAACTCACAGATATCCTCCTACCTCTGCCTCATGAATGTTGGGATTAAAGGCTTGTGCCACCACATCTGGCTGGCCCACTTTTTTTTTTAAAGTTAGTTAGTTTATTAATTTGTAAGCAGAGAGAGAAGAGACAGAGAGATAGAATGGGGATGCCAGGGCCTCCAGCCACTGTAAATGAACTTCAGATGCATGTGCTACTGTGCACCTGGCTTTATGTGGGTACTAGAGAATCAAACTTGGGTTGTTAGGCTTTGCAGACAACTACCTGAGCCATCTCCCCAGCACTCACATTTTGTTTTTCAAGGTAGGGTTTGACTCTAGTACAGGCTGACCTGGAATTCACTATGTAGTCTCAGGGTGGCTTCGAACTCATGGTGATCCTCCTACCTCTGCCTTAGTGCTGGGATTAAAGGCGTGCGCCATCCCCCCCATTTTTTTAAAAGATGGTTTTAGTAAATGCTATGCCAGCAAACATGTACATATTTACCTTTATAGGCTTAGAAATAAATAAACCTAGGCACAAGGCTTGAATTTTATTTAGATCAAAAAGAACTTGGGAATAAGTCAGTTGTATCAGTGGTTTTCTTCCACAGTTCAACTTGGATTACTGTGATCAGATAACGGCTGAAGATCTGCCCTGTGTCTGTCTGTATGCATTAAGCTCTGCTTTTTAAAGATTTTTTTTAAATTATTTTTTTCATTTTTCTAGTCTGACTCTAGACCCAGCTGACCTGGAACTCACTTTGTGCTGTGCTGGGATCAAAGGCTCCACCACAGCCGGCTGGCCTCTGCTTTTAAGAGCGCTTATTAAGGTGTGTGTGAAACTATCCTAGTCAAGATTTTACTTATGTTACTACCTCAGCTCTGATAGCTCAAGCTCACAGCTTAAAAGTAAATTAACTCAAGACATCTTACCTGCTCTAGAATACAGCCTCATCTCAATGGTCTTGATCTATACTCATCTCTGCTTCAAGCTGTCCCTGGGTAATTGGTACCTCCAAAGGCAGCACAATGCTGAGCGTGGTGGCGCACGCCTTTAATCCCAGCACTTGGGAGGCAGAGGATCACTGTGAGTTCGAGGCTGGGACTACATAGTGAATTCCAGGTCAGCCTGGGCCAGTGAGACCCTACCTCAGAAAGCCAAAAAACAAAACAAAACAAAACAAACAAACAAAAAATATTACTGGTTTAAAAAAAAAAAAAACTTGTTTCCAGGGCTGGAACAATGGTTTAGCGGTTAAGGAATTTGCCATGGAAGTTGTCAAAAAAAAAAAAAAAAAAAAAAAAAAAAAAGTTTCCAGAGCTGTTAACATGTTCTACCACTACTTGCAACTGTTAGAAATCCCAAAAGAAAAATAGGGCTGAAAAGATGGCTTAGTGGTTAAGGTACTTGCTCACAAAGCCTTAAGGCCCCCAGGTTGGATTCCCTAGTACACATGTAAGCAAGATGCACAAAGGTGGGGCATACAACTAGAATTTGTTTGCAGTGGCTAGAGGACCTGGCACACCCTTTCTCTCTCTCTCTCTCTCTCGGTTTTCCCAGGTAGGGTGTTACTCGAGCTCAGGCTGACCTGGAATTCACTATATAGTCTCAGGGTGGTTTTGGACTCAGTGATCCTCTTACCTCTGCCTCCCAAGTGCTGGGATTAAAGGCGTGCACCACCACACCCAGCCTCATGCCTGCTTTCTATGTGCTGGATATGATGATTTCATCAGAAAACTAAATTTAAATGTTAAACAGAATGAGTTTTTTTGCTTTTCGAGGTAGGGTCTCACTCTAGCTCAAGCTGACCTGGAATTCACTAAGTAGTCTCAGAGTAGCCTCAAACTCACAGCGATCCTCCTACTTTGGCCTTCCCACAGAGTGCTGGGATTAAAGGCATGCACCACCACCACCACAGCTGGCTTAAACAGAATGACTATAAACTTTTTTTGTTTTTTCAAGGTAGGGTCTTGCGCTAGCCCGGGCTGACCTGGAATTCACTGTGTAGTCTCAGGGTGGTCTTGAACTCACGGTGATTCCCCTACCTCTGCCTCCTAAGTGCTGGGATTAAAGGCATGCGCCAATAGGCATGGCTGCCTTTAAGCTTTTGTATGTCAGTCTTTAACTAGCTTTACTTTGTTGAAGACTAAGGTGATCAGATGTGCTCTATATCCATACTTGTCTTCAACCCTGGTTTAATTATCCTTCTGAGCACTTAATAGCCACATGTAGAAACCAAAGCCAACTAGAGACACTGAAGCTAAAAGGACAACAAATATTTTGGTTCCTGCTCCCAAATCAAATAGGCTATATAGGAAGGCTGTAGAGATGGCTTAGCAGTTAAGGCACTTACCTGTGAAGCCTAAGGACCCAGATTTGATTCTCTAGTACCCACCTAAGCCAGATGCACATGGTGGCGTATGTGTCTGGAGTTTGTTTGCAGTGAATAGAGGTCCTTTCTTTCTCTTTTTCTCTCAAATAAAAATTGTAGAAAATATATGGAAAAAAAGCCACAGTAGAAAACGGGACACTCTCAGCATGTTCAACAACTCTCATAAACTACCTAAGACCCAGAGATTGGGGTCCAAGTCACTGTATAGTGGAAGAGTCAATAGAGAAATACTTCCAATGGACGCCACATCGTCAGCATGGTCTTGACTCATTTGAGCAAATGATACAATGCTGGGAGTCATGGAATTCCTCCCAGGTCTCTAAGAGTCACTCTTACAAAGCCACACTGACCTTCAAAAGTACAATGTACAGTTCAGCATGTTGGCACAAGCCTTTAATCCCAGCAGAGGAGGATCACTATGAGTTCAATGAGGCTAGCCTGGGACTAGAGTTGAATTCCAGGTCAGAATGACACTTTACCTCAAAAAACAAAACAAAACAAAACAAAACAGCAACCAAGAGTACAATGTATAATTAATTTTTGAGTACCTACTTTGTCTTAAATACCCAACAAAAGCATATAACAAAAAATTATTATAACATAAACAGATTCAGACTAACAGGCTTTCCTGTTAGATGTTAAATATAAATACACTTCTCTTGATCATATGCTTAAGGCATACAATACTAAACTCTTACATTAACTTATGCCTCCTTCCAACAGGACAAAGTCCTCTACTGGCGGGCCCCCCGCTTTTGGTTTTTCAAGGTAGGGTCTCACTCTGGCCTAGGCTGACCTGGAACTCACTATGTAGTTTCAGAGTGGTCTTGAACTCACGGCGATCCTCCCACCTCTGCCTCCCAAGTCCTGGGATTAAAGGCGTACAACAGCACGCCTGGCATCTTTACTGCTTTTTCTTTTAATTTATTATTTTTTATTTATTTGCAAGGTAAGAGAGAGAGGGAGAAAAAAGAAAATGAATGAATATGGGTGAGCCAGGCCCTCTAGCTGTTGCAAATGAACTCCAAGCACAGGTGCCACTTTGTGCACCTGGCATTATGTAGATACTGAGGAATCAAACCTGAGTCATTAGGCTTTGCAGGCAAGCATCTTTAACCACTGAACCATTTCTCTGACCTAAAGAGGCTTTTTTTTTTTAATTGACAACTTCTATGATGCCTAGCTTCCTAGAACCTCATTTTTACTGTCCAGATACCTGTCAGCTCAATTACCTTAGTCCTGTTCATGACTTGCCCTGTTCTCAGATTCACAGCTTTCTCTGTGACATGATAGAATAGGTACCAGTATCTTTTATTACTCAATCTAATGTGAATTATTTTTATTTAATTGATACATAAAAGTTGTACTTACTAACAGAGAACCATGTAATGTTCAATACCAGAATTTTTTTTTTTTTTTTTTTTTTTTTTTTTTTGACATAGGTCTCATATGTCCTGGGCTAGTTTCAGACTCACTAGATACAATGGCCTTAAACTTCTGATTTTCTTTCCTTCACCTTCCAAGTGCTGGGATTACAGGTGTGCGTTCCATCAGTTTAAATTACACGGGATCTTTTAAAATGAAAATAAAGTAGTCCCTTTTTTTCTGGTATATATTATTCTGATTTCTGACTAGTCATTGCCTTGGTTTCAGTATCTCCTGCATTCTCTTAGTTTTAATTAATTTAAATCTTTTTAACTAGCTTATGTCATAAATTCTGACCTATAATAAAAAATGTTTTTCTCTAAAGCTGCTTTCCAATTAGCATAGAGTAAACCAAACTACCTGTGGAATTCTCAGAGGATTCTGTAGAATTTGAATCAGTGCCAGTTTTTTCTTTCCCAGTCAGTTTAGGAAGCGTCTCGTCTCTACTTTCTTGTGCTTGGCTTTCTTCTTCATCCTCCTCACCATCTGGGAATTCCCACTGAGATTCGCCCGACTGTTCGTTTACATAGAAATATCGTCTATGATCCCTAAATTACAAGAAAGAAAACACATGTTTTAAAATCCATTCTCCTACAAAGACACTTCCATTTGGTCCAGTCCCAGGACAGCAGTCTGCTCTCACAGGGATGAACCTCTTCTTATGGACTGCTATTCACAAAGGCAACAAAGAGCTTTGACAATCGAGGATGGAGAGCCCAGGGTAATTCAAAGCTATTTGCACTGCCAGCAACTCTGTGAATACAGCCCTAGACCCCCTCAAACAGATGACTTAGAAAACATCTCTCCTATTTTTTTTTTTGGCCAATGCATAACAGGGTTCCAAGTTTCATTAATGAAGGGACTCAATCTCCTAGAACACTAATTTCTCTTCCAAAGAAGAGAACAACGAAGTTTGTGAAAGGTGACTCTTCCCCTCTTGGACCGTGGAATTCACATTTCATATTCTTGGTATCAAACACAGTGAAAGCTAAAGAGAGGGAGAGGATCTGGGAGCTGAAAAATAAAAGAGCAAAGATTTCAAATAACGAAAAAAAAATCAAGAAAAGCCAAATATAAAAAGAAATGTTTTCATCTGACCTGCTGGCAGAAGATAGAAATCTTGTCCTTCATTCACATGTTCAGCCACGAAGTTTTCCTGAACTTCACCGAGGTTAATCAGGAGTAGTTGCTTCCAGAGGTCCTGTAAAGCGCACAGAGCTCTCGCATGCGCTTAACCCCCAAGCCCGCCCTACTCCGTGCAACACTCTGGAGTAAAAACTGGCTTTGTCCAATCTTGGGAAAAAATCCGTTACATGGAACACTTTTAACAATGCTTTGTTTCTCCAATGTGGCTGGCCAAACTGTACTTGTGGTGCTTTGCCCGGCCAGCACCGCTAACCGCAGCTGCTCTCAAAGTCTCCAGCCAGGCTGTCATGTCGTCAGGTGGTGGTGATCACAAATCATGTCTGAGATGTCAAAGGTGAAAGGTGAAAAGGGGAGAAGAGTGCGTACCTGTCCCAGTGGCAGGACCAGCCTTTAGGAGTGGCGTTTATTTCATACTGTTTGAGTTGTTCTGCTGCATCCTGAAGTTTGCGTTTAAGGTAGTTTCCATTTAGAGCCCCTTCCCGCCAGTCTGCAATTCGAGTCTGGAATCAAGAGAGGAGATTTACTTTATCATCTATGCTCCATGACTATACTCTCAAAGGAGAGGAGAACAAAGAGGCAAAGAAACCTGATTTGTTTTTTCAATCTGGATAGGACCTCACTCTTGCCCAGGCTGACCAGGAATTCACTATGTAGTCTCAGGCTGGCCTCGCACTCACAGAAATCCTCCTAGATCTGTTGCCTTAGTGCTGAAATTAAGGGAGTGGGCCATCATGCCTGGCTAGAAACCTGACCCTACATTCATAAAACAATCTTTTGTGTGTTGATGTACACAAAACAATCTTATTTATACTGTAGAGTTCTGAAAAATAAGACTGGAGTCCACTTTTTTTTTGGAGGTAGGGTCGGTGGTCTCCCTCTAGGTCAGGCAGACCTGGAACTCATTCTGTGGTTCCAGGCTGGCCTTGAACTCACAGTGGTCCTCCTACCATTGCTTTTTGAATGCTGGGATTAAATGTCCAGCCTAGTTATTTATTTATCTTTAATAGGGCTCAATTCTCCAGTACTCACAAAAAGATAAGACTATGCGTACAGTCTGGAGTTCATTTGTAGGCACTGGAGGAGTCTACCCAGCCCCTTTGCCTATAGGCATGCGTGAATTCTAGGTCAGCCTGAACTAGAGTGAGACCCTACCACAAAAAAGAAAAAAAAAAAAAAAAAAAAAGAAGAAGAAGAAGCTTACAGCCAGTCCTTCTTTTTCCTTTTTCACCCCTTTTTCTTTCATTGCAAGCAGCCCAAGCCAAGTAGTTGGTTTAGCTTGCAACCTGCATCTTCTCACTGAGTGGATACTACAGGAGCCTGGGTGGGGGAGGTGACCCTGCCCCTGAATTAAAAAACCATGTGGTGAAAGAACTGAGATGTGTCAATAATGGTTTGCCATGTGAGTTTTTAAAGGTAACTTCTTCATTTTACTGACATGTTCTAAACACCTTTCCATTACATGTTCTGTATTTTAATATGTTCATATTTGTAATTATGTTCTATAACGTATGCTTTGAATTTTACTTTTTTATAGTTTACAGGAATTTTTTTTTGTGCCTATTTCTTTTTATGCCACTATGTGAACCACTATGGAACAACTTAAATTTTGTGCCATAAAAGTATTTTTGTGGTAAGGTACTATTTTTTTTAGCTCTAGGGATATACCATCAAAAATACACCATACAATTTGAAACATAATTTTCTGTTGAATGAGCACACTGTAATCTAAAGCATTGGAAGGAGATAGCCAGACAGCAGACTTAAAACAGTCTTGTCTTTTTCATTTTTAATTTATTGTCGTACATGGGTTTCCTATTTATAATGACATCACAAGCTCATTGCATTTAATAACTGCAATGTTTGCTACTCTACCACAACTGATTTTCAATACTTTATTACAAAGAATGAAAACTGTAATGTTTTATTAACAATGCTTCTGGAAATGAATGCATTTTAAAGCAAATAAATCTTTTTGATAGACCTTTTAAAAAAAAACATGTGGGTGCTGGAGAGATGGCTTAGCAGTTAAGGTACTTGCCTGTGAAGGCTAAAGACCCATGTTTGACTCTCCAGATTCCATGTAAGCCAGATGCACAAAGGTGAGGCAAGTGCAAGGTCGCACATGCCCACTAGGTGGCACAAGTGTTTGGAATTTGATTGCAGTAGCTGAGGCCCTAACATGCCATATTCGTTCTTTCAAAAAACAAAAAACAAAACAAAACAAACAAAAACACTCAAAATACAACAAAAAAAACCAACCCAATGTGGCTTTTTAAATCACTTGGTAAAATTGAGTACATACTGTTGAGACTTTCCAATTAGCTTAATGGTTAGAGACATGTGTCTGTGTTTGATATTTTCTCTCTTGTTTCTTGCTTCAAAGATTTTTTTTTTTTTTTTTTTGGTTTTTCGAGGTAGGGTCTCACTTGTAGCCCAGGCTGACCTGAAATTCACTACTGAGTCTCAGGGTGGCCTGAAACTCACGGCAATCCTCCTACCTCTGCCTCCCGAGTGCTGGGATTAAAGGCATGTGCCACCATGCCCGGCTCATAAAATATTATTTATAGGCACCTTTTGGCTTCTTTATTTCCTGAGGTAAATTGAAGTATGGCTTTCTTAATCAACAGTCCAATAGATTTTAGCTGGGCAGTGTTTACATCCTATTCCAAAAGGTTTTCCTGACATACAATTTATTTTAAGATTTATGTGTTTCCTTAGTTTGGTTTTTGTGTTTTATGTCAATACTGCTTCAGACTAAGACATGTAAAAGCTGAGCACATGCCAGGTATGGGGGTGCATACCTTTAATTCCTGCACTCATGGGAGGCAGAGGTAGGAATATCATCATTAGTTCAAGGCCATCCTGAGACTACATAGTGAATTCCAGGTCAGCCTGGGCTAGAGTGAGACCCTAACCTCAAGGGGGGGGGGGGGGAGCTGAGCATGTGACTAAGATCAGACAAATATTTAAAAGTTCTATAAAACAAAAGGTCCCTTATGCATATGCTGTTTTTGCTCTATGCCACCTCAGTTGACTCGGAAACAAGGGTCCCCTGGCTCAGAACATAATAAGGTCCACCACATGTCCTCCAAACCTTAAAACAAAATGACCCAAATATGTGACTGTGGTTCAGCTCTATTCTCTCTCTGGTCCAATGTTACTAAAGCTTTAATAAGAATACAAATCTTGGGCTGGAGAGACGGCTTAGCGGTTTAGCGCTTGCCTGTGAAGCCTAAGGACCCCAGCTCGAGGCTCAATTCCCCAGGACCCAGGTTAGCCAGATGCACAAGGGGGCGCACGCATCTGGAGTTCGTTTACAGAGGTGAGCCCATTCTCTCTCTCTCTGCCTCCTTCTGTCTGCCGCTCTCAAATAAATAAATAAACAATTTTTAAAAAATTAAAAAAAAAAAGAGAATACAAATCTTGCAGGGCGTGGTGGCTCATGCCTTTAATCCCAGCACTCGGGAGGCACAAGGATCGCTGTGAGTTCGAGGTCACCATGAGACTCCATAGTGAATCCCAGATCAGCCTGGGCTAGAGTGAAACCCTACCTTGAAAAACCAAAAAAAAAAAAAAAAAAAAAAGAATACAAATCTTAGCTGGGCGTGGTGGCGCAGACCTTTAGTCCCAGCACTTGAGAGGAAGAGGTAGAAGGAATACCTTGAGTTCGAAGGCACCCTGAAACCCCACAAATTTTCAACTTCTGAGAGATTAAGAAAAGGGAGACTTATAGTGAGCTAAACTTTTTTTTTTGGGGGGGGGATGTGTTATAGAAGGATTATAAGAGAACTCTAATAAAAGACCAATAATTAGGCTAAACAAAGATGAATACCATGCCTAAATTTAGGGTTCTTATATGCTTACAAGCTCTTAAAAATGCTCAAAAAATTTCATATAGGAACATGACTTAATCTAAATTCAGCTTAAGTCAGACACAATTAATATCCTGTCCTGTGTGTCACAATGTCATAAACACATGTAATTCACATTCTCTGAAGATGTCTCACCTTAGACACATGTAAGACTGTCACCTTGTGTATTATAATTAGGTAAATTCTTTCATTTTAAACTTCCTAGGTTAAAAACAAATAGACAATTTCAAAATAAGACAAGAAATGCCAGGATGCTTAACTCTCTGCTCTGTCATTTCCTCTTGTTCTTGCTTATAACTGGCACACTGTTACATGTTATTTAAATTCATGGCAAGCTAGACTCTGGGAAAAGGTTTGGTGCCCCTTCAGCTCAGACGCCAAGCAAGTTTAAGCTGTGTCTCCTGAAGACCTTGTCCAAAGACAAAATGGTCAATTGTCTCTGACAAGGAAAAGAGAGTGACAAACAGCATATAACTTTGGTTCTCTTTATAGTTCCTCTCTTCTGATTCCCTAAGGTCACCTCTGTCAGATAAGATTTCTTGATTAAGTGGGTAAACTGATTCAACTAATTGTTTTCCACCTGAAAGCTAAATGGATGATTTAATAGTTAGAGGCACTTGCTAATAACTGAATGCTACATATTTCCTGCTTTGCTTCTAAGTTAAAAAAGAGTGGAGCGTGGTTGCACACACCTTTAGTCCCAGCACTAGGGAGGTATAAGTAGGAGGACTGCTGTGAGTTCGAGGCCACCCTGGGCTACTGAGAGACTCTACCTCAAAACCCACCTCCCCCCAAAAAAGGATGAATTTTTATATTCAGTATGATAAATGAAAGTCAAATAGATGGCTTAGAGGTAAGAGATACTTGACAGTGGCTATACTTATTTGGTATTTTCTGATCTGCTCCTAATTTTAGGCAAAGTTCACCTATAAATTCCTGTATCACATATAACGATTTACAGCTTTTCAAAGGCTTTTACCTGATATGTTGGTTACTCCCAATGATCCATTTTGTCAAATGGGTGGCTAAAAAGATACTATACAGACAGACCAGTTGAGACCCTGTTCTCTACCACGGGAATAGGCATAAGGGCCCATTAGTAAGGACTTAAATTTGTAGGCCCTGAGAAGCACAAGAATAAGGCCACATTGGACAGATAGCCTCACCCCCAGGCAAACCTTTCTCAGGACCTGTTTTCTGGCTGTGAAAACAAGTGTAGGGTCCTATTAGGTAAGAGTTCAATCCTATAGTTCCCAAACTTGTTTGGAGACCCACTGGGAAGAACTTAAATCCGTGGACTCTAAGATAGGGAAATACCCTACAAAGTCTCACTGGTGTCAGACAGCTGCACACAAGCAGACTCTTTGTCCTATTCTCTGGTCACAGCAATGGGTACAGGAGATGAAGAGAGGTTTCTCTTCATACATGAGCAGAGGCTTTACTAGAGATGTCCAGATAAGAGTAGCTAGGCTTGGGCTGGAGAGACAGTTAAGCAGTTAAGGCATGTGCCTACAAAGCCAAGGACCCAGGTTTGATTCCTCAGGCCCACATAAATCAGATGCACAAAGTGGCACATGCATCTGGAGTTTGTTTGTAGTGGCTGAAGGCCCTGGTGTGCCCCTTCTCTCTCAAATAAATAAAAATATTTTAGAAAGTAACTAGGCTTGTATTTCTGTTTCCCCCTACATATGGAAACAACCACCTTCAAAATTCCACAAAGGATCCCACCCCCTCGCCTGTCTGCTAAAACAATGGGAAAAAATTAGACCCAATAAGCGATTTTATTTTCTGTCGGAGAGACTGGTCACAATAACCTTGAAAATACAAAAGTGGCCACCACAGGACAATTTTAAGCACTACATAATTCTCTAACCTGACCTTTTTCTTATAGGAAAAATAAAATATAAAAAAGGGAAAAATGGAAAAAGTACCTTAAATGCAGTTATTCTATTACCTACATGACTATTTAAACTGGCAAAGGACCTATCACTCCAGTTAGTTTCTGGCTCATTAATTCCTAACTCTCTAGCTCTAGCCAGAGGTTTCAGACTGAACTGATACAAACCTCAAGATGTCAGGGCTAAGGTCTTAACTAAAGTTAATTTGCTCATGGTTTAAGGGTTATAAAAACTAGCTTTAAGAGGCTGGAGAGATGGCTTAGCAGTAAACGCGCATGCCTGCAAAGCTTAGGGACCCAGGTTCGATTTCCAGGTCCCACAAAAGCCAGACGCACATAGTGGAACATGCCTCTAGAGTTTGTTTCCAGTGGCTGGAAGCCCTGGAATGCCCATTTTCACTCTCTTTCTCAAATAAACAAATTAATTAAAATAATAAAAAGAAAACTAGCTTTAAGGTATGCCAAATTAACTATGTTTCTCCATTTGTCAAGTTATTATTGTTATTTTTAATTTTTTAATTATTTGTTATCAGAGACAATATGTGAGAGAAAAAAAATTGGCATGCCAGGGCCTCAGCCACTGCAATTGAACTCCAGACACATGAGCCATCTTGTGCCTCTGGATATGTGGAGCCTGGAGACTTGAACATGAGTCATTGGGCTTTGCAGGCAAAGCCTTAACCACTAAGCCATCTCTCCAGCCTTATCAAGATTTTTTCTCAAGGTGGACTTGAACTCATGGCAATCCCTCCTACTTCTGCCTCCCTTGTGCTGGGAATAAAGGTGTGTGCCAGCACACCCAGCATCAAGGTTTTTTTTTTTTTTTTCTATTAGGAAAACTGAGTCTTAAGGTAAAGATTCACTTATTAGTGCTTAATTTTCCAAGATAAGGTTTTCATACCTAACACAGGAATTTTAAAAATAGCCCCTGGAAGCCAGTCGTGGTGGCGCACGCCTTTAATCCCAGCACTCCGGAGGCAGAGGTAGAAGGATTGCCGTGAGTTCGAGGCCACCCTGAGACTCCATAGTGAATTCCAGGTCAGCCTGGCCTAGAGTGAGACCCTACCTCAAAAAGCCAAAAAAAAAAAAAAAAAAAAAAAGCCCCTAGGTTAGAGAACCTCCTCTTTTCAGATGCCAGTGACCTTGGGATGACTCAAAAGGCACCATGGTGCTGACAAGAAGTGACAGTGGAGTGCTCAGCACTGAAATATCTTATCTCTATCACACCTTCCAAGGCTCAGGGTCCATTGCAGAAGAGGTGGCGGAAAGAACGTAAGAGCCAAAGGAAGGGTAGGACTCCTTATAAGGTGCTCCTCCAGACTAAAAATAGCCTGGATATCCATGACCTCACAGTGCCTGACACTACCTACTCAAGACCATGATAATAGGAGGAAAAGATCATGACATCAAAATAGAAGAGAGACTGATTGAGAGGGGGAGGGGATATAATGGAGAGTGGAGTTTCAAAGGGGAAACTGGGGGAGGGAAACAATTACCAAGGGACATTGCTTACAATCATGGGAGTTGTCAATAAAAAAAATTTTTAAAAATAGCTCCGAAAAAAGATATTCCACTTCCGGTTAAGATGGCGGCATAGGTACCACGCCAAAGCAGCCCAGGGGGGAAGAAGCCGAAAAAAACCGCAGCAAAATACACAATTTTACTAAAAAGTGAGGTGAATAGCAAATTGAAACGGCAGCGGAGAAGTAGGAGAGATCCAGAGCATCCAGAGCCCACACAGACCGGCAGAAGCAGTTCCGGCAGGTCTGGCGGCGCCCAGAAAGCCGCCAGGCTTGGCTCGAGCCGCAGGAAAAGCCAGGTGAGGGGATTTTCCACTCACACCGGAGCTCTCCGCAAACTCAAGAAACGAGATGGGAGAACGGCAGTGAACGGAGGAGCAGATGAAAAGGTAGAAGAACACGTGGAACAGCAGGCGGACTAGAGCAGCATCGGCAGCCTCCCCTCCCCCACCGCCAGTGGACAGCTCCAGCGAACAGAGCAGCGGTCCAGGGACCCAGCCACAACAACCTGAACTGACAGCGGGACCCAAGCAGGAGCAGAGGTAACTGGGATTACACCAGGGAAGGGTCTCACCTGGTCACAAGCTGACTTGGGACCCTCAACAGATCAGAACTCTTAACCTCCTTGGTGTCAGGATTAAGGCTGTGAGTGGGGCAGCACACACCCTAAGGGACAGTCAGAGCATCTGGTTGTGGTAATACCTACTCTTGGATAAATATTCTGAGCTGTTTTTTCATTGAACGTGTACACTGTTTAATTGAATTTCAGAATCTATCTGTATTTGGTTCCACTCGGCCTACTTGAATACTCTCATAGCAAGCAAACAAAACACCTAGGGTCACTTTTGTAGATACCCTGAGAGTCTTGAGAGCCACACCTAGGGCCTTAAGCTCCTACCCTGAAGTTATATAACATAAGATTGACTGATACATCTAATAATACCCAGCTAACTAGAAAATCCAACCATTAAATAACCCAGGATGAAAAAATATATACATTATAACACAAGAAACACCAAAAATCAAGACAATATAAATCCACCAAAAAGTATTAGTGCATCAGAAATGACCTCCAGTGACAACGAGTTAGAGGAAATGCGAGAGAAAGATTTAAAAAGAATGATTATAAATATGTTTAGAGAAGTCAAAGAAGAAATCAAAGGAATGAAAGAGGAAATCAAAGGAATCAAAGAAAACACAGGACACCAACTTAATGAAATAAAGAGGTCAATACTAGACATAAATAAGGAAATAGAAATAATAAAGAAAAACCAGTCAGAATTACTAGCAATGAAGAACAAAAACGGATGAAGGAAAAAAAAAAGGAAAAAAAAAGAATGAAGTTAATGAAATAAAAAACTCTGTAGAAAATCTCACCAGTAGAATGGATGAAGGAGAGGACAGAATATCTAAGCTAGAAGACCAGATGGCAGATCTAATACAGTTCAATAAAGAGAAAGACAAAGTAATAGAAAAGTATGAGTGGGAATTTCAAGATATTTGGGACACTATGAAAAGATCAAACATAAGAATTCAGGGCATAATAGAAGGAGAAGAATTTCACTCCAAAGGCATAGTAGGCATCTTCAACAAAATCATAGAAGAAAACTTCCCCCAAATTGGGAAAGAGGTGCCAATGCAGATATAGGAATCCTTTAGAACACCAGCCAGAGAAAACCTGGAAAGAACCTTTCCTTGCCATATTATAATCAAACTACCAAACACACAAACCAAAGAAAAAATTTTGAAAGCAGTCAGAGAGAAAAATCAAGTTACCTACAAAGGCAAGCCTATCAGGATTACAGCAGATTACTCAACACAAACTTTAAAAGCCAGAAGGGCATGGAGTGATGTATTCCAAATCCTGAAAGATAACAACTGTCAACCAGGTTACTTTATCCTGCAAAACTATCCATTCAAATAGATGGAGAAATAAGGACATTCCACAACAAAAGCAAGCTAAAGGAGTATTTGAAGACAAAACCAGCTCTATAGGAAATACTTGAAAGAATCCTCCATGCTGAAGAAAAAGAAAAGCACACATATAAGGAACCAGGAAAAAACAAACAATACTCAAATACGAATTAACACAAGAGAGCAAAGGTAAAACCGGAAGAACTACAAAAAAATGGCAGAAATGAATACAAACTTTTCAATATTATCTCTTAATATAAACGGCCTCAATGCTCCAACCAAAAGGCATAGGTTCGCAGACTGGGTTAAAAAGCAGGATACTTCAAATTGTTGCCTCCAAGAAATCCACCTTTCTACAAAGGGTGGACACTATCTTAGGGTGAAAGGTTGGAAAATGGTGTTTCAAGCAAATGGACCTAGAAAACAAGCAGGGGTTGCTATCCTAATATCTGACAAGGTAGACTTCAGTCCAACATTACTTAAGAAAGATAAGGAAGGTCCCTTTATATTGATTAAAGGCACCCTCCAACAGGAGAACATCACAGTCCTAAACATATATGCACCTAGCATGAGGGCCCCCAAATTCATCAAACAAACGCTATTAGAACCAAGGTCACAGATAACACCAAACACAGTGGTGGTAGGTGACTTCAACACCCCACTCTCATCAACTGACAGGTCATCCCAGCAAAAAGTAAACAGAGAGGCATCTGGACTAAATGAGGTCATAGAAGGAATGGACCTAACAGATTATCTACAGGACATTTCATCCAAATGCTGCAGAATATACATTCTTTTCAGCAGCACATGGAACATTCTCTAAAATAGACCATATAATAGGACACAAAGCAAATCTTAACAAATACAGGAAAATTGAAATAATTCCTTGCACTCTATCTGACCACAATGGAATCAAACTACAAATCAATAGCAAGAAAGGCTACAGAGCATACACAAAATCATGGAAATTAAACAACACACTACTAAATGATGAATGGGTCAATGAAGAAATCAAGAAGGAAATCAAAAAATTTATAGAGTCCAACGATAATGAGAACACAACATAACAAATTCTCTGGGACACAATGAAGGCAGTCCTAAGAGGGAAATTTATAGCTTTAAGTGCCTATATTAAGAAATTAGAAAGGTCTCAAGTAAACGACCTAATGCTTAACCTTAAAGCCTTGGAAAAAGAAGAACAAGGCAAACCAAAAATCAGTAGACGGGAAGAAATAATAAAGATTAGGGCAGAAATTAATGAAATCAAAACCAAAAAAACAATCCAAAGAACCAATGAAACAAAGAGTTGGTTCTTTGAAGGATAAACAAGATTGATAAACCCTTAGCAAATCTGACCAAAAGAAAGAGAGAAGAGACACAAATTAATAAAATTAGAGATGAAAACGGTAACATCACAACAGATCCCAGAGAAATTCAAAAAATCATAGGGACATACTATAAAAGCATATACTCCACTAAGTATGAAAATCTGAAAGAAATGGATGATTTCCTTGATTTATATGACCTACCTAAATTAAATCAAGATGAGATTAATCACTTAAATAGACCTATAACAAGCATGGAGATCCAAGCGGTTATCAAAAATCTCCCAACTAAAAAAAGTTCAGGACCAGAAGGATTCACTGCTGAATTTCACCAGACCTTCAGGGAAGAACTAACACCATTGCTTCTTAAGCTTTTCCATAAAATAGAAAAAGAAGGAATCCTACCAAATTCCTTCTATGAAGGCAGCATCACACTGATACCAAAACCAGGCAAAGACAGAACAAAAAAAATTACAGACCAATCTCCCTCATGAACATAGATGCAAAAATTCTCAACAAAATATTGACAAACAGAATACAAGAATGTATCAGAAAGATCATTCACCCTGACCAAGTAGGCTTTATCCCACAGATGCAGGGATGGTTCAACATACTCAAATCGATAAATGTAATACATTATATAAGTGGACTGAAGGACAAAAACCACATGATCACCTCATTAGATGCAGAAAAAGCATTTGACAAAATCCAACATCCCTTCATGATAAAAAAATGTTCTACATCCCTAGTCATCAGGGAAATGCAGATTAAAACTACGATGAGATTCCATCTCACTCCTGTCAGATTGGCTACAATCATGAAAACAAATGATCATAAATGCTGGCGACGATGTGGAAAAAGAGGAACCCTTCTACACTGTTGGTGGGAATGCAATCTGGTCCAGCCATTGTAGAAATCAGTGTGGAGGTTCCTAAGACAGCTAAAAATTGACCTACCATATGACCCAGCTATAGCACTCCTAGGCATATACCCTAAGGACTCATCCCATTTCCTTAGAAGTACATGCTCAACCACGGTTATTGCCGCTCAATTCATAATAGCTGGGAAATGGAACCAGCCTAGATGTCCCTCAACTGATGAGTGGATAATGAAGATGTGGCACATTTATACAAAGGAATTCTACTCAGCGGTAAAGAAAAATGAAGTTATGAAATTTGCAGGAAAATGGATTAATCTGGAAAGGATTATACTAAGTGAGGTAACCCAGGCCCAGAAAGCCAAGCGCCACATGTTTTCCCTCATATGTGGATCCTAGCTACAGATGATTGGACTTCTGTGTGACAAGGAAAAAACTCAGTAGCAGAGACCAGTAAGTTAAAAAGCAGATACAAAGGGAAGAGAAAGGAAGGGAGGAGGGTACTTAATAGGTTGGTATTGTATAAATGTAAGTAGAAGAATAGATTAAAGAGGGTGAAAAGGCCCAAAGTGAGGTCAGGGGAAGAGATTGAGTAAAGGAAAGGTGGAGGGAGGACTAATCTAAGAAAATGCTAATAAATCATATGGAATCCTCTGGTTTTGGACAATGGAACACTCAGGAGCCATAGATCGTTGTTAGAAACTTTTCAGTGCCAGGGATGGGATACCTTCCAGTGAGTTGTTGGCCAGGGAGGTTCCTGATGCCCCCAAAACATTATAGGCCATTGCTGAGGCCCTTGGTCTCCCACCAGGAATAGATGGTAAGACCCTATTGCTGAAGACTCCACATACTTGGGTGGCAAGGCCACTGAGAAATTCTGCTGCAACTGAGCTGATAATCTCCTCCATGTAGAGCAGGTGAGAGAAAGCTGGAAGAAGCCATTCTACATTTAGTTCAATGGGAGAGAGATATCACCAGTGAAGATACTCAACAGTGGACAATGCAAGCCTTATAATTGGACAGCCAGGCCAAATGAGCCAACGGGTGCAATAGTGGCACGTCTGTCATGGTGGAAACCAACTGCCCTCCAATTGGACTGGAGGCCCGCTCCATGGGGGGAATACATCCCTGATACTGAAAACTTAAAACAGGGGTAGTCAGGAGCCCTAGGGGCGTAACATCTGCTGATGTCTGGAAAAATGAATATACTATGCTTACCAAACTGCCCAGTAAACACTTTTCTTAATATTCATACCCTTATATTAATGCTACTCTCACTTTGGGTAGACAATCTTCTCTTTTCAGATGGCAGTGACCTTGGGATGACTCAGAAGGTATCATAGTGCTGGAAAGAAGTGATTGGAGTACTGGAGTACTGAGTAACATCTCGATCACACCTTCCAAGGCTCAGGGTCTAATGCGCAAGAGGTGGTGGAAAGAATGTAAGAGCCAAAGGAAGGGCAGGACTCCTTACAACGTCCTCCCTCCAGACATAAAATGGCCTGGATATCCATGATCTCATAGTGCCTGACACTACCTGCACAAGACTATCATAAGATGAGCAAAAGATCATGACATCAAAATAAGAGAGAGACTGATTGAGATGGGGAGGGGATATGATGGAGAATGGAATTTCAAAGGGGAAAGTGGAGGGAGGTAGGGTAGCACCATGGGATATTTTTTATAATCATGGAAAATGTTAATAAAAATAAAAAAAATAGCTCCTGTTTTATTTATTGCTAATTCTATCAAATGGTCATCATTAGGTTCATCTATATTTTTAAATCTATTTGAGAGAAAGGCAGATAAGAGATAGAAAATGGGTGCACCAGGGCCCTCAGCCACTGCAAAAGAACTCCAGATGCATGCTCCACCTTATACATTTGGCTTACATGGGTCCTGGGGAATCAAACCTGGGTCCTTTGGTTTTGCAGGCAAGCATGTTAACTGCTAAGCCACCTCTCCAGCCCTTCATTTAAGTTCATATGATTTAATTTCATCTAGTCATTGCAACTTTTATCCTCCGGTTAGGTAAAATATGTTGAGATATAGTGCCTAAGCTTTATTAACTTTAACTCATAGATAAAACATAAAATTGCTTTATACTAATCAAATTTTCTTTCTTTCTTTTTGGTTTTTCAAGGCAGGGTTTTGCTCTAGACCAGTCTGACCTCGAATTCTCTATGTAATGTCAGGATGGCCTCAAACTCATGGCAATTCTCCTACCTGTGCCTCCCAAGTGCTGGGATTAAAGGTGTGTGCCACCATGCACAACACAATTTTTTTTTTTTTTAATTTTGTTTGCTTTTGAGGTAGGGCCTTGCTCTAGTCCAGGCTGACCTGAATCCACTATGTAGTCTCAGGTTGCCCTCAAACTCACAACAATCCTATCTCTGCCTCCTGAGTGCTGGGATTAAAGTCATTTACCACCATGCCCGGTGTAATCAAACTTTCTAATGTACATGAGATTAATTACGATTCAAAACTAAGCTAAGAACATTATCCAACAGTCTTTTCTCTTTCAAAATAGGTTTGGCCAAGGGTTGTTTTAGAGCTGAGCTGTTTTAGTTCAGAAATAAACAGGTTCTGCTCCATTATAATCAGATAGTTTTAATTAAGATTTTGCTTAAGTAACTGTCTCATTTCTGGTATCTCAAGTTCATTATTTATTCCCTACTTCATGGTTTAGCCTCATGCTTAATGGTCTTCACCTGAGAAAAATGATTTCAAGCTCTGAGGTTCTGTTCTAAGTCCAGCCTTCTGTGGGCAATTGGTACCTACACAGGCACCCAGACTAATCAGAGATGTTTTCAAATACAGGTGCCAAAACTTTATGCTGTCTTTTTCTGATAGTTTCTAGGTCACATTAATTGGTTGAGATTTATAGATAAAAATATTAAAAACCTCTACTCCACAAAACTGGATAATATGGAGGAGATGGATAAATTCCTAGACGCATACCATCTACCAAAGCTAAACTCAGAGCAGATTAATCACCTCAATAACCCATCACACTCATGGAGATTGAAAAAGTAATAAAAAAAACCTCCCAAAAAAGAAGAGTCCAGGACCAGATGGCTTCTCAGCTGAATTCTATCAAACCTTCATGGAAGAACTCAAACCAATCTTCCCCAAACTGTGCCACACAATTGGTGAACAGGAAAAGTTACCCACCTCCTTTTATGAAGCTAGCATCACCCTAATTCCAAAACCAGACAGAGATGCCACAAGAAAAGAAAACTACCGGCCTATTTCCCTGATGAATTTAGATGCAAAGATCCTGAACAAAATTCTCACAAACCGAATTCAACAACACATCAAAATCATTATCCACCTTGACCAAGTGGGATTCACCCCAGGAACACAGGGGTGGTTCAACATACAGAAATCTGTCAATGTCATACAGCACATAAACAAGGTTAAACATAAAAACCACATGATCATTTCGATAGATGCAGAAAAGGCCTTTGACAAGATACAACATCACTTCATGATCAAAACATTGGAGAGAATTGGCATGGTTGGTTCATATCTTAACCTAATAAAGGCAATATACAAAGCTCCGAAGGCCCAAATAATACTTAATGGAGAGAGACTGGAGGAATTCCCATTAAGATCAGGAACAAGACAGGTTGTCCACTCTCACCTCTGCTTTTCAATATAGTACTGGAAGTCCTAGCTCAAGCAATAAGACAGGAGAAGGAAATAAAAGGGATACAATTTGGAAAGGAAGAAGTTAAGTTAGCTCTATTCGCTGATGACATGATTGTATTTGTAAGAGACCCGAGAGACTCCATCTCAAAACTCCTGAAGGTGATTAATTCTTATAGTAAAGTAGTAGGGTACAAAATCAATGTACAAAATCAGTAGCCTTTCTATATGCAAATGACAAAGATACAGAGAAAGAAATAAGGGACATAGTCCCATTTTCAATAGCAACAACAACAAAAAATACCTTGGAATAACGTTAACCAAGGAAGTGAAAGATCTATACAATGAAAACATAAAAACACTCAAAAAAGAAATTGAGGCCGACTTGAGAAAATGGAAAGACCTCCCATGCTCCTAGATAGGCAGAATTAACATTGTGAAGATGACAATCCTACCAAAGGCAATATACAGATTTAATGCAATTCCAATTAAAATCCCTACAGTGTTCTTCACAGAGATAGAAAACATGATCCCAAATTTCATATGGAAAGGCAGAAGGCCTCACATATCCAAACATATCCTCAGCAAAAGAAATACCTCTGGAGGCATCACCATACCTGATCTAAAGCTATATTACACAACCATAGTAACAAAAACAGCATGGTACTGGCATAAAAACAGGAGTATAGACCCAGACTTTGGGTCAAGCAACTATAGCTACTTGATGTTCGATAAAGGCCCGAACAATATAGGCTGGAAAAAAGACAGCATCTTCAACAAATGGTGCTGGACAAACTGGATAGCCATATGCAGGAAACTGAAACTTGATCCACACATTTCACCATGCACTACACTCAAGTCCAAATGGATCAAAGACCTCAATATAAGACCAGAAACTCGAATACTACTGGAGGAAAATTTAGGAAGTACTTTCCACGATATAGGAATGGAAAAAGACTTCCTGAACAAAACCCTAGTAGCTCACGATCTTAAACAGTCACTCAACCGATGGGAACACATGAAGCTGAAGAGTTTCTTTACAGACAAGCATACAATAAGCAAAGCCAATAGATTACCCACAGAATGGGAGAAAATATTTGCGGGTTATCCAACTGATAGAGGCCTAATCTCTAGAATCTATAGAGAACTCAAAAATCTAAACAGTAAGAAGTCAAACACCCCACTCACAAAATGGGGCAAAGAGATGAACAGGCAGTTCACAGAGGAAGAAATGCAAATGGCAAACACACACTTAAGAAAATGTTCATCATCCCTAATCATCAGAGAAATGCAAATTAAAACAACTATGAGATTCCACCTTACCCCAATAAGGATAGCAAGTGGTACAACCACTTTGGAAAGCAATATGGAGACTCCTGAAAAAGCTGACTATAGAGATACCAACAGACCCAGTTATTCCCTTACTGGCATCTACCCTAAAACCCTCAAACCACAGGCTAGAGAGATTTGCTCGGCCATGTTTGTAGCGGCAATAGCTAAGACCTGGAATCAACCCAGAAGTCCATCACTAGAAGAATGGATAACTAAGATGTGGTATATCTACACAATGGAATTCTATACAGCAGTAGGAAAAAATGACACAATGAAATTTGAGGAAAAATGGTTGAACCTGGAACAGATCATTTTCAGTGAACTTACCCAATCACAGAAAAAAAATCGCCACATACTCTTACTCATCTACAGCACCTAACCTGAATCTACCCAAGATACCTTACATACCCAGCAAGCATCTCGTGGACTAGACACTAGGATGGATGGGGAGGGAGGGGAGAGCATCGAAGGGGTGGGAAACACAAATCTAGACCCAAAAGGCAATGGTACCATAAAATTCTACTTCCAAAAAGACAGACCAAATGGCTGAACCTTCACTAGGCCCTTACAGGGAACACCTGAACCACAAGACACTGGAGAGGGTAGGATCAAGACTAACCTTAATCTTCTACATCTTCCCTCCCTCCCTGTCCCTCTCCCTCCTCTCTAACTCTAACTTCCTAAAAGACAGACAGATTTCTGTCCGAGTACTTGATGACCCACCAAAGGTTAGTGGTAAGACCCTACTGCTGAAGACACCTTATGTGGCTGACATGCAAATTAGAATGGCATGGCTGGAAGTTGGAAGACAGTCAGTCCCCAGACAGGCAGCGCATCTAGTGCCAGAAGGTGCTACATGGGCGACTGGGGGAAATTGACCAATATCTGTCGAAGCAACGCATGGTCTAACCTACTTAGCAGCAAATAACTTGTTGTGATGCCCACACAAGTGCAGTGGTGGCACACAGCCATGGTGGGGAATCAACTGCTCTCAATTTGGCTAACTGATCCCCTCACTGGTATGGGATCCATAGCTGGAGCTGGGAAACAAGTCAGAACCATATCCAAACATAAGCCCACTCTCCAATATCAAGCTACCATCAATTGTGGGCTACAAGAGGGACTACACCTATTAAATTCTCTATTAAAAAAAGTAAGGGTTATCTCCTTTGTCCTGGTGCTAACTTACTCTCCGTTGGAGAATCTGCTTCTCTTTTTCAGATAGATGTAGATCATAAGGAGACAGCCACCCCATCATACCTCAAAAGGGCCGCGGCTGAAACTAAGAAAAATGGGCGAAACAAGCAAGGGTGCTGTTTTCCTGATGAACCGGATACCAGCAGAAGGGGGAAGGAGATCAACACAGAGAAAAATCAACTCCTACCAAATCAGAGAGCCAGAGCCTCAGAGGCCCCCAACACCTCATCACTGAAGCAGACCAAAAATGAACCCAACATGGCTCAGGGAAATTTTGTGGAAGAGAGGTCCGAAAGAATGTCAGAGCCATATGTTGGGTCATGATATGGCAGAGACATTCATCTTACACCTAACTGTGGGCTAACTCCACAATGCATGACCCATATACCTCAACAAGGAGGGGCCAAGGGGAGGGGGAAGGTCACGGATGAACCTAACAATGGTACCAAACTGACTGTATTTGCTGAATACAAAACTAATTAATAAAAAATATATATTATTGTTTTCAGGACTGGTAAAATATTTTGCCTGTACTTATCGCTATGAGGTATTTAAAGGATAAGACATACCTGCTTAGATGTCATATGGCACACAGAAACTGAAAAGGCTTTAAGTAACATAGCCAAGGGAATCTCCCTTAGCTGTGGTTCAAACAACATATCTGCTGTCTAAGACATAGAAAGAACAGATTCAGACTGTCAGACACTACTGTGCCATTTGGTGAACAGTACTGGGAGTGGATCTCAGGTTTTTCATGGTGAAAAAGATTATACCTATTACAACCCTTATAGTTATCAATTTTTGGACCCTGTGTAAGCAATTTTTTTTTTTTTAAATTTATGAGAGCGAGCAAGGGGGGGGGGGAAGGGAGGGGACTGTTGTGCTAGGGCCCTACCCACAGCAAATGAACTCCAGACACGTTCGCCACCTTGTGTGCAGTGCTACTTGTGCACATGCACTATTTTGTGCACCTGACTTAAATGGGTTCTGGGGAGTCAAACCTGGGTCCTTGGCTTTGCAGGCAAAGGCCTTAGCCACTAAGCCATCTCTTCAGCTCTCAATTGCTCTTTTAACTTTATCTCTGCTTGTTTACAGTCAGCCCACACTTCGATGATTCTGAAACAATTTAACTCCACCTACCTGGGTTCCCTCAAATGCTATTCAAGGCCGAGAAGTCTGCAAAAATGGAAACTGTAAAGGTGTGTAGTTTGCTGTGTGCCCACTTCTTAACTCCTTGCCTTTATTCTCAACATTTTCTTCCAGGACTGTCTTCTTTCATTCCACCAATACACTTTCTGGTCCCTCAGTCCCACTGGCACACCCAACAACCACATTCACCTTGAAGAAGCCAGATTGGTCTCTGCCCTAACAGTAGTAAAAGAGAGTGAGAGAGCTGGCACACTGGGGCCTCACTGCAATCAACTCCAGACACTTGCACCACCTAGTGCATATGTGCGACCTTGTGGATGCACCACCTTTGGGTGTCTGGCTTACTTGGATTCTGGAGAATAGAACATGGGTCCTCAGGATTCAAGTGCCTTAACCACTAAGACATCTTTCCAGCCCGCACAATTCTATTTTGATTTCACTAATAAAGGTTAAATATAACATCAAGGATTTAAAAGTAAGTAAAACAGAGTCGTAACATAGAAATCCAGTATTTATACCAAAAACAACTGGAATTACCTCAGTCTGTAAGAGCAGCATGTGAAAGTTGGAGATGGATTGTCTATTAATGCCTAGAAATTCAAATTTACTTGTCAGGGTATTTGCCAGTTCTCCAATCTGAAACTGTAATATAGAAAAAAAAAAAAAGTAAATAAAAATAGAACCATAGCATTATATCCTGCATTATGTTGCAGACACTAGAAACAGAAGTCTGCCTATAAAACGCTCTCATACAACTATAATTATAAATAAAATTGCAACTTATAATAAAATTCACATAAAATAAAGATGGCACATCTATAAGAATCATGCTTATCTGCTTATACCATCATAGTTCAATATACTAATGTGAAATTCAACAGCTGAAAACAGCACTTCAAGTCAAACACACAGAAAGGAGCAGAATTAGAGTGGTGGCTGCTAGATACTAGAGCAATAGGGCAATTCTGGTCAGAGTATACACTGCCACCTATAAATTTTGGGGGTCTAATGTACATTAATGGTGACTACAGTTAATCATACTATCATACTATACTGTGTACTAGAAATTTGAAATTGTTTTAACCTCCCACTCAAAATATATCTTTGGCTGGGTGTGGTGGCACATGCCTTTAATTGCAGCACTCGAAAGGCAGAGGTAGGAGGATCACTGTGAGATCAAGGCCAGCCTGAGGCTACATAGTGAATTCTAGGTCAGCCTGAACTTGAGTGAGACTTTACTTCAAAAAACCAAGACTTTCAACTTAAAATAATGCAGTAGAATTACATCTTTTGGGTATTATAATTACTATAAGGCTAGATGTGATGGTGAACCCCTTTAATCTCAGCATGGGCTTCAAAATAAGTTCCAGGTAAGCATGGGCAACAGTGAGACCCTACCTCAAAAAAATAAAAATACTTAGAAGTGATAAAGTATATAGAAGATGTATATAGGTAGAAATTTGAACAGCTGCAGATGTTGGTATACTTATATGGGGTCCTGGATACAAATCCCCCATGGGTACCACAGGGTGACAGTACTTAGGTGATCCAATTTTCCTCATAAGATTAGGTTAGTAAAGAAAGTAGAAGCAAATCTACTTTGTTTATAGACAGGTATTTCATGGAGAAATTAAAATGACTTTTTTTGTTTATTTGTTTTTTTGAGGTAGGGTCTCCACTTAAGCCAGGCTGACCTGCAACTCATGACAATCCTTCTACTTCTGTCTCCCAAGTGCTGGGATTAAAGGTATGTACTGCCATTCCTGGCTCTAAATCTGATTTTTAATCTCCTTAGTATGTGCTAACCAGAAAAGCCTATATTGCAAAGTTTTTTTTTTTTTTTTTGAAGCCAAGGGTAACTTCAACATAAGTAATCAGCATTCAGAATTTTCAAATCATTTCTCAGCATCAAACAAGGCCTAGGACTACTTATTTCACCCTTAAATGAGACTTCTTTCACCTAACAAAGTGAAAGTTTTAGGTTTGGAGAAAGTAAACATTATTGCAACTTGCTATCAAAAAGATGCTAAATTTTTTTTGTTTGTTTTATTTTTGGTTTTTCAAGGTATGATTTCACTCTAGCCCAGGCTGACCTGGGATTCACTCTGAAGTCTCAGGGTGACCTTGAACTCTCAGAGATCCTCCTACCTCTGCCTCCCAAGTGCTGGGATTAAAGTCATGTGCCACCACACCTAGCCTGATTATTAATTTATTAATATTATTAATAATTAATTAATTATTAATTTATTTTTCTAGTTAAGAGTTTTGCTGTAGCCCAGGCTGACCTGGAATTCACTATGTAGTCTCAAGAGTGGCCTAGAACTCACGGCAATCCTACCTCTGCCTCCCAAGTGCTGGGATTAAAGGCATATACCATGGTGCCCAGCTAAAATTTTCTTTTTTTTTTTTCCCCAAGGTAGGGTCTCGCTCCAGCCCAGGCCGTCCTGGAATTCACTATGTACTCTCTCAGGCTGGCCTTGAACTCACAAAGATCTTACCTCAGCCTCCTGAGTGCTGGGATTGAAGGTGTGTGCCACCTTGTTTGACTAAACTGGGTTTTCATTGGACATAGCAACCCCTGTAGTCCTATTCTTGGGAGGCTGAGGCAGGAAGACCCTGAGTTTCGGCCTATCCTGGACTGCATAGGATGGTTTCAAATCAAACCTCTGTCAAGTTACATGAGTACACATACTTTCAGGTCTTGTTCTTCTTCTACTTTAGGTGCCGTTTGTACTTTTATCTTCTCCGAAGATTCTTCCACTTCTTCTGTTTCTTTGTCTGAACTTTCATCTATTTTTTCTGAATTTTCAGCACCAATTGCTGCAGAAGAAAGCACATGAAACTAAACCAAAGAGCCAGCTCTCCCAAAATGTATCTTTTCTTAAAATGTGTATAAATTCACATTGTTCTACTTGTTATCTTTTATCTTCTGCTTTCCATTTCTCCTTATCACCTTTTCTCATCTTTTTTCTAGAATGCCAACAATTACTTATAAAAGCTAAGTATCAAACCTAGAATTCATGAGCAATATGAAAGGTTTTAAACTCGGAGCAGTCTTAACATCAAACCATTCATCTGCCAGGTGTGGTGGTGGCCTGTGCCTGCAATCCCTGAACTCAGAGGCGAATACCAAGAGGATCCTGAGTTTTAGGCCAGCCTTGGCTACATTGCAATCTCTGTCTCAAAAACATTACTGGGCTGGGGAGATGGCTCAGCAGTTAAGGGTACTTGCTTGCAAAGTCTACTGGCTCAGGTTTGAAGAGCCAGATACATAATATGGTGCATGTGTCTAAAGTTCGTCTGCAGAGGCAAGATACCGTGGTGTGCCTATTCTCTAATAAATAAAAACACTACTACTACCACCACTACCAAAACCCATTCAATTTTCTTCCTGAACTAGCTAAGTCCTATAGACAATCATTCTCTCTCTCTCTCTTTCTCTCTGCTTGTCTCTCTCTCTCAGATAAAATAAATATTTAAAAAGACAAAGCAGGGTGTGGTGGCATACACCTTTAATCCCAGCATTCAGGAGGCAGAGGTAGGAGGATGGCCATGTGTTTGAGGCCACCCTGTGACTACATAGTGAATTCTAGGTCAGCCTGAGCTAGAGTGAGACCCTACCTCGAAAAACCAAACAAACAAACAAAACAAACCTTAAAAAGAGAGAGGGTGTCATGTACTCTAGGTTGGCTCCAAATTCACAATGTAGTTGAAAATCAACTCTAACTTCTGATCTCAATTAAATGCATATGCTGCTACATCAGGTTTTATGTGCTGCTAGAGACTAAAGCCAGGGCATTGTGCACGCTGGCTTTATCCCCAGCCCCTACTTACGTTACTTTATTATTTTTTCAGAATTTTTAAATCATCAGAAATAAAATCTATTAATTTTACCTATTTATTTATAACATATCATATATGAGGTAATTGTAATAGCATGCATAAGAACACTTTTATGCACTACTATAACTAGCATAACAAGAATGTTTTGTAGGGCAATTAAACAAGAACTGTTAAGTTAAAATACACATATGCCCAGACCCGATATAGTGGTGGCTTTAATCGCACCGGGCTACAGAGTGAGTTTCAGGTCAGTCTGGACTAGCATGAGGCCTTACTTCAGGAAAACAACAACAACAACAACTGGGTGTGGTGGTGCATGCCTAATGCCAGCACACTGAGGTAGGATCACTGTGAGTTCGAGGACCACCCTGAGATTACATAGTGAATTCCAGGTCAGCCTGAGCTAGAGTGAGACCCTGTCTTGAAAAACAACAACAACAAAACAAACAAACAATGAAGGACCTACAACCCAGTGTAACACACTACTCCTAACATCTTGCTCCTCCACGTGCCTGCCATCGCTAGTCTGATGCTGTATCTTCTTTTAATTTCACCAGATCGTTAAGCGTATACTCTTGTCTATTTTCTTTTTTTAAAAAAAACTCATATGTTTTTATTTATTTTTTGTTTATTTTTACTTATTTGAAAGTTGCAAAGAGGCAGAGAGAGAGAGAGGGAGAGAGGGAGGGAGGGAGGATGGGCATGCCAGGGCCTCCAGCCACTGCAAATGAACTCCAGATGTGTGCGCCCCCTTGTGCATCTGGCTAACATGGGTCCTAGAGAATCGAGCCTTGAACTGGGGTCCTTAGGCTTCATAAGCAAGTGCTTAACCGCTAAGCCATCTCTTCGGCCCACTCTTGTCTATTTTCTGATACAAAGGATACCAGTATATGTATGGCTTCCTCCCCAATATTACTGCTTCTAAAATTAATCCAGGGGCTGGGGGAGATGGTTCAGTGCCTAAAGATGCTTATTTGCAAATCATACTGTCCTGGGTTCAATTCCCTAGGACCCACACAATGTCAGATGCACAAAGTGGCATTCATCTGCAGTGGTGAGAGGCCCTGGAGCACTCACACTTTCTCTCAACCTTTGTAAAAAGTAAATAGAATCCATGTTTGTACAATGTTATAAATATGCTTCATTCATTTCCTTCACTTGATGATTAGAATTTCATTGTAAAATTACACAATTTATCCAAAGGCTATAAATGGTGCATACATTTTTGGTTAAAAGAAAATAAAATCAGCCGGGCGTGGTGGCGCACGCCTTTAATCCCAGCACTCGGGAGGCAGAGGTAGGAGGATCGCCGTGAGTTCGAGGCCACCCTGAGACTCCATAGTGAATTCCAGGTCAGCCTGGGGCTAGAGTGAAACCCTACCTCAAAAAACCAAAAAAAAAAAAAAAAAAGAAAAGAAAAGAAAATCAAGGGTTAGCCAGATCTGGTGGTGCACACCTTTAATCCCAGCACTCAGGAGTGACAGGCAGGAGGATCACTGTGAGTTCAAGGCCAGCTTGGGACTATGGAGTGAGTTCCAGGTCAGCCTGGGCTAAAGTGAGACCCCATCTCTTTAAAAATACATGGCTTAGTGATATAGCTGAACAAAAGGCTCTTGCTTGAAAAGCCTGCCAGCCAGAGTTCTATTCCCCAGTATTTAAGTAAAGCCCATACTCATTCTCTTTCTCTCTCAAATAAATAAGTGTTTTCTTCTTCTTCTTCTTTTTTTTTTCTTCCAGTTTAGGGTCTTGCTCTAGCCCAGGCTGACCTGGAATTCACTATGTAGTCTCAGGGTGGCCTTGAACTCACGGCAATCCTCCTACCTTTGCCTTCCAAGTACTGGGATTAAAGGCGTGAACTACCACATCTGGCTCAAATAAATCGAAGTGTTGTTTTTTTTTAAATAAAAACAATGCCACATTTGTATTAAGTGTAAAATGTGGACACAATTTAAGTATCCATTTGATAAAGGGTAAGCTAAATAAATAGACCTAGGGCTGGAGAGATGGCTTAGTTGTTAAGTGCTTGCCTGTGAAGCCTAAGGACTCTGGTTCGAAGCTCAATTCTCCAGGACCCACGTTAGCCAGATGCACAAGGGGGCACACGCATCTGGAGTTCGTCTGTAGTGGCTGGAGGCCCTGGCGTGCCCATTCTCTCTCTATATCTGCCTTTTTCTCTGTCTGTCGCTCTCAAATAAATAAATAAAAATAAACAAAAATAATTTAAATAAATAGGCCTTTTGCACTAACCAGTTAACGATTTTAAACTATCTGTATTTGTGGGCTGGGGAGATAGCTTGGTTGCTAAAGGTACTTGCCTTCAAAGGCTGACAGCCCAGGTTTGATTCCCCAGTGCCCATGCATTGCCAGATGCACAGTGGCACATGCATCTGTTTTTTTTTTTTTTTTTTTTTTTTTTTTTTTTTTTTGCAGTGACAGGAGGACCTTGTGCTTATGTGCACTCTAATAAAGAGAAATATTTAAATATAATTTGTATTTATTTATTTGGGCAGGTGAGAGAATGGATGTATCAGAGCCTCTTGGTGCTGCAAATGAGCTACAGAGCTCTGTGCACTTGGCTTTTGTAACTACTGCAAAACTGAACCTGGGCTGGTAGGCTTTGCAAGCAAGTGCATTTAACCACTAAGCCATCTCCCCAGACCAAAACAATGATATTTTAAGACACTAAGTAAATTTTATGTCCAACAGTTAAAAAAAAAAAAAAAAAAGGTGGGGGCTGGAGAGACGGCTTAGCCGTTAAGGCATTTCCCTGCACAGCCAAGGGACCCAGGTTTGATTCCTCAGGACCCATGTAAGCCAGATGTACAAGGTGGCACATGCATCTGGAGCTCGTTTACAGTGGCTGAAGGCCCTGGTGCGCCCATTCTCTCTCTCAAATAAATAATTAAAAAAAAAAAAGGTGGGTCAATCTTATGTTCTGTTGTTGAGGTAATCCATTCTCCATAAGGAATACAGGACCCCAGAATCTTTTACTCCTCACTATAGGTATAATAGGAAAGGGAGATCAGGAAGCAATCTTCTCTCACAGCATTTCCCCTGAAGTATAAAGGTGCTATCCTCCGCCTATTTCTAAAGAGGAAAGAGCTGTCTAGCACATGGAGTCGTCTAGATTCAATTCCCAGCACTGTATTTAAGTAAATAAAGTTTCATATAAAGCAAATTACCAGTTTCACCATTTTCTGGAGTCTCTCGTCCAGTTTTACTAGAACTTCGGCTGGTGGATTCTGGACTGGTAGCTCGAACAAACATCTTCCATTTTCCTTTTTTAGACATAAGTTTACGCATTCCATCCTGAGATGCTGGCTGGCTGGTATCAGAACGGGGACTAGACCCTGACACACTACCATCTCCTTCCTCCAAAGCTCGCAACTCTGCCTACAAAGAATGTGCAAATGAAGTTAGTTAGTGTGTCGTTAACTTATCAACAGTTACACTATGAGTAGCAAGAATGACAACCATAACTGTACTCCCTGCTCGATAATTCTACTGCTCCTTGAATGCTCACCCACAACTACAGCTACAAACTTGGAGGGAACATGTGCTACAGACCCACAAATACACAAACCCTAGAGAAAAAGCTCAATTAGCAAGTCCTTCTTTACAGATTTAAATTTTCAAATGGGAAAAGCTTCAGGAGATACCACTACTATTGACACCTGTTAAGAACTTGCTTCAATCTGTACTGTAAAAAAATATTCTTAGGCCAGGTGTGGTGGCGCACACCTTTAATCTCACCACATGGGAGGCTGAGATAGGAGGAATACTATGAGTTCAAGGCCAGCCTGAGAATACATAGTGAATTCCAGGTCAGCCAGGGCTAGATAACACCCTACCTTGAAAATCCCCTACAAATTCGTTTCTTTTAATTTGCCAGCGGAGAGATAAGAGAGACAGAGAATGGGCACACCAGGTCTCTGGCCACTGCAAACAAACTCCAGATGCATGCACCACTTGTGCATGTGGCATTATATGGGTACTGGGGAATAAAACCCAGGTAATTAGGATTTGCGGGCAAGCACCTCAACCACTGAGCCATCTCTCCAGTCCCATACTGTACTTTGGACAATAACAGAAGGAACTGTACCAAAGGAAAAACAGAGGCGGGCGTGGTGGCACATGCCTTTAATTCCAGCACCCGGGAGGCAGAAGTAGGAGGATTGCTGTGAGTTTGAGGTCACCCTGAGACATAGTGAATTCCAGGTCAGCCTGGACTAGAGAGTGACTCTACCTAGAAAAACCAGAAAGGGACTGGAGAGATGGCTTAGCAGTTAAGGCACTTGCTTGGAAACCCTAGGGACCAGTGTTCGACTCCCCAGTATCCATGTAAAGCCAGATGCACAAGGTGGTACACGCATCTGGAGTTCATCTGCGCTGGTGAGAGGCCCTGGTGGCATGCCAATTCTCTCCCTCTCTCCTTGCAAATAAATCAATTAAAATAATTAAACACTCAGGAGCCGCAGATTGTTGTTAGAAAATTTTCAGTGCCAGGGATGGGATACCTTCCAGTGGTGAGTTGTTGGCCAGGGAGGTCCCTGATGCCCCCAAAACATTATAGGGCATTGCCAAGGCCCTTGGCTTCCCACCAGGAATAGATGGTAAGACCCTATTGCTGAAGACTCCACATGCTTGGGCTACAGGGTCACGGAGAAACCCTGCTGGAACAAAGCTGATAACCTCCTCCATATAGACCAGCTGACAGAAAGCTGGAAGAAGCCATTCTGCATGCAGTTCAATGGGAGAGAGAGAAAACACCAGTGAAAATACTCAACAGTGGACACTGTAAGCCTTAAATTTGGCCAGCCAGGCCAAATGAGCCAACGGGCGCAATAGTGGCACATCTGTCATAGTGGAAAGCAACTGCCCTCTAATTGGACTGGAGGCCCACTCCATGGGAGGGAATACATCCCTGATACTGAAAACTTACAACAGGAGTAGTCATGAGCCCTAGGGGTGTAACATCTCCTGCTGTCTGGATAAATACATATACTATGCTTATCAAACTGCCCAGTAAGCACTTCTCTTTCATACCCTTATATTAATGCTACTCTCACTTTTGGTAGAGAATCTTCTCTTTCCAGATGGCTGTGACCTTGGGATGACTCAGAAGGCATCATGGTGCTGGAAAGAAGTGACAGGAGTGCTCAGTACTGCAATATCTCTATCACACTTTCCAAGGCTCAGGCTCTATTGCGGAAGAGGTGGCGGAAAGAATGTAAGCCAAAGGAAGGGTAGGACTCTTTACAACGTGCTCCCCCCAGACACAAAATGGCCTGGATATCCATGACCACACAGTGCCTGACACTACCTACACAAGACCATCATAGTAGGAGGAAAAGATCATGACATCAAAATATAAGAGAGCCTGAGAGGGGGAGGAAATATGATGGAGAATGCAGTTTCAAAGGGAAAAGTGGGGGGAGGGAGGGCATTACCATGGGATATTTTTTATAATCGTGGAAGTTTTTAATAAAATATTGAAAAAAAAATTAAGCCGGGTGTGGTGGCGCACGCCTTTAATCCCAGCACTCGGGAGGCAGAGGTAGAAGGATCACCGTGAGTTTGAGACCACCCTGAGACTACATAGCATTCCAGGTTAGCCTGGACCAGAGTGAGAGTACCTCGAAGAAGGAAAAAAAAAGTTAGAAAACAGGCAAAAATCAACTTCTCAATGGCAAAAGTTTCCCATAGTCCACCTTTATATAAGAAAGGCACAGATAATGGGGGAGACAAATTGCTGATTGGACTGAAGGCCTGCTCCAAAGGAAGAAATCCATGCCTGGTACTGAACACATAGTGAAAGCCTATGGCTGGGGAGGTCATGAGCCCTAGGGTATTAACAACTCCTGTTGTCTGGCTAACTGCAAATATTACGATGAGCAAACTGCTCAATAAGCACTTATTAAAATGTTTATGTACATGTTCACATAATAATGCTACTCTCATTTTTGGTTAGAGAAGCTTCTCTTTTCAGATGGTGACGACTGCTGTGGTTGGTAACTCAAAAAGTCAACAGTGCGAAGATATGTTCAGCACTAAATGAAACAGCTCTATCACTCTCTCCAAGGCTCAGGGTCCATTATGGAAAAGGTGGCGGAAAGAATGTAAGAGCCAAAGAAAGGGCAAGACTGCTTGCCATTCTGTCTTCCAGACACAAAAAGACCTGGATATCTATGACCTCACAGTGTCTGACACTACCTACAAAAAAACCAAACAAACAAAAAAAACATGATGACATCAAAATAGTATACTAGAACTAGAGAGATGGGTTAGTGGTTAAGGTGCATGCCTGTGAAGCCTAAGGACCCAGGTTCAATTCCTCAGTATCCATATAAGCCAGATGCAAAGGGTGGCGCATGTGTCTAGAGTTCATTTGCAGTGGCTAGAGGTCCGGGAGCACACATTCTCTCTCAAATAACTAAAATATATTTTTTTTTAAAAAAAGAACAACTCAATAAAACCTGTGGTAGTTATTCTTCATTATCAACTTTGATAGGATTTAGAACAGCCTAGGAGATGTACCTCTGAACATGTCTGTAAGGATGTTTCAAGAAAGGTTTAATGGGGCTGGGGAAATGGCTCAGTAGTTTATCTGATTCCCCAGTTCAATTCCCTAGTACCTATGTAAAGCCACATGCACAAAGTTGTACATGCATCTGGAGTTCATTTGCAGTGGCTAGCAGCCCTGGCATGCCCATTCTCTCTCTCCTTGCAAATAAATTTTTTAAAAAAATGTTTTTTAAAAAGAAAGGTTTAACGTAGAGAAGACCTTTGAGTTGGGGGTTCCAGAATAGACAGTTAAAAAAAAAAGGAAGCCAGCTGAGTACAAGCATCATCTCTCTGCTTCCTGACTGTAGCCACAGTGTGACCAGCTGCCTTATGCTCTAGTCACCTCAGCTAGGGTCTCTCTCAGTGCTGCAGCTTCCCCACCACAATGGACTGTACTCTCAAACTGTGAACCAAAAAATCCCTTCCCCAAGATCCTTTTGTAAGCACCTTGTAACAGAAATAAAGTAAGTAATACATAACCTTCAAAGACTTACTTTTTTCCTTTCTAAAACCAGCTCCAGTTCGAGAGTATCTTGTTCTTCCTCCTCCTCACTTTCTCCTGATTGTACCACACTGCACAGGTCCTCCTGAGAGGGGTCTTCGATACTGTCCAATGTCATTTCCTGTGGCTGTACTGTTGTCACAACTTCTTCTGCTGCTGTACTTGTTTCTTTCACCTCTGACGCTGGCTCTGCTTCTTTACAAATTACTTTTCTTCTCCACCTCTCTTCTTCCTCTTTTATTCCCTCCGGCAGTAAAGGAGCAAGCAGTGACGCTGCCACCCCTTTCCTCTCTTCCTCGCTGTTTGACAGAGCCTGAATTCCTTCATTTACTTCCTGTAAAGAGAAAATGCTTTAGTCTAAATCCCCAAATCTCTAGGTATACATTTGTTTGTATTAACTGTATTTTATAGTCACTGCATATTCATAAAGGCAGCCTGTACCCAGCATTATTTGTAAATGTTTGTGCCAATAGCTGTACATAAAGAAAATGTTATCTTAAGAAAGTAGTGTTTGAACAAAAATCTAGTTCTGAGAGGGAGTCCACTATCAGTTAATTCAAAATAAAAGGAAGCTGGAGCTGGGTGTGGTGGAGCATGCCTTTAATCTCAGCACTCGAGAGGCAGAGAGGCAGGAGGATCCCTGTGAGTTCAAGGCCACTCTGAGACTACATAGTGAGTTCCAGGCCAGCCTGGACTAGAGGGAGACTTGAGAGCAACACTTTATGTCAATGCATGACTGGTTAAATTGTCACTTCACTTCTCTATAAGAGAGGAAACATCACAGGTATGCTCCCAAGCTTGTTGTGCAAGCATGAGGATCTGACTCTGCATAACTCAACTGCCCAGCACTCATGTAAATAGCTGGTTGTGGCCATGCACACCTATAACCCCATCCCTGTGAGGAGCCCAAACAGGAAAACCACTAGGGCTTCTTAGGGCAGGGGTGAAAACAGCATCTTTGGGATGAGTGAGAGACTCTGTCTCAAGAAAACAGGCAGATGAGTGAAAAGAGGACACCAGACATTCTCCTCTAGCTTCTGTTCATGTGCATACAGCGTACACCTATCTGCACATGCATATACCCACAACACAAAACTCTCATCAGACAAACACACATACCTAAAAACAAAAATAGTACATTCAGAGGGCTAGGGAGATATGGATAAAATGTCTGCCATTCAATCGTGACGAACAAAGTTCAGACCCCAGCACCTACATAAATGCCAAGTGAGCACAACAGCCGGCCTATAATCCCAGCACTTGAGAGGCAGGAACAGGAGCTCCCCAGGGCAAGCTAAATAGCCAGACTAGCTGAATCATTTCAAGTGAGAGGCCTTGCCGCAATAGATAAAGTAGAGAACAACTGAAGACGACACCATATACTCACTTCTGGCCTCCACTTCAAAACTGTGCACCTACGCTCACGAATGCACATGCATGCACACCATACTCCACACATGCCTAAAAAAACAGCACCTTCAGTCTAAAGTGCATAAAGTGTATATGACCTATAATTGAGTTCTGTGTTTTAGACTTAATTGCATCTTCAGGATAACTATGCAATTACTCTAAAACACAGACACTTCTGGTCCCCATTTTGTGTTTTTTTTTTTTTTTTTTTTTTTTTGGAGGGGGGGCAGGGTGTGTTAGGATCGCATTCTAGCCCAGGCTGACCTGGAATTCACTATGTGGTCTCAGGGTGGCCCTGAACTCAGTGATCCTTCTACCTCACTCTGCCTCCTAAGTGCTGGGATTAAAGGCATGTGCCACCACGCCAGCTTCTTTTTTTAAATTTATTTGAGAGAGGGATGAGGGAAGAGGCAGATGGCAGATGCCAGGGCGTCTAGCCACTGCAAATGAACTATAGGCACATGTGCCACCTTGTCCTTCTGGCTTACACAGGTATTAGGACATAGAACCTGGGTCCTCAGACTTTGTAGAAAAGTGCCTTAACCACTAACATTCCATGGATTTTTTTGAACTTATTTTTGACAACTTCTACACTTACAGACAATAAACCATGATATTTCTCTCTCCTCCCCCACTTTCCCCTTCACAAGTCTGCCCTCCATCATATCCCCTCCCTCTCTTCATTAGTCTCTCTTTTAATTTGATGTCCCCATGGATTTTTTAGGGGGTTTTACCAAGGTAGGGGTCTCACTGTAGCCCAGGCTGACCTTCAACTCTGTAGTCCTAGGCTGCCTTCAAACTCAGAGTGGTCCTCCTATCTCTGCTTTCTGAGTACTGGGATTAAAGGTGTATGCCAACATGCCTGGCCTGGCCCTCATTTTGGATAAAGGTTACTCAATCTGAGATAGTTCAGAATTTTTTAAAAAATATTTTTAAAATTTTTATTTATTTATTGGAAAGAGAGTGAGAGAGAATATATGGGTACATCATGGCCTCCAGCCACTGGAAACGAACTCTAGACACATGTACCTGAAGGGTTAATGACTCTCCCTGAAAACCAAAGGGAACTAAAGAGTTAATAACTATCCCTAAGACTAGGGACATCTAGGGCAGTCAGTCCTAGACAAGCCTGACAACTCCCCTGATTGATAAATTTCCCTTAACTCAGAAGGCTTTGAAGGAACAGAAACATTCTTGCTGAAAAACCTATTCTAAGCAATGACATAAATAGCTACAAATTCCTTATTTACTTCCCCTTGGACCTACACCTGGTCCACTGTTTTCTTAGGATCCTCCTTATAAGCTTGCACCCTAGCCTAGCTCAGTGCTTCAGCCTCCATCCCATGGGAAGGCTGCAGCCCCTTGCTGTAAACCGTCTCTGTCTGTTGAAATCAAATCCAGTGTTTTCCTTTGCTTTTCTCTTTCACTTTCCTTACAGCACCACTTTGTACATCTGGCTTATATGGGCCCTGGGGAATCGAACCTGGATCCTTTGGCTTCACAAGCAAGTGCTTTAACCATCAAACCATCTCTCCAGCCCGTGAGATAGTTTGTAATTCTTAAAGGAAATGGATCTCACCCCCGGCAACCATTTTCTTGAATTGGACAGTTTTTTATCCTGACCTTTGAAATCCTTCTGTTTTTACTTCCTAAATTCAAGGATTATAAATATGTGCCACCTGCCTGGCATAAGAAAATTATTTTAAATTCTAGGTCAGCTAGAGCAAGACCCTACCTTGAAAAACCAAAACAAACACCCACTATTCAGCAGCTCCACATTCAGTGAGAGACCCATCTTGAAGAATAAGGTGAAGAGTGATTGAGGCAGACATCTAAGAGTGTCCTCTGGTGTCTACATGTACACATACAGACACAAGAAAATAAAGTCTCATAATAGTGGAGGAAATAAAATAATCGGAGGAAATAAAAAAAAATCAGAGAATGGCTAGGTGTGGTACTGCATGCCTTTAATACCGGCACCAAGGAGGCAGAGGTGGGAGAATCACTGTGAGTTCACAGTCAGCCTGAGACTATATAACAAATTCTAGGTCAGCCTGGGCCAGAGCAAGACTCTACTTTGGGAGGGAGGGAGGGAGGGAGGGAGGGAGGGAGGGAGGGAGGATATGACTTTGTCTCAAGTAGGAATGGGGATCTAGAATCCTGCCTATTTAGTTGCCCATGACCTTCTGGAGGACCCAAGCAGTTCCTATGGCACTCTAAAGCTCTAGAAGAACCACTGACTGGTTGGTAACTGCCACAAATGTTATATAATACACAAAACCAGATTAAGTGAAATAAGAAACAGAATACATCTGTGTTATATGTTAGTAATTTGAAACTAAGCAAGTGCAACAGGTAGTAACACCAACCTTTTTAACTTCTCGTTTAGTTATGACTGGTCCACTTTTAGTACTGGAAACAGGAATTTTCTCCTTTGGATATACATCTGTATTTACTACAAAACCAGCTTCAGGACCTGATGCAGAACTGATTAAAGGAAAAAAAAAAACTCATTAAGAAAACAGAAAACAACTAACTACAGCACAAGATAAGATTAATATTTTTCTAATTTCTTCTCAAGGTTAGCCTTACCTGGGCTGATAATGTTGTAATCCTTGTACCTGGGTGGCAAGATATTGAGGTAACTCCCAAGTCACTTCATTTGTTTGTGTGTTCCAATAATAATAGCATCCTGTGTTCTCATCCCAGACTTCCTGCCAATCTCCCATCTCAATTCCAACTATAAGAAAATGAAACAATGTTTAAATTGTATAAGCCCCAGGCTGGAGAGATGGTCTAGCAGTTAAGGTGCTTGCCTGCGAAGCTAAGAATTTACGTTCGGACCTCAAATCCCACATAGCCAGATGCAGTGACAACAAGCCCACAATGTTGCCACATGGGGGCGCATGCATCTGGAGTTAATTCGCAACAGGCTGAAGGTCCTGGCACGCCCATTGTCTCTCTCTCAAAATTAAAATAAAAAAAAAAAAATTTTTAAATGGGGGTGGGGGGACAGAACCGGGTGTGGTAGCACCTACCTTTAATCCCAGCACTTGGGAGGAAGAGGTAGGAGGATTGTCATGAGTTCAAAGCCATCCTGAGACTATATGAATTTCAGGTCAGCCTGGGTTACAGCAAGACAAAACAAACAAACAAACATAGTGGGAATAGTGCTGGGCGTAGTGGTGCACACCTTTAATCTCAGCACTTGGGAAGCTGAAGTAGGAGGATCGCTGTGAGCTAAGAGGCCAGCCTGGGAGTAGAGTCAGTTCCAGTTTACCCTGGACTAAAGGCTAAAGCATCTGGGCTTTCACTTTTAGGGATGTCAATGCCTAACACACCTTAAAGGGCAAATCTTTTTTTTTTTCTAAATTTTAGTTATTTATATGCACAAGCAGAGGAAGAATGGGCACGTCAGGGTCTCCTTTCACTGCAAACTCCACATGCATGAGCCACTTTGTATCTGACTTTATGTGGGTACTAGGGAATCGAACCTGGGCCATCAGGCTTTGCAAGCTAGTACTTTAACCACTGAGCAATCTCTCCAGTCCACTAAGGATTAGTCTTAAGATTTTATTTTCATTATTTTTATTGGTTTTATGAGGTAGGGTCTTGCTCTAGCCCAGGCTGACCTGGAATTCATGATGTAGTCTCAGGGTGGCCTTGAACTCTCAGTGATCTTTCTACCTCTGCCTCTCGAGTGTTGGGATTAAAGGCATGCACCACTATGTCCAGCTAAGATTTCTTTTTTGGTAAAAAATAAAAATAAAAATTAATTAATTAAGAGAGAGACAGATAAAGAATGCATGGGCACATCAGAGCCTCCTGCTGCTGCAAACAAATTCCAGACACATGAAGCACTTTGAGCATCTGGTTTTATATGAGTCCTGGGTATTCAAACCCAGGCTGTCAGGCTTTACAAGCAAGCACCTATAACCACTGAGCAATCGCTCAAGAGGCAGGGAGAGGGAGAGAAAGAATGGGCACGCCAGGGTCTCCAGCCACTGCAAATGAACTCCAGATGCATGCGGCCCCTTGTGTATCTGGCTTATGTGGGTCCTGGGGAATTGAACTGAGGTCCTTTGGTTTTGCAGGCAAATACCTTACCCGCTAAGCCATCTCTCCAGCCTCCTCCTTTTTATTTCATTTTATTTGTTTATTTATTTTAGAGAGAGACAGGGGGTGGGGTGGAGAGAGAGAATTGGCTGCGTCAGGGCCTTAGCCACTGAACTCAAACTCCAACCTCTTTGCACCACCTAGTGGGCATGTGTGACCTTGTGCTTGCCTCACCTTTGTACATCTGGCTTATGTGCAATCTGGATAATAGAATATGGGTCCTTAGGCTTCACAGGCAAGCACCTTAACTGCTAAGCCATCTCTCTAGTCTCCCCTTAAGATTTCTTTAAACAAAGGCCCATACTCACCTCCTGCCAGTGAGCACTGAGTGTCATACTGCCACCCTGGTGCTTGCATCGAGTCTGTTCCATTTGATGTAGTAGAAGAAAGGGCTGATGTAGCTGCTTCCTTTGGTTCTGGTCGAGGTGGAGTTGGAGGTGGAACAGAAGCTACCACAGGAGCTGCAGGCTGAGGAGCTGTTATGGCATCAATCTCCTGTAGAATGAAGAATGAAGAGCAATAAATGGCCGAGATTGGTGGCTAACGTCTGAAATTCCAACCCTTGTGAATCAGAAGCAGAAGATATGTGCCACCACACAGAGTTTTACAAGTAAATTTGTTTTCCCTAAAACAAGTTTCTGGCAAGTTTTCTTAAAGAAAAAAATCACATGGTTTGCTTTTCACCAGTCTGCACTGACATACTTCTTTTAAAAATATTTTACTTATTATTTACTAGAGAGACAAAGAGGCAGACAGAATGGGTGCACCAGGGCCTCCAGCTACTGCAAATGAACTCCAGATAAATGTGCCACCTTGTGCATCTGGCCTATGTGGGTTCTGGGGAATTGAACCTAAGTACTTAGGCTTCACAGGCAAATGCCTTAACCACTAAGCCATCTCTCCAGCCCTTGCATTCTTCTAATAATGTCAGAATCACCTGGATCAAAGATCAATAGTGTGCATACTCTATAGTATTTACCACATGCTGTGCCTAATTCAATATTACTGCCACTAAGGGATGGACCCCAGTTTTGGTCAACAGAGCATAGGCATCTCAGATTTCCTTAAAGCTGAGCAGTGGTTGGCAAGGATGACCAATTTTGCTTTGCCCTGTCTGATCATCTTCAGAGTCTGCTTGTACTCCAGCACATACTTTTCACTTTTCATAATAAGTTGGAGCCTGGCACTGATTGACTTGAGACTTTTTCATCTTCTTTGCGGCCACCACCTTCCTGCCTTAGATGCAGACAAGATGACCAGGGAGCAAAAAGGAAGGTGCTCCCACAATACAAAGCACTTCCCGACTAGGACCAGAAGCCTACATGTAATTTTTAAAGTAGCTTTAATAATTGACAATGTAAACAAAAATGATCACTCACGGCCAGGAAATTGGCCAGTGTACTGTCGATGTCAGTCGACTGGTTTCCATTAGCCTCTTTGGATTGTGCTGGTTTTTCAGAAACATCACTCTCATCATCATCACTGTCAGCGTAAGCACCAAGTAAACACAGACCTCCTAGAAACAGAAAGGAAAATCTTAGAAACAATGTCTGTATGTTCCAGAAAGTAAAAGTAAATACATACATCCCATGGTACTCTTGACACAGAGCTAATTTCTTTCTTTCTTTTTTTTGCACAGCTAACATTTTGTTTATAAATTAGACCATAACTTCAAAGGAAATAATCACTAAACTGAGTCTAGGTTGTAGTCAAGTAGAAAGGGGTATGCATAGATAGCATGCAACTCCACAAACAAAAACACCCTCCCCCAAAATCCATGCTAGGGACAGTGGTACATACAAGTATTCCCAATCCTAGAGGCTAATGCAGAATGGTGAATTCAAAGCCAGCTTGGGCTACATAGCAATACCTTTTCCCAAAAGCAAGCAACACCCTCCCTAGTATACATCCTCCCCAAAATATAAAATTGATCACTGAACCTCAGTCTTTCAAATTCACATAAAACTTGATTAAAATGTTCATCTCAGGCTGGCATAGTGGCTCACGCCTTTAATCCCAGCACTTGGGAGGCAGAGGTAGGAGGATTGCTGTAGGTTCAAGGCCAGTTTGGGGATACAGAGTGAATTCTAAGTCAGCTTAGGCTAGAATGAGACCCTACCTTGAAAAAAACAAAACAAAAGTTAATCTCAAGATGAGCAATGTAAAATTCTGTAATTCTAGCTCTTGGAAGACTATAGCAGGAGATAGTGAGTTCAAGACCAGCCTGAATTACAAACTGAAACCTTATCTTAAAATATTAAGGGTTGGAGACATGGCTCACTGTATAAAACATGTGCTATGCAAGATTGAGGACCCGGGTTTGGATCCCTAGTACCCACATAAAATGGAGGTCATGGAGGCATGCATCTGAGAACCCAGCGGTAAGGAAGTAGACAGGAGGGTCTCAGGGTTTGTTGGTTTGCTTATTAGTCCAAATGGTGACTTTTGTGATCAATGAGAGACTTTGTCTTGAAAAAGTTAAGGTAGGAAGTGATAGAAAACACTTAATAACTTCTATCCTCAACCTGTACACACATAAACACACACACACATACACACACACTCAATAATAAAATGTCTCAGGCAGGGTGTGGTGGCACACGCCTTTAATCCCAGTACTCGGGAGGCAGTGGTAGGAGGATCACTGTGAGTTAGAGGCCATACTGAGATTACCTAGTGAATTCCAGGTTAGCGTGGGCTACAGTGAGACCCTATCTCAACCCCCCCCCAAAAAAAAATTAAAAATAAAAACAAATAAATAAATACAATGTCTCAGGACTGGGGAGGTGATGACTAAAGATGTTTCCTTACAAAGCCTGCTGGCCCAGGTTCTATTCTCCAGTATCAATGTAAAGCCAGACACAAAAAGTGGTGCATGTGCTAGCCGTGGTGGCACATGCCTTTAATCCCAGCACTCGGGAGGCAGAGGTAGGAAGATTGCTGTGCGTTCAAGGCCACCCTGGGCTGGAGTTACACCCTACCTTGAAAAAAAAAAGTGGTGCAAGTATCTGAGTATGCATTTGCAGCAGCAAAGACCCAGGTGTGCTTGTGCATACATACACGTATATAATAAGTTAAAAAAAACCTTTTTTAAAAGTAAGGTCTTGCTCTCTAGCCTAGGCTGACCTGGAATTCATTATGCAATCTCAGGCTGGCCTTCAACTCACTGCAATCCTCCTACCTCCTGAGTGTTGAGATTAAGGGTGTGTACCACCATACCAAGCAAAAATAGTTTCACTTTTTTTTTTTTTTTTTAATTAGTGAGAGAGTGAGTGATAGAGAGAGAATTGGCATGCCAGGGCTTCCAGTCATTGTAATCGAACTCCAGATGTGTGCGCCACCTTGTGTGCACGTGCAACCTTGCACCACCTTGTGCATCTGGCTTACATGGGACCTGGAGAGTCTAACACGAGTCCTTAGGCTTCACAGGCAAGCACCTTAACCGCTAAGCCATCTCTCCAGCCCCAAAACAATTTTTTTTTTTTTTCCGTTTTGAGGTAGGCTCTCACTGTAGCCAAGGCTGACCTGGAATTCACTATGGAGTCTCAGGGTGGTCTTGAATTCATTGCAATCCTTCTACTTCTGCCTCCCAAGTGCTGGGATTAAAAGCATGTGCCACCACACCTGGCCCAAACTAGTTTTTAAATGTCTACCTCAAGCAATCAAGGTATAGGAGTTGAAACAAAAACAAAGCATAACGAAAAATAAGGTACAGCCAGACCTGGGCTAGAACAAGATCCTACCTTAAAAAAAAAAAAAAAAAAGAATTTCATCAACGATTATCTCTGAAACAGGAAGTGGTACAAATTAAAGTGTATTATGAGGAACATAACCTGAGCTGAGGCTGGAGACATAGCACATTTGGTAGAATGCTTGCCTAGCATATGTGATGCCCTAAATTTGAGCCCTAGCACAAAATAAACTGGAAGTGGTGACACAAGTCCTAATTCCAGCATTTGGGAGGTAGAGGCAGGGGGATCCGGAGTTCAAAGATGGAATACACAGTTTCAAGCCCAGGGCAGAATATGAAAGTCTAAAAAGGGGAGCAGGTTGGAGAGATGGCACAGTGGTTAAAGGCACCTGCATGCAAAGCCTAGCAGCCCAGATTCAAATTCCCAGAACCTGTGTAAGGGCAGATATACAAAGTAGTGCATACATCTGAAGTCTGTTTGCAGTTGCAGGAGGCCCTGGAGTGCCATAATCCCTTTCTTGCAATGCTTACAAATAAATATTAAACAAACAAACAAACAAACAACAACAACAAAAAGACAGAACATGCCAGGCTCAGTAGCAGTAGCCTGTAATCCCAACACTTGGCAGGCAAAGCAGGAGGATCACACTACATCTGACATGAGTCTGGCCAGTCTGGACTATCAAATGAAACCCTGTCTCATGAAACAAAACAAAATACAGATCAGGAGCAACAGGTCGGGTCTTTGTAATGCTGCAACGTGCTTCTCTTTGGGTCACTTGTGAATATTCTAATGTAACAATCAAGTGTACACAATTTTATTATAACAGATATATGAGCCGGGTGTGGTGGTGCAGGCCTTTAATCCCAGCACTCGGGAGGCAGAGGTAGGAGGATCACCATGAGTTCGAGGCCACCCTGAGACTGACTACATACTGAATTCCAGGTCAGCCTGGACTAGGGCAAAACCCGACCTCTTTAAAAAAAAAAAAAAAAGCCAGGTGTGGTGGTGCACGCCTTTAATCCCAGCACTTGGAAGGCAGAGGTAGGAGGATTGCTGTGAGTTCGAGGCCACCCTGAGACAGCACAGTGAATTCCAGGTCAGCCCAACTAGAGTGAGACCCTACCTTGGAAAACCAAAAAAAAAAAAAAAAAAGATATATGAAATGTTGTTGGCCTGGGAGATGCTTTAGCGGTTAAAAGGCTTGCAAAGTCTGCTGACTCAGGTTCAATTCCCCAGTTTCATGTAAAGCCAGACACAAAAAGTAGCCCATGCATCTGATGTGCATTTGCAGTGGCAAGAGACCCTAGCATGCCCATACACATACATGCAAATAAATATATATAACATTTTCTTTTTGAGGTAGGGTTTTGCTCTAGCCTTGGAATTCACTATGTAGTCTCAGGATGGCCTCAAATTCAGCGATCCTCCCACCTCTGCCTCCCAAGCACTGGGACTGAAGGTTATGCACCACCACATCTGATTCATAAAAAATATTCTTAAAAAAATTTTTTTTGAGGTAGGGTCTCACTCTAGCCCAGGCTGACTTGGAATTCACTATGCAGTCTCAGGGCGGCCTCAAACTCATGGTGACCCTCCTACCTCTGCCTCCCAAGTGCTGGGATTAAAGGTGTTCACCACCACACCTGGCTTTAATTTAAAAACGTGTGTGTGTGTGTGTGTGTGTATGAATGAATAAATTAAAAAAATGGTTGGACATGGTGGCACACTCCTTTAATCCCAGCACTCGGGAGGCAGAGGTAGGACAATCACTGTGAATTTGAGGCCAGCCTGGGACTATATAGTGAATTCCAGGTCAGCCTGGACTAGAGAGACCCTACCTCAAAAAAACAAAAATAAGAAGAAGAAAAGGGGTGCTGGAGAAATGGTTCAGTGGTTAAGCCTAAGGACCTAGTAACCCCCGCCCCCACAAAAAGCCAGATGTACAAAGTGGCGATGTATTTGGAGTTCATTTGCAGTAGCAGGAGGCCCTGGCACCTTCATACTCTCTCTCATAAATAAATAAATGAAATGAAGTACAAATCTCACATCCCAAAGTAAATGTATGGTAGGAGGGTCACTGTAAGTTAAGGTCACCCAAAGAATACGAAGTAAATTCCAGGTAAGCTTGGGCTAGAGCAAGATCCTACCTTGAAGAAAGCCAATAAAAATAGGGCTGGAGGGTGCCGGGCGTGGTGGCGCACGCCTTTAATCCCAGCACTCGGGAGGCAGAGGTAGGCAGATCACCGTGAGTTCGAGGCCACCCTGAGACTACATAGTGAATTCCAGGTCAGCCTGGGCTAGAGTGAAACCCTACCTTGAAAAACCAAAAAAAAAAAAAAAAGGGCTGGAGGGATGGCTTAGAGGTTAAGGTGTTTGCCTGCAAAGCCAAAGGACCCTGGTTTGATTCCCCAGGACCCACGTTAGCCATATGTACAAGGTGGTGCATGCGTCTAGAGTTTTTTGCAGTGGCTGGAAGCCCTGGAGCGCTCATTTTCTCTCTTTCTCTGTCAAGTAAATAAAAAATTTAAAAAAGCCAATAAATAAAGAAATGTTTACACTATTACCTTGTAAAATGTTTACCCTTAGAAAAATAAACAGAAGCCTCACATAAATAAGCAGTAGGTTACTACCAAGACTTGCTGCTACTTAAAATCTGAGGAAGTAAGGCCATTCTCCCATGTTTACTAGTCTTTATTTTTGAGAAGCACTGATGTTGATTTTAATTCTTCAGAACTGAGCACGCTTACCTTTAACAGAGATTCTGAGCACCACTTAGGTGGGGTAATGGAAAAATGCACACCTTTAATCTCAGCCCTCAGGAGGCTGAGGTAGGAGGATTGCTGTGAGCTCGAGGCTACCCTGAGACTACACATTGAATTCCAGGTCAGCCTGGGCTAGAGTGAGACCTATCTTGAAAAACACAACAAAACAAAAAGAAAAAATTAAAAAATATATTGTTTGGCTGGGTGTGGGGTGCAGGCCTTTAATCCCAGCACTGAAAAACCAAAATAAATAAATAAATCAGCAACCAAATTCAGTGTTTCCCACAGTACTTTTCCATCACACTCCTTTTAAAAAAATGTTTTATTTATTTTATTTATTTTTGAGAGAGAGAGAATGGGCACTCCAGGGCCTCCAGCCACTGAAAATGAACTCCAGAAGCATGTGCTACCGTGTGCATCTGGCTTACATGGGTCCTGGGGAATTGAACCTGGGTCCTTTGGCTTTGCAGGCAAACGTGCTAAACCATCTCTGCAGCCCTTTTTGTATCACACTTCTGACATCAGATATGTGGGGTGTCTCCCCCATGCTTCAAGTCCAATTTAAGAAGTAATTCATTCTACAGCAGACCTCAGTAGAAGGCACTCTATCTCAACTTATGTCAGGTACCAGGTACTGCAAATTCCCCTGGTCGAGGGCTCTATCACAAACAACTGCCTCCCTCAACTTCCAATGCCAACTACAAGCTCCAGATTGTTTTACCTGTGCTTCTGATTGACCTTAAGTCCAATTAGTTTCTCAGAGCAACTCATAGAACTTGTTTCCCAAAACAATTATATTTACCAGTTATCATGAGGAATATTACAATGGGTAGAAGAGATGCATACAGTGATGTTAACACAGAAGGGGCTCAGCAATTCCGTAGCTTCCTTAGGCAGGCGCTCTAAGAACTTCCACTACGGGTTCATGTAACTGGAAATTTATTCCCCCATCTTTTGTTTTTGTTAGTCAGAGTCTGACTTTGAACACTATTTCTTGGGAGAGGGGTGAGAGAGTCTCACCATGTAACCCAGGCTAGTCTTGAACTCTTGGTGATCTTTCTGCTTCATGCCTCTTGAGCACTTCATGACATAGGATAATTAAGTCATTGGCTAACGGTGGTCAACTTCATTCCCTTCCCTTCCCTTCCTTAGAAGTTGAATGGAAAGTTTCCAGTCCCATCCTAACCCAGCCGGGGTCATTCCAGTGACTAACCTCACTCATCCAGAGCCTACCATCATCAACCATTAGCATAGAAGATACCTATCAAGGCCAGTTCCCACAGAACTTGGGAGGCTGGTTAGTAGGAGAGGATTACCACAAGTTTAAGGCAGCCTGGGGTTACATAGTGAATTCCAAGTCTGACTGGGCTAGAGTGAAACCCTACCTTAAAGGGGGGGGGGGGGAAGGCTGGAGAAATGGCTTATCAGTTAAGGTGCTTGCCTGCAAAGCCAAAGGACCCAGGTTCAATTCCCCAGTACCTACATAAGCCAGATGCACAAGATGGTGCATGCACCTGCAGTTTGTTTGCAGTGGCTGGAGGCCCTGGGGCGCCCACTCTCTCCCTCTCTCTCTCAAATAAATAAATAAAAATTTTGAAAAGTTTAAAAAGACACCCATAAAAATCTCGAGGATTTTTGAGGTTTTAGACCAGGAAAGATGACAGAGACTAATTTTATCCCAGTAATAAAGCAATTGGCTATTATGTCAGGAATCCAGCAATACAGGAGAGCAAGCAAAAACCACATATACTCCAAGCCCAGGACATGTGAAGTGGAGGCAGGAGGATCTAGAGTTATAGGTCATGAACTACATAATGAGTTCCGGGTCAGCCAGTCCTGACATTCACACATACATAAATAAATGCATTTTTTATTTTATTTATTTACACACACACACACACACACACACACACAGAGGGGGGGGGAGGGAGGGAGGGAGGGAGGGAGGGAGAATGGGCACGCCAGGGCCTCTAGCCACTGCAAACAAACTCCAGACACATGTCCCACCTTGTGCATCTGGCTTTATGTGGCTATTGGGAAATCGAACCTGGGTCCTTAGGATTCATAAAGCAAGCATCTTAACCACTAAGCCATCTCCCCAGCCCCAAAATACATTTTTATTTTTCAAGGTAGGGTCTCACTCTAGCCCAGACTGACCTGGACTTCATTATGTAGTCTCAGGGTGGCCTCGAACTTATGGCAAGCCTCCTACCTCTGCCTCTCAGGTGCTGGGATTAATGGTGTGCGCCACCACCCCCAGCCTCATAAACACATTTTTTTTTTTTTGCTAAATACATTTTTAAACAGAGAAAAAGAATGTAGTAAAAGGACAAAGGATTGGGGATACAGTTTATAAAAAAGTAAAGATTTTGCATAGCAAGCCCTCATGAAAGATTTTTATTATCTTTTGTGGGGCTGGAGATGGAACCCAGACCTATGTACCTGCCAGACAAATAGTCTACTAATGAAATACAGCCACAGGAATAGAAAAAAATTTTAAAGGTTTAAAAAAAAAGATTGGGGGCTGGAAAGATGGCACAGCAGTTAAGGTGCTTGCCTGTGAAGCATAAGGACTCATGTTCAACTCTCCAGGTCCCAGGTAAGTCAGATGCACAAGGTGCCACAAGTGTGCAAGGTCACACATGCACATAAGATGACACATACATCTCAAGTCTGACTGCAGTGGCTGGAGGCCCTGGCACGCCCATTCTCTCTCTCTCTCTCTCTCAAAAAAATAAATAAAAATACATATTTTAAAAATTAATAATATATACAAAAAAAATCTGGTCTCGGCGTGGTGATGCACACTGTTTATCCCAGCACTCAGGAGGCAGAGGAAGGATGATCACTGAGTTTGAGGCCAGTGTGTGACTACACAGTGAACTCCAGGTCAGCCTGGGCTAAAGACTCCCTACCTCAAAAAGCCAGAAAAAAAAATTTGGAGGGTGGGGAGAGGAGTGTGTCTAAGGATAATGCATGTGTGTGTGTATCCTTTGTGCACACATGCTGCTCTATTGGTCTTCCACTCTAGGTTGAGTCTCTCACTGAACCATTTTTTTTCAGACGGACTGACTGGGAAGCCCCAGTAATTTTTTCTCCTATTTCTGTTCCCCACAGAACTGGGGTTACAGGAGTGCATGACCACACTCAACTTTTTCTTTATTCATGGGTGTTGGGGATCTAACCCAGGGCATCTGTTTGTACAGCCTCTTATCCATTGAGCCATCTACCACCCTTAAATTTTTTTTTAATTTACTATTATTATTATTTTTATTTTTTGAGGTAGAGTCTCACTCTAATCCAGGCTGACCTGGAATTCACTATGTAGTCTCCGGGAGGCCTTGAGCTCATGGTGATCCTCCTACCTCTGCCTCCCAAGTGCTGGGATTAAAGGCTTGAGCCACCAAGCGAGGCTAATTTTTTTATTTTTTAAAAATACTTATTTGCAAGCAGAAGTATACAGACAGAGGGGGGAGGGGAAATGGGAGGAGAGAGGAACAGTATGAATTAGTAGGCATGCCAGGGCCTCCAGCCACTGCATGCAAACCAACTCCAGATACATGTGGCATTTCGTGCATCTGGCTTTATGTGGGTATTAGGGAATCAAACCCAAGTTGTTAGGCTTTGGAGGCAAATGCTTTACCGCTGAGCCACCTCTCCAGCCCCCTAAATTATTTTTTATGGCATAATTATATATTAGCAACACTTAAAGCATTGAACGTTCCATGTACGTAAGTCAGCTTGAACTTAATAAAAACATATTCTAGAGAAGATGCAAGAAAACAGAGTCTGTACCTGTTGCCTTAACGGCTGTCGGTCTAGTGGTCATAACTGGTGGGGGAGGATTCTGAACAACTTTGGGAACCTCCACCACCACTTCCTGTTCATCTGGATTTAAAAATGAACAAAATAAAATTGCAGTCAGGTTGTGGATCACAGAAAACACCGGAAGCAACAAATCAATCTTTAATTGGACCCTTAAAGTCTGGCTTTCATGAACTCAAAAACCGGGTATTATCACTGGCCTGAATTAGGGATGCAAAAACAAGCTAGAATCTTCCATGCGCTTAGGCGAGTTCCAAGGTAGAAAACTGTGAACACTATATATAAAAATCACACCTGCAATACTTCACAGTTAACAAACCACAAAGAAGTCTCCGGGTTTTCACACAAATCTGCACCTCATATTGACGAGATTTCTTAACACCTGAAATGGTGGCAGTTTCTCTGTCGCCTAAGCCTGTTAAGTTATTCTTTAAAACCCAACTACCATTTTAGGAGGAGCTACACAAATGCTCAGGAATTTTCATCCTTTGTCTGGCATAGTAATAATAAGGGCTTGTTCACTTTGTAAAGAGTGCTAATTCCATGTGAACGAAACGAAACGAAACGAAACGAAAGCAAGTGTGGCAAGGTTTCAGAACAGGCCAGGCTCAACCGCCACAAGTCTCGCACGTGTAAAGTCCCCTCCACCCTGGACGTTATTAAAACCAGCAGGGGCTAAGTTAGGGGACTTAAGATGCCCCGACCATGGAGGAAGCAACGACGTTCCCGGGACAATCTTACAGGGGCGACGGCGCCTCCCGGCCGCCCTCTTCCGCCGCCCTGCCCGGCCGGGGCCGCGCTCGCCCGGGGCAGGCCTCGGAGGCGCCGGGGAGACTTAGGCCGCAAGGCCCGCGCTGGGAGGCTCGGGCGCCGCCGCCAGGGGTGGCCTCGCGCGTCCTTACCTTCCGAAGGCGAGTCCTCGGGGGCGACGGGGGCGGGCACGGAGGGCGACGTCGCTGTCGTGGCCGTCGCCGCAGGGGCTGGCTGACTGAGTGCCGCTGTCGCCGTCGAGTCCGGCTCGGGGTCGGGATCCGGCTCGGGATCCCGGCCCGGCGTGCTGCTCCGAGGACCCGGGGGAGAGAGCTGCAGGATAGGCCTGCGGCCGGGTACCGCCCGCGACTTCTTCCCCATCGCGAGCCCGAGCGCGAGCGGCGAGCGTCGGCAGTCTGGAGGGGCGGGCGGACGGCCGCCCGGTGCGTCATCAATATTCATGTGTCTCCGCACCGCCTCGGGCCAAAACCCGCCCGGGAGCGCGCCTGCGCCTGCGCATGCGCCCCGCGACCCGGCCGCCTCGCTGGCGGCTCCGCCCCCCCACGGAAGGGCGGGCTTTGTTCATGGCACTAGGCGATTGGTTGTTTTGACCTAGGGAAGGAGCCAGTGGCCAACGGAAAAGGGAAAAGACTGGAAGTCGGGCCAGTAGTGCGGAAGGGCCTGTCTTTAGACTGGGCGTCTGTAGCGGAGTCAACCTTCTTGTCCTCCATGTTGTGACTATTCTCGTCTGTTACTAGGTATTTTCTCTTCAGGAAAAAAACTTCCCCTTGGTTACTGTGCCTTCCTTTGGGTATACGATTGCACATTAGGCTACTGGATCTTTTAATCTCTTGTGAACTCTTAAGAGTGGCGAAGATGCTGTATTGTAAAATGACTATATACTAAAAATAGCCAAACGCTCGGATACAGAATCCTTACCCTCGCCCTCCCTAATCTCTAGATCCAGCCACTTATAGCTAAAGTACTGAGCCTTGTTTGCAGAAGTGACTCCCCACCCCAAAAGGCAATGGCGTTCTGAACCGGTAATGGCCTCCCCTGGCGTAGTTGCCAAACAAGACAATACCAACTAAACTCAGGACACACTATCATCCCTCCCTTCTTCTAGACCTATAACTGATTCCAGCAGGCTTATAAGTGTATGTGGCCGGGGAGATGAGAAGTTAAAGGCACTCAGAACTTTCTGGCCTTGGTTAGATTCCCCAGACAGTACCCACACTGGACCATATGCACCAAGTAGAACATATTTCTGAAGTTCCTTTGCAATGACAAGAGGGTTTGATGCACCAAAAAAAATCTGATCCAGCTGGGTGTGGTGGAGCACGCCTTTAATACCAGTACTCAGGAGGCTGCGGTAGGAGGATTGCCATGAGTTCATGGCCACCCTGGGACTACGTGAAGATGCACTGGGAACAGGCCTTGGGGTGTCCATACACATTCTCTCTCCCTAGCATAAATAAAAATAATTATATGTTCATTTATTTATTAGGAAGTGAGAGGAAGAGACATAATGGGCGCACCAGGGCCTTTTGCCACTGCCAACAAACTCCAGATGCATGTGCCACCTTGTGCACGTTGGTACTGGGGGATCGAGGCAAGTGTCTTAAACACTAAGCCATCTCTCCATCCCATATTATTATTATTTTTAGTTTTTCAAGGTAGTGTCTTGCTCCAGCCCAGGCTGACCTGGAATTCACTATGTAGTCTCACGGTGGCTTAGAACTCTTACCTCAGCGTTCCTGAGTGCTAGGATTAAAGGCGTGCACCACCACACCTGGCTAACATCCAGATTTTTATATTTTTTTATTTACTATTTGCATGCAGACAGGGAGTGTGGTAGTTTGAATAGAATAGATGGCCCCCAATATATTCAGTTGTTTATTAGTTTGTAGTTTGCATCTTTAGCCACCTGGCTGGAGGCAGTGTCACTGAGTGGATCTTTAGGTGTGGTGGTGGGTTTCAGATTTCAATCTAAAGATATGCAAAGTGTGCCTAGCTGGAGTTCCTGAAGTGTGCTGTGGCTTTTGGCTTTAGGCTTGTACTTCTTTCTGTCTGCTTGGACCTGTGAAGGCAGGCCAGCTTCTGCCATTTATGGAACTTCCCCTGGATCCTTAAGCTTCAACAAATCCCTTCCTCCATAACTGTGCCTGGTCTGGAAGTTATCTCAGCGAACCTCAATCTGTCTGCTACAGGGTGAAATAGAGAGAGGGAGACAATGGGTATACCAAGGTCTCTTGCCACTGCAAATGAACTCTAGATGCATGTGTCACTTTGAGCATCTGGCTTTGAAGTAGTACTGGTCAATTGAACCCAAACTGTCAGGCTTTGCAAGGAAGTCCCTTTAACCCCTGAATCATCTCCCCAGTCCCCACAGCAGATTTTTATGTGGGTGATGGGAATTGAACTCAGGTCTTCATGCTTGAGCAAGAACAAATCACTTACAGAAACAAACAGTTCACAGAATAGCCAAGTGCAGTAGGCTAAGATACAGTTTATGGCTTTCAGGGAGGGGGAGAACATCATCTATCCTGTGATAGACAGAAGATTATGTTCATCTCTTCAGACCCTCCCCGCCTTCACGTCTAATAAAAGGGTTTGAGCATATACACACAGATGTAGTTTATGGTTGTGTTGATTTATGTAAATTTCTTATTGTTTCATTTCAGAGTGGGTAGACTTTGATGCAATTCAATTTTGACTACCTGGAGTTGGCATCTGACTCATTTAAGGCCTCAGACTTCAGACTAGCTATAAATATGGAAGCTTTTAAGGCCTCATTTCCATAATTCACTCAGACCACTTGCAGAACTCAGAAAAGTTCTGCTTTATTTATTATATATGAAAGAGGCAGATAGGATCAGCATGCCAGGCCCTCTAACCACTGTACACATACTCCAGATGCATGTGCCTCCTTGTACATCTGGCTTATGTGGGTCCTGGGGAATTGAACCTGGGTCCTTTGGCTTTGTAGGCAAGCCCTTTAACCACTAAGCCATCTCTCCAGCCCCAGAAGCTCTATTAAAAAAAATAATCAGAGGGAGGCCATTAACATGGGATATTGTTTATAATAATGGAAGTTGTTAATAAAAAAAAAACTTAAAAAAAAGTAGCTATTTAGGGAAGCTGGAGAGATGGCTTAGCAGTTAAGGTGCTTGCCTGCAAAGCCAAAGGACCTAGGTTAGATTCCTCAGGACCCACATGCCAGATGCACAAGGGGGCGCATGCATCTGGAGTTCATTTGCCGAGGCTGGTGGCCCTGGCGTGCCCATTCTCTATTTTGCTCTCTCTCTCCCCCACTGTCTCAAATAAATAAAAAAAAATATTTAAAAAAATACAAAAAAAAAAAAACACATTTATTTTGAGAGAGAAAGAGGCAGATAGGATGGACGCACCAGGGCCTCTAACCACTGCAAACGAATGCCAGACGCATGCGCCACCTTGTGCATCTATCTGGCTTACATCGTTACTGGGCAATTGAACCTGGATCCTTAGGCTTTTCAGGCAAGCATCTTAACTGCTAAGCCATCTCTCCAGCTCCAAAAGCTCCATTTTTAAAGGAAATATAGAGATTACAAAGGCATGATTGATTAAATCATTGTCTACAAGATTGGACTCAGCCTCCAGACCTCATTTTCTTTCAGGAAGTTGGGCTAGCCCCAAATTCCAAGTTTCTGATCTCATGGTTCGCTTTCTGGTGACCAGCCCCGATTCAGAAGCTAGTTAAGATACACACCAAGACTCAGTTTATTAGCCTAACAAAGACCCATCATTCAGGAAATTCCAGAGGTTTTTGAAGTGCTGTGCCAGGAACCAGGGACAAAGACCAGATTATGTCTAATACCACATTATTTGACCTTACATGTTTTATGGGAGGCCATCTAAACCACGAAGCCTTATTTATTCAAAGAAATACCTATATTTAGTCCATACATCATCTGAACAATAAATGGGCCTTTTGCTTATGGAGTTCTGTGTAGACATAATAAAGGGTTAATGATGAGTTACTTAAAGTCCCAAGGTAGTCTCAGGGTGGCCTCAAGCTCCTGGGCCTCTTGGGTGCTGGGATTAAAGGTGTGCTCCACCACTCCAAGTCTCTGTTTTTTGGTTTTTTTTTAAGCATTTATTTACTTATTTGAGAGAGACATGCTGGCTTTTTTCTCTCTCTCAAATTACTGAGACTTTAAGTAACTCATCAGAGTGGGACCCTACCTCAAAATTTAAAAACAACAACAACAACAAAAAAAAATAACCCACAACTTGTCTGGAGAGATGGCTAAGCAGTTAAAGTGCTTGCCTGCAAAGCCGAAGAACTCAGGTTCGATTTCCCAGTACCCATGTAAAGCCAGATGCCCAAGGTGGCACATGTGTCTGAAGTTTATTTGCATTAGCTGGAGGCCCTGCTGTGCCCATTTGCTATTTGCCTCTCTCTCAGATAAATACTTTAAAAAAAAAGCTAGCAATACAAGAGTACCAATGGTTTAAGATAGTATAGACACAGACCCTTTTGTATCCTGTTGCTGGTCACAGATTTTCTTGATTGGTCTAGTACAGTCTTTGGAACAGGGCTGCTGTATGCTGAAGGTTGCCAGTACCTCTTAGCCTTGCCTATCTTAGGTAGTTATGCTGCACATTTTTTATCGTAGCATGTTTTACTTGTCTCCAATACCTTACATTTGGTGTTTTTCAAAGATAAAGAGTCAGCCTAGGCTAGAGTGTGACCCTACCTTGAAAACCAAAAACAAAACAAAAAAAGAGATATGGAGCAGTAATGTGATACCAACATATTTATGTATATTATAAATACAAATGATTATATATATATATATTAAAAAACATATTTTTTGAGGTAGGGTCTCACTCTAGCCCAGGCTAACCTGGAATTTCACTATGTAGTCTCAGGGTGGCCTCAAATTTGTGGTGATCCTCCTACCTCTGCCTCCCCATTGCTGGGATTAAAGGCGTGTACCACCACACCTGCCTTAATTATATTTTTAAATTTTTTCTCATGCTAGTGAGTCTGTATGCTAAAACATGTTCTGCCATTGAGATACATCCCCAACCCAAAGGAACCCTTTAGATACACTTTGTGACCAGAAAATTGCCAGAGTTGAAAAATATCAAGAAATGATCATACTCATTTGAACTGCTAAAATGTACTATCAGGGCTGGTGATACGGCTCAGCGGGTAAAGTGCTGGCCATGAAGGCATGGAGACCTGAATTTATATTATTTACAGCTGTGTAAAATGCCAGGTGTTGCATACCTGTAATCCCAACACTGGGGAGACAGAGGCAGGAGGATCCCTGGAATTTGCTGGCTAGTTGGTCTAGCTGAATTGGTATCTTGGTTCACTTAATTTCTTGAGACCCAAAAAATAAGGTAGAGCTGGGCTTGGTAGTGCATGCCTTTAATCCCATGAGTTCAAGGCCACCCTGTGACTACATAGTGAATTCCAGGTCCAGCCTGGGCTAATGCAAGACCCTACTTCAAAAAACAAACAAATAAACAAAAACAAGGGGTAGAGGGCCACTGAGCAAGATACCTGATGTTGACCTCTGCCCTCCACATGCATCAGCACATATATGTACATTCACTCACATACACATGAGCACACATAACACATGCAAATAAAAATCATCACAGGCTTCAGAAGTAAACACAAACACAGACCTCAAGTGGCAAGAACAATTGGAGTGAAGGGCACAGGTACGTTTTGTTCTGGTTGACATCAGAGGCAGGTAGAGAAATGTAACGAAGGGCTACATGAGGTCTTAAACCAAAGCTGTGAATACAGGAAAAGCTGTTTGACTTTGCCAACTGCCACCAGGAAAGCCATGCTTGAATCAGTAACCCGCCTGGATAGGTTTCTGAAACCACACTGGTCTCTTCCTACTATTGCTCTTCAGTGATGCTTATATAATAGGGTTTGGTGTTTTTCAGACCACAGCTGAATCATTTAACTGTGCACATAGGTAAGTGTCTTTCTTATAGTTGAAAGCACAAGTTTAGAGAGTTGGGAGGGCAGGGGCTAATCCATAATTCTACTCTCATGTTAATCATCATAGAGCTAAAAGTATGGAATATAAACAGATTACTGGGGCTGGAGAGATATCTCAGTGGCTAAAGTGCTTACAATGCCTGACTGCCCAGGTCTGATTTCCCTGTACCCATGTAAATCCAGGTGTACAAAGTGGCACATGTGTCTGGAGTTCACCTGTAGCAGCAGCAGGCCCTGGCATGCCCATACTCATTCTCTTTCCCCCCGTCTCAAATAAGTCAATATTTAAAAAGTTTTAGAAAACAACAACAGGGTATTTACTGACTGTATAAAAATTACAGGCTTATGAAAAACTTAAGTCAAATAGGTATTCATTCAAACAATAGTTATACAGATTGTTTCCTTGAAAGACACATTTTAATATACATAATAAAATCCAAGGAGATTTTGTTCTTGTTCACTTTCCCCAAAGTTTGCATTATGCTTTTGAATCTGACTGGTTAAGTTACATTTTGGTCCAATATTAGACCAACTATATGATCAAGTCCGGCTTGATTATTATAAATCATATAAGTTAGCAAAATTAACTTTGAAAATCTGTTGCTTTTATATATGATAGATTTCCAATTTTTTCATAGCTAAGTTTACTCCACTTTAGCCTTACAGCCAGATTTAAAATATACTTTTCTTTAAATGACTGGTCATAATTTTGGCTTACTCTAGGTAAATTATTTCTTTATTGAAGATCATATAAAAACTCCACAATAAATAATGAAAAGAATATGCAAAATCATTAGCCTCTGTTTGCAATACAGAAAATACATGTCAGTTCTGGACCAAAGTAATTCCACTGAGATATAAAAAATGACAAGGAAGAATTAAAAGATCTGTAGTGACTGCTTTTGTGGTTAGCTTACAACAAACCAACAACCACTAGCTATTTTGGAAAGTGAAGATGGGCTTTAATTGCAGATAAAGAATGTCTTCAATAGTTTAAAAAAATATAAACTCTTAAAAAAAGCCTATGAGTCATATACAAAAGCTGCTGTTTGAGACCAAGGTTGAAAACCAGAAATTCTGTTAGCACCACCAGCAAGCACAGGGTCCTCTGACGTGTCTGTTCTATCTTGTGCAGGGCGCAGACTTGAAGGTTGTGTATCATTTACAGTTATAAAAATTGGCCTTGAGTACAGAGTCTCTGCAGTGTATTCTTAAGCTCCATGAGGCACCAAGCGGTTACAAAGGGTATGTAACTATCCAGATCACAGGTTCCGACGGTATAATAAATCCCGAGTTGCCTTATCAACTTTTTGCTGGTAGTCTTCTAATTTGTCAAGAATTTTCTGGGACAGCTGTAACACAAAAGAAGGAAATCACTACAGAATAACTCAAAGAGAAAGGCTGCAGCTATGAGTGAATCACCATGGCTTTATCAACAAGACTAGCTAGTGAATATGTTAGCCTCTTGCTTCACTTCAGAACTGACTTCTCCGGGACCTGTAACACCACACCTGTTTTCCTAATGGATTTTCTTTTTTTGGTTTTTCGAGATGGGTCGTACTCTAGCCCAGGCTGACCTGGAATTCACTCTGTAGTCTCAGGGTGTCCTTGAACTCATGGCTATTGTCCTACCTCTGCTTCCCAAGTGCTGGGATTAAAGGTGTACACCACCATGCCCGATTCCTAACAGATTTTCCAAGTGTGCAAATCACTTCTTTTTTTTTAATTTGTGGTACTGGAAATGAAGTCCAAGGCCTCATCCACACAGAGCAATGGATCTATGCTGAGCTTCATCTCCAGTCCAGCTACATGAGAGAAACTGCTATGCATGAACAAGGTTATACCTCATTTAACTAGTCAGTAGATGATTCATTATACTACTTATCCTAAATTGATACATATAACTGACAGAAAACTAATTTTTAAGACTACCATCCCTGTCTTCCTGAAAAAATTTTCTTTGAAAAATAGTGTAGGATGAGCTGGGTGTGGTGATGCATGCCTTTATTCCCAGTACCTGGAAGGCAGAGGTAGGTGGATTGCCATGAGTTCGAGGCCACCCTGAGACTACATAGTGAATTCCAGGTCAGCCTGGGCTAGAGTGAGACTACCTCAAAAAAACAAACCAAAAAAAACAAAAAAAAAAAAAAACAGTGTAGGACTGAGCATGATGGTACAAGCCTATAATCCAGCACTTGAAAGCCAAGGTTGGGTTATATAGCAAGTTCTAGTCCAGCTTGGTCTTTGTAGCAAGACCCTGTCAGAAATTACCCCCACAGTTTAAGAAAACAACAGGGCTGAGGGTATAGCTAAGTGTCAGCACATTGTCTAGCATGTCCAAGGTGGCACTGGAAAACAGGGAAGATAAACATAAAAACACAGGAGCCGATACTCTGAATGGAATTGTTCCTTGTTCTATTAAAAAAATTTTTTTTGTTTTTTAAATGTTTGTTTATTTGAGAGAGAGAGAGAGAGAGAGAGAGATAAAGAATGGGTGTGCCAGGGCCTTTAGCCACGGTAAACAAACCAGACACATGCGCCACTTTGTGCAACTGGCTTACATGGGTATTAGGGAATTGAACCTGCAGGCAAGTGCCTTAACTGCTAAGCCATCTCTCCAACCTGTCACTTTTCTTTATTTAGACACTCTTAGTGTTACATGGCTGACGGAGAGTTCCCAGGATCAAGTGCTCTTGCCTACACCCCACAGCAGGACCACAGGTGTGTGCTCCTGTACCTAGCTTAAAGACTAGTCTAGAAGCACACACTGTGAGCTCCAGTTTACACTCTAGTTAAAAAAAAAAAAAAAATCGGGGCTGGAGAGATGGCTTAGCGGTTAAGCGCTTGCCTGTGAAGCCTAAGGACCCTGGTTCGAGGCTCGATTCCCCAGGACCCAGGTAAGCCAGATGCACAAGGGGGCGCATGCATCTGGAGTTTGTTTGCAGTGGCTGGAGGCCCTGGCGCGCCCATTCTCTCTCTCTCTATCTTCCTCTTTCTCTCTCTGTCTGTCACTCTCAAATAAATAAAAATGAACAACAACAACAACAAAAAACAAAAAACAAATGATCCCACTTGAAAGAAAAATGGAGATCATTGTAAAAAAAAAAAAAAAATCACTGCAATGACCCGGAGCAAGCAAGCAGCACTCTATTCATACTGACTCCACTCAGGGCAGTGACAATTTACCATATATTGTTTATCCTGCAGTGTCTACCACGCTAAACACCTTAAAAAATGGGCTGCACGCCATTTGTCTCTATGTAATGTATACCTATTTAATTCTTCCTGAAGTTTTTGGACAAGCTGCTTCTGTATTTATTTGTAAGGGGGTGGGGCCTCATGTTAAGGAGGAGCAGTGCTTTTTGTTCTCCCTTTACTTCTAGAGAACAGAAGATGATGCTGTCAGATGTACCTGCTAGTGCAGGGCTTACTTACTGCAATGTTGTGACTGTTGGCACTGTTTTCTCCCAGAGCCTGGAGAAGATGATCAATAGAGGAATATGGAAGCCACACCAACGGGGCTGTTGCAGACAGTGGGAACTGAAAGAAAATGTCTATTATTTGAAAAGAACCTGAAAAAAACCCCACACCAATTCTTCTAGGTATTTGTTTTCATGGGATTTTACAACAAAAAGCACTCTTTTTTTCCTCCCTAAAATTAACAAACTGTACACACACACACACACACACACACACACACACACTCACTCACTCTCTCTCTCCCCCCTAGATTTCTCCATTTTCAACTGAGTTAAATCAAATATATTTAATTTTGAAGCCATCTCTCATGTTGAAAAAGCCATAGTTTGTTAGGGACAAAACACCCTCAACAAAACTCTTCTCTCATTAGACAATGGTCAGGCACATGCCTTTAATCCCAGCACTTGGGAGGCAGAGGTAGGAGGAATATTGTGAGTTCGAAGCCAGCCTGGGACTCGAGAGTGAATTCCAGGTCAGCCTGGACTACAGTGAGACATTGCCTCAAAAAACAAAAAACAAAAAACAAAAAACAAAAACAAAAACAAAAACAAAAACAAAAACAAACAAACAAAAAAAACCAATGAAGCCCGGAATGGTGGTGCACACCTTTAATCCCAGCATCCCAGCACTGCAGAGGCATAAGTAGGAGGATCATTGTTAAGTTCAAAGCCGCCCTGAGTCTACATAGTGAGTTCCAAGTCAGCCTGGGCTAGTGTGAAACCCTACCTCATGGGGGGGGGGGGGGGGGGGGAGAGCAGGCAATGAACAGTACTAATCCAGTTTGAAACTGAATTTAAATTCCAATTTTCTGGAAGGAAAAAAAAAAGCTAACAAATTGGAAAAAGAAAGCTCAATTCTCAAAGTTCTGAATACTTTCCTGAGAGTTTAGGAGAAAAAAATAAAAAACAAACAAACAAACAAACCATAGATTAAGACAGTACTTTGTGCCTTGCAAGGGTGCTTTATGAATTAAATAAGAACACGTTTGCAGAGACTTAGCACAGTCCCTCCACATAAGCAATGCCACTTTGTGTTCATTTACCTCCCTTCCAATACTAAAACAATTTCTTAAAATTTATGCAGTTCCTTATTTGTGTGTATGGGCATATCAGGGTCTCTTGTTGCTGCAAACAAATGCCCATCCAGCTGAACATAGGTAGCTAGTGAACTGTACCAGAAACAGAATGCTTTGCAAGTAAGTGCCTTTAACTGCTGAGCTATCTCCCCAGCCTGAGGTATTGTGGGATCAAACCCAAAGGCTTAATCATGCTAGGCAAATACTGAGTTATATCCCCAGTCTTAATAGCCACACTGTTTAGATGGGGTTAGGGGGGAGTGAAAATGTATTCCTATGTTCCTAAAAAAGAAAATAGAGATTCCTAAAGTGTCAATATTTAGTTGCATAACTAAAATAGTAAAGGTTAAATACATTCATGTATTCAATTTACTTTTAGATCCTATAATTAATGTGGTCATATACAATCAAAAACAAAAAACAAAAAACAAAAAACAGCACAATGTGCCTACCTCAATTCCAAAGTACTGATGTCCTTTTCCTAATACAGCATCCACATATTCTGAGACCAAATCCACAGCTTCTTCTAAAAGGTCATAGTTCAAGTACAGACGGAGCAGCTCAGCAGCATCAACTTTCTGAAAAAAGCCACACACTGCTCTATACTATAACTGAATGTAAAATGTTGCTGTCAGCTGCCTCTAATCCCAGCACTTGGGAGGCAGAGGCAGGAGGATTGCTGTGAGTTCGCGGCCACCCTAAGAATACATAGTGAATTCCAGGTCAGCCTGGACTAGACTAGAGTGAGACCCTACCTCGAAAGACTGAAAAAACAAACAAACAAACAAACAAAACCTAAAGACCCAGGTTTGATTCCCTAGGATCCACATAATCCAGATGCACAAGGTGGCACATTCTTCTGGAATTTGTTTGCAGTGGCTAGAGGCCCTGGTGCATCCATTCTCCTTCCTTCCCTTCCTCCTTTTTTCTCTCTTGAATAAATAAAAACAATATCTATGTATATATCTATATCTCACTCTCAAATAAGTAAAATACATTTAAAATTAAGAGATTTATTTATTTATTTGAGGGGGAAGATGAATGAATGAATATGGGAATGTTAAGGCCTCTCGCCATTACAAACTCTAGATGCGTGGGTCACCTTGTGCATCTGGCTTTATGTGGGTACTGTGGAATTAAATCTGGGTCCTTAAGCTTTGCAGGCAATCACCTTAATTGCTGAGCCATCTCTCCAGCCCCCAAAATTTTATTTCTTAATAAAACATAAACCAAAAATAAACAAAAAAAGCCCACTGAAAACTAAAAAACATCTAGCCAGGTGTTGAGGCACATATCTGCAATCTACTTCTTAGGAGGCTGAGGCAGGAAAATGATAGACAGTTTGAGGCTAGCCTGGGCTACAAAGGATGTTGAATATCTAGCTCCTGATAATTGTATTATTTGATCTAAATAAGTGAGCACCTTTGCTGGCATGGTGGCACACACCTTTTTCAAAAATTCTTTTTTTTAAAAAAAATGAAGATATATTTTTATTTATTTATGAGACAGATAGAAAGAGGGGGGGAGGGAGGGAGAGGGAGAGACTGGGCACACCAGGGCCTCTAGCCACTGCAAACGAACTCTAGACACATGTGCCACCATGTGCATCTGGCTTATGTGGGACCTGGAGAATCAAACCTGGGTCCTTAGGCTTTGCAGGCATACGCCTAAACCTCTAAGCCATTACTCCAGCCCAAATTCTTTTTTTTTTTTTAATTTAATTTTATTTGCAAGCAGAGAGAGAGATAGAAAAAGGAGATACAGAATGTGCACACCAGGGCCTCTAGCCACTGCAAATGAGCTCCAGATGTATAAGCCCCATTGTACATCTGGCTTGTGTGGGTACTGGGGAATTGTACCTGGGTCTTTTGGCTTTGCAGGCAAGCGCCTTAACCGCTAAGCCAGCCCTGTGGCACACACCTATAATCCCAGCATTTGGGAGACAGTGGTAGGATTGCTGTGAGTTCGAGGGCAACCTAGGACTACAGAGTGAGTTCCAGGTAAGACTGCATTAGAATGAGACTTATCTCAAACCTCCCCTCCCCCCCCCACACACAAGTGAGCACTTTTGTTACTCATGTATACCTTAGGATAAGAGTTGACTTCCCAAGAACCCAGTTAGCTCTAGGCATATTGTAAAGCTCCCACTGTTAAATGGTCTTTCTCCTCTGTTTTGTTATCTAAGACAAACTTTTTTTTTTGTTTTTCATGGTAGGGTCTCACTCTAGCCTAAGCTAACCTGGAATTCACTATGTAGTCTCAAAGTGGACTTGAACTCACAGCAACCCTCCTCCCTCTGCCTTCCAAGTGCTGAGATTAAAGGCGTGCACACCATGCCTGGCTACTAAGACAAAATTACAATATAATTATATATATATATATATTGTTTTTAGGGCTGGAGAGATGCCTTAGTGGTTAAGGCACTTACCAGCAAACCCAAAGGACCCAGGTTTGATTCCCCAGGACCCATGTAAAGATGCACAAGGTGGTGCATTCAATCTGGAGTTTGTTTGCAGTGGCTAGAGGCCCTAGTGTGGCCATTCTCTCTATCTGCCTCTCTTTCCCTTTATCAAATAAATTAATTAAATAAAAAGAGGGAAAATATTTATTTGTGAGCAGAGGGAAGGGAAGGGGGAAGAATGGACACACCACAGCCTTTTGCTGCTACAAACTAACCCCAGATGAATGCATAACTGTGAGCATCTGGCTTTATATGGGTACTGGAGAACTGAACCTGGGTAGGCAGGCTTTCCAACCAAGCACCTTTAACTGCTGAGCCATCTGTTGAGCCTCTAAGACATGTTTTGTTAATATTTTAAAAACTGTATTCATTTCAAAGAGAGAGGTTGATGAGAAAATGGGGGTGCCAGGGCCTCTAGCCCCTGCAAACAAACTTTAGACACATGTGTACCTTATGCATCTGGCTTTACATGGGTCCTGAGGAATTGAACCTGGATCCTTTAGCTTTGCAACCAAACACCGTAACAGCTAAGCCATCTCTCTAGCCCATAAGACATGTTTTAACCTGTCTCTATTTCAACTTCCACGCTGGTAATGTCAACAAGCTTTCCCCAAAATGCTGAGTACTAAAGTGACAAGAAAGTCCCATTAATTCTCAGAAATATATAAATTATAAATGTATAAGAAGTAAAAAAAAAATCATAATTTCTTGGTGTTGCTGTTTCTTTTGAGGTAGGGTGTCTTACTCTTGCCCCAGTTAACACAGAATTCACTATGTAGTCTTCAGGGTGACCTGGAACTTACAGCAATCCTCCTACCTCTGCCTCCCAAGTGCTGGAATTAAAGTCGTGCGTCACCACTCCTGGCTACGAATCCCAAGCTTTAAATTTGTATTTAATTCATATTTAACTCATGGTGAGAGGCAAATGAATAAAGTACCAGTTTGGAGGTTGATTAATGAGGTAAGGATTCTTTCTCTGTTCTGATTTGTCACCAGCTTACTCTTACTATTTTAGCTGTTCTCTTTTCTGAGACAGGGTTTCATATAGCCCAGGCTGGCCTCCACTGCCTGTGTGCTGGGATTACAGTCATGTGGAAGTACCCCTAGATTCATATGGTGCTAGGGATAGAACCCAGGGCTTTGTGCATGTTAGACAAGCACTCTTATCAACTGAACTACATTCCCAACCCCCTTTTTCTTTTTCTCCAGGCAGGGTCTCACTCTATCACAGGCTTACTGTGAACACACAATGATCTTCCTACCTCAACCTCCCTAGTACTGGGACCAAAGGCGTGGGCTACCTAGCCTGGCTGGTGTTTTAGATTAATTCTTGCTGTGTAGCCCAGGCTGGACTCAAACAGTGATCCTCCTACCTCAGCCTCCTGAGTGCTGGGATTAAAGACATGCACCACCGCACCTGGAATAGATTCTCTTTCCTTTTGTTAAAGAATAACATATTTAGACTTCTGGTTAAGATGGCGTCATAGGAACCACACCAAAGCAGCCCAGGGGAGGAAAACCAAAAAGAACCCCAGCAAAATGCACTCTTCTACTAAAAAGTGAAGGTGTATAAGAAATTATCAACCGCAGCAGAGAAGTTGGAGAGATCCAGAGCGTCTAGAGACCATCCACTCACATAAGCCTCCTTGAAAACTCGAGAAACATGAAGGGGAGGATGGTAGGGACCAGTGGAGTGGATCATGAGGAAGAGGACCAGCAGGAGAACTTCAGCCACCATCCACAGCCTCTTCTCCCCCACCACCAGCGCAAGCAAGCACCAGAGACCTAGGAAAGGGAACTCACCACACAGTACCTGGCACAGGCGAGCAGAGCAGCAACCCACTGACCAAGCCAGCCTACCTGAGCCCATAGTGCAGCGAGGGACCCAAGCGGGCGTGCAGGATAACTGGGACCAAAGCCATCCCAAAAGGTAACTGGGCTTACACCAGGTGAGAACCCACCTAAAAAGCCTAGTATATAGACTTGCATCACAAGTGCTAATTGCACCTTCCATGCCAGGGTAAATTATGTGTTAAATCTGATGGATAGTTGGATTTGCCACTCTTAAATAAGATCTATTTTGGGCTTGTCATTTGTTGCTTTCTGATTTATAGTGCCTTTGTCTCTTCTTTTGTCGTTCACTGCGGCAGGGTCTCACTTGGTCACAAGCTGACATTGGAACCCTGTATAGACCAGAATTCTCAGCCTCCTAGTAGACAGGATTAAGGGTATGGAACAACACAAATCCTTAGGGATTTTGAGTTTGTTAGAGGATCTGTTTTTCATACTACCTACTCTTGCATAAATACCCTGTGCTGGTTTTCATGGAATGTGTATTAAATTTTAGAATTTCCCTATAATTTGTTTCACCCAGCCTACCAGAATACTCTCATAGCAGGAAAACCTAACACCTATGGTCACCTTTGTGGTTGCTCTGATAGTCTTTTAGCTCCTACCCTGAGACATATAATATTAGATTGAATGATACATCTAATAATACTGCAGATAATTAGAAAACCCAAGCATTAAATAAATCCAAGATGCAAAAATCTCTACATTATAAGAAATGCAAAAAAAAAAAAAATCAAGAAAATTTAAATCAACCAAAAGGTATAAACCCATTCAGAAATAACCTCCAGTGAGACTGATTTGAGGAACTGCCTGAGAAAAGATTTCTAAAGAATGATTATAAATATCCTTGAGGAAATTAAAGGAATCAAAGGTGACACAGGAAACCAATTTAATGAAATAAAGAGGTCAATAAAAGACATGAATAAGGAAATAAAATAATAAAAGAAAACCAGTCAGAAATACTAGTAATGAAAAACACAGTAAGTCAAATAAAATACTCTGTAGAAAAATTCACCAGTATAATGGAAGAAGGAGAGAACAGAATATCTAAACTAGAAGATCAGGTGGCAGCTAATAAAGTCCAACAAAAAGAAAGACAAACAAATAGGAAGGTATGAATGGGAATTTCAAGACATCTGGGACACTATGAAAGATCAAACATAAGAATTCAGGGTACAGCAGAAGGAGAAGAATTTTATTCCAAAGACATAGTAAGCATTTTCAACAAAATTATAGGAGAAAACTCCCTCCCCAACCCCTGCCAAATGGAAAGACATGCTAATGCAGATACATGAAGCCTTTAGAACACCAAGCACACAAAACCTGGAAAGAACCTCTCGTTGCTATATTGTAATTAAGCTACCAAATACACAAACCAAAGAAAATATATTGAAAGCAGAGAGAAAAACCAAGTCATATACAAGGGCAAGCCATCAGGATCACAGATTACTTAACACAAACTTTAAAAGCCAGAAGGGCTTGGAATGATGTACTCCAAGTTCTGAAAGATAACAACTGTCAACCAAGAAGACTTTATCCTGCAAAGCTATCCATTCAAATAGATGGAGAAATAGACATTTGACAACAAAAGCAGGCAAAAGGAATATGAAGACAAAACTAGCTCTACAGAAAATACTTGAAAGGATCCTCCATGCTGAAGAGAAAGAAAAGCACATATATAAGGAACCTGGAAAAAAAAAAATCAAATCATACTCAAATATAGTTAATACAAAAGAGCAAAAGTAAAACTGGAAGAACTACAAAAAAAAAAAAAAAAAAAAAAAAAAAAAAAAAAAAAAAAAAAAAAAAAAAGAAAGAAAGAAAGAAAGAAAGAAAAAAGAAAATGGCAAAAACACACACCTTTCAATAGTAACTCTTAATATCAATGGCCTCAATGCCCCAACCAAAAGACACAGTTTTGCAGACTGGGTTAAAAAGCAGGATCCTTTCAATTTGTTGCCTCCAAGAAACTCACCTTTCTACAAAAGATAGACACTTTCTTAGGCTGAACGGTTGGAAAACTGTGTTTCAAGCAAATGGACCTATAAAACAAGCAGGGGTTGCTATCCTAACATCTGACAAGGCAGACTTCAGTCCAACATTAGTTAAGAAAGATAAGGAAGGTCACTTTATATTGATTAAAGATACACTCCAACAGGAGGACATTACAACCCTAAACATATAGGCACTTCACATGGGGTCTCCCAATTTCATCAAACAAATGCTATTAAAACTAAAGCCACAGATAACACCAAACACAATTGTTCTGGGTGATTTCAACACCCCACTCTCATCAGTTGACAGATCATCCCGGCAAAAAAATAAACAGAGATGCATCTGGATTAAATGAGGTCATAGAACAAATGGGCCTAACAATACCTACAGAACATTTCATCCAAATGCTGCAGAATACACATTCTTTTCAGCAGCGCATGGAACATTCTATAAAATAGACCATGTATTAGGAAACAAAACAAATCTCAACAAATACAGGAAAACTGAAATAATTTTTTTGTACTGTATCTGATCACAATGGGATCAAAGTAAAATTCAATAGCAAGAAAAGCCATAGAGCATACATAAAATTGTGGAAACTAGTACAATACTAAATGATGAATGGGTCAATGAAGAAATCATGAAGGAAATCAAAAGTTCATAGACTCAAATGATAATGAGAATACAATATACCAAAACGTTTGGGACAAATTGAAAGCAGTCCAAAGAGGGAATTTTATAGCTTTAAGTGCCTATATTAAGAAATTAGAAAGATCGCAAGTAAACAATTTAATGCTTCACCTCAAGGCCTTAGAAAAAGAACAAGGCAAACCGAAAATCAGTAGACAGGAAGAAATAATAAAGATTAGGGCAGAAATTAATGAAATAGAAACCAAAAAAATAATCCAAAGAATCAATGAAACATAAATTTGGTTGTCTGAAAGGATAAACAAGACTGATAAACCCATAGCAAATCTGAACAAAAGAAAAAGAGAAGGGCTGGAGAGATGGCTTAGTGGTTAAGGTGTTTGCCCGCAAAGACAAAGGATGGTGGTGGTTTGATTCCCCAGGACCCATGTAAGCCGGTGGCACATGTGTCTGGAGTTTGTTTGCAGTGGCTAGAGGCCCTGGTGCACCCATCCTCTATCTCTCAAAAAAAAATAATATATTAAAATTTTTTTTCTTTTATATATATATATATATATATATATATATATATATATATATATATATATATATTTGTTGTTGTTTTTCAAGGTAGGGTCTCACTTTAGTTCAGGCTGACCTGGAATTCACTATGTAGTCTTAGGGTGGCCTCGACTCACAGCGATCCTTCTACCTCTGCCTCCCGAGTGCTGGGATTAAAGGCGTGAGCCCTCCCCCCACCTTTTCTTTGCTCAATCTCTTTCCCTGACCTGACTTAGGCCTTTTCAACTCCCATTAATCTATTCTTCTACTTACATATATAAAATATCATCCTATTAAGTACCCCACTCCCTTCCTTTCTCTTCCTTTTATATCTTTTTTCCAGCTTACTGGCCTTTGCTACTGAGTTTTCTTCCTACTCACACAGAAGTCCAATCATCAGTAGCTAGGATCCACATATGAGAGAGAAGAGGGAGGGCTAATCAAAATCTAAGAGGATATAAATAAATCATATGGAAACCTACATTTTTGGACAATGGAACACTCAGGAGCCGTAGATTGTTGCTAGAAAATTTTCAGTGCCAGGGATGGGATACCTTCCAGTGGTGAGTTGTTGGCCAGGGAGGTCCCTGATGCCCCCAAAACATTGCAGGCCATTGCCAAGGCCCTTGGTTTTCCGCCAGGAATAGATGGTACAAGACCCTATTGCTGAAGACTCCACATACTTGGGCTGCAAGGCCACTGAGAAATCCTGCTGGAGCTGATATGAAAACCTCCTCCATGTAGACAGCTGACAGAAAGCTAAGAAGCCATTCTTCATGCAGTTCAATGGGAGAAAGAGAAATCACCAGTGAAGATACTCAACAGTGGACACTGCAAGCATTATATTTGGCCAGCCAGGCCAAATGAGCCAATGGATGCATTAGTGGCATATCTGTTATGGAGGAAACCAACTGTTCTCAATCTGGACTGGAGGCCCGCTCCATGGGAGAGAATACATCTCTGATACTGAAAACCTACAACAGGGGTAGTCACGAGTCCTAGGGGTGTAACATCTGCTGGTGTCTGGCTAAATGTATATATCATGCTCACCCAACTGCCCGGTAAGTACTTCTCTTAATATTCATACCCATATATTAATGCTATTCTCACTTTTGGTTAGAGAAGCTTCTCTTTTCAGATGGCAATGACCTTGGGATGACTCAGAAGGCACCATGGTGCTGAGAAGTGACAGAGTAGTGCTCAGCACTGAAATATCTCTATCATACCTTCTGAAGAGGCGGAAAGAATGTAAGAGCCAAAGGAAGGGTAGGACTCCTTACAATATACTCCTCCAGACACAAAATGGCCTGTATATCCATGACCTTGCAGCTCCTGACACTACCTACATAAGACCATCATGATAAGAAGAAAAGATCATGACATCAAAATAGAAAAGAGTGATTGAGAGGGGGAGGGGATATGATGGAAAGTGGAATTTCAAAGGGGAAAGGGGGGGGAGGGAGGGAATTACCATGAGTTATTGTCTATAATTATGGTAGTTGTCAATATTTTAAAATGTATTTATTTATTTGCAAGGAGAGAGAGAGAGAGAGAAGGATAGGGAAAGAAAGCGAGAAAATGGGACCTTTTGCTACTGTAAACAAACTCCAGATGCATGGGCTACTTTGTACATCTAGCTTTATGTGGTACTGGGGAACTGTACCTGGGCTGGCTGTCTTTGCAAGCAAGTGCATTTAACTGCTAAGCCATCTCCCCAGCCCAAGATTCTGTTTTCTTATTCTACCAAGTGTGGTTTTGATATAGTTAATTCTCAAACTGAAATGTATACCATTTAATCAAATTAGGAGCTCATTAAAATACAGAGTTCTGGGGCTGGAGAGATGGCTCAGTGATTAAAGTTAATGCTTGCAAAACCTCATGGCCTGGTTCAAATCCCCAGTCCCCATGTAAAGCATTTGCAGTGGCAGGTGGCCCTAGTGTGCCTGCATACCTTTAATCCCAGTACCTGGGAGGCTGAGTATGGATCACCATGAGTTCGAGGCCAACCTGGATGACAAAGTGAATTCCAGCTGAGACTGAGCTAGGGTGACACCCTACGTTAACACCCCCCCACACACACACATACAAAAAAAAAGAAGTTAAAACCATCAGTGAAATAAATCTCTTTTGGTATAAAACCAGCTTGCTTGAAGTACTTGTTCATGTTAACAGACAACTGACGAATACATGATCCTCTGGCCTAGTTTTTGAAAACTTTTCTATCCACTGCTGTGAATTTTTTGAATGACAGATAATAGATACTATGACACGAACACACTCATTCTAAATATAAGCTTACTGCTCAGTGAGAATACAAGTAGAAATTAACCTTACTACCAGACTGTAGAATTTTAAATCTAAATTTCCAATACTATGTGTGAAAGTTAAATTATTCTTAGCAATTTCTGTTATGAAAAGGTAAGCATATTAAATCAGTATATTTTTTCTTTCTCTTTAGCTTTTGAGGCAGGGTTTATGGAACCCAGGTTGGCCCCCAATTCACTATATAGTGAAGGCTGGTCTTGATTCCTGACTCCACTGCACTTCCTGCACTTCCCAAGTACTAGGACTATAGGTGTGTGCCACTGTGACCAGACTGTAAATCAGTAATATTTGTCAATTATCATTCACTTCTTTTGCGTGTGTGTGGGATAAGAGCACACGTACATAAGGAACTCTGACGGCAACTCTGGGTGTTGGTTCTTGTCTTCTGCCTTGTTTGAGATGGGGCCTTCCCTGCCACCTTTTAGGGAGGGTCTACCAGCCCAGGCAGGCCTCAGCCTCATGGTGATGCTCCTACCTCAGCCTCCTGGTTGATGGGATGATAGGTGCGAGCTACACTGCTTGGCATGAGATACGGTCTCTTTGTTGTGTGCCACTGCATGTGCCAGGCTAGCTAGCCTTCAACTTCTGGGAATTCTGCATCTTCCCATCTTGCTAAGGCAGATGCTCATGTTACCATATTGGGTTTTATGTGACTTCTGGATATCTGAACTTGGGCCATCATGATTGTACAGCAAGCACTTTTACCCTAGGACCATCTCCCCAGCCCTATCTTTTTAATCATTTCATAAAATTATTTAAGGTGATAAAGAATGGGTTCTTAATCTTTATAAGTTAAGATACTACGTACCTTGTAACTGTTTATAAGCCAATTAGGCAGAGGTACTCCATGAGACAATAACTTGTTAATCACACACTGGTGATACAAGTTATTCTGGGCTTTATATCTTTCTAGGTAAGTTGACAATAATCGCCATGCTTCATCTGTAGCACTTGAAAAAAGCAAAAAAGATAAATGAGTTTCACATATTTTAAAATTGTGTATTTATTTATGTATTTATTTTTGATTTGTCAACATAGAGTCTCACTCTAGCCCAGGCAGACCTGGAAATCCTTATGTAGTCTCAGGGTGGCCTCCAACTCACAGTGATCCTCCGCCACCATGTCCATTTGTGTATTTATATTTTATGCCCCATTCTAGTTGCTGCTGAACAGTTTCATATTCTGAGTGCTTGGACTGAAGGCCCGGCTTTTTAACTTTTTTTTTTTTTTCTGAGGTAAGGTCTCACTCTAGCCCAGGCTGACCTGGAATTTACTAGTCTCAGGGTGGCCTCGAACTCTCAGTGATCCTCCTACCTCTGCCTCCCAAGTGCTGGGATTTAAAGGCATGCACCATGACACCCGGCTCATATTTTCTTTAAAACATATTTTAAGATTTTTTTTTTTTAATTTACTTATCAGAGACAGATAGAGTGAAAATGGATGCATCAGGGCCTCTAGTTACTGCGAATGAACTCCAGATGCATGCAACACCATGGGCAACTGGCTTACATGGGACCTGGAGAATCGAACCTGGATGCTTAAGTTTCGCAACGAAAAACCTTAACCGCTAAGCCATCTCTCCAGCCCTTAAAAAAAAAAAAAATTTTTTTTTTTTTGTTTTTTGAGGTAGGGTCTCACTCTTGCCCAGGCTGACCTGGAATTCACTATGTAGTCTCAGGGTGGCCTTGAACTCACGGAGATCCTTCTACCTCTGCCTCCCGAGTGCTGGGATTAAAGGCGTGTGCCACTACAGCCGGCTTAAAAATATGTATTTTATATATATGTGTGTGTGTGTGTGTATGTATATGTATGTATGTATGTATGTATGTGTATATATATATATATATATATGGAGCGAGATAACAGAGACAGACAGAATGGGTGCAACAGGTCCTCCAGTTGCTTCAATTGAACTCCAGGTGTATGTGCCATTTTGTGCATCTGGCTCTATGTGGGTATTGGAGAATTGAACCCTTGTCCTTTGGCTTTGCTGACAGGTGCCTTAACTGCTGAGCCATCGCTCCAGCCCCAGTTTCATATTATTAACAGAGATTTACAGTACTACTCACAATGTCTACTGAATGGGAAAAACCTCTGGAAGCTACAACTGAGTGGACAATGTTGCTCAATGTAACTAGTATTTTATCAGGGCCCATGTGACTGACAGGTTTAGTATTAGACATTTAGATGAGTGCTGGGATTAAAAGCATGTACTACACCTAGCTTCTTTTACTTTTATGTTTTATTTTTTTGAGGTTGGTTCTCACTCTAGTCCAGAGTAACCTGGAATTCACTATGTAGTCTCAGGGTGACCTTCAACTCACGGTGACCCACATACCTCTGCCTCCCAACTGCTGGGATTAAAGGCGTGCACCGACTTGTTAAAAATTTTTATTTAAGATATTTTCATTCATTTATTTGCAAATGTGCATGGCACAGAACCAGCACAGTAGGGTCTCTTGTCACTGCAAAGGAACTCCAGATGCATCTGGCTTGACAAGGGTACTGGGGAATGGAACCTGGGCTGTTAGGCTTTGCAAGGAAACACCTTTTAACTGAGTGATTTCTCCAGCCCTGGATTATTTTTTTCTCGAGGCAGGGTTTCACTCCAGCACAGGCTGTCCTTAAACTCATTGGGATCTTCCTAACTATCTTCTGTGGGTTGGGATTAAAGTTGTAAATTACCACACCTAGATTTTTTTTTGTTTCAAAATAGGGTCTCACTTCTTAGCCCAAAATGACCTGGAATTCACTATATAGTCTCTCAGGGTGGCCTTAAACTCATGGTGTTTCTCCTACCTCTGCCTCTGGAGCACAGGGATTAAAGGCATGCACCACTAGGCCCAGCTCAAGTTTTTTCTTATTATTATGTTTTTTTATTTGCACATGTGTATGGGGTCTCTTGCTACCTCAAAGGAATGCCTGACTGGCTTCACGTGGGCCCCTAGGAAATTGGACCCAGGCTGACATGCCTTGCAAACAAGCACATTTAATTGCTGAGCCCCCCCCCCCCCCATTTTGGTTCTTTGTGAAACAAGGTTTCTCACACTAGGCTGACCTGAAACTTTTTTTTTTCTTTGACAACCAGTCTCACTACATTGCCTAGCCTCCATCTTCTGAGCACAAGTGGTGCTCATGCTTTAGCCTCCTAAATAGCTGAGACTGTAGGTGTGTACCACTAGAGCAAGCTACGAGGGCCGTTCCTTTTGATATAATACACTAAATGTTAGAGGAAGGGCAGATAGAGGAGACATCTCATAGACAAAGACACCAGGGTTTAAACAATAAAAGTCATGATATTATCCTAATTATAAATTCTCTAGATGCTATAAAAACTTAGCCAAAACCAGGTGTGGTGGCACAGGCCTATAAATAAATCTCATCATTCAGGAGGCCAAGGAAGGGAACTGAGTACTTGAGGTCAGTTTGGATTATCTCAAAACAAAATAACAAAAACGTAGCCAAGACAGTAAGAAATAAGAAAGTAAAAAGGGGAGATGGCTCAGTGGATAAAGCGCTTGTTGCACAAATGTGAGGACCTGTGTTCAGATCTTCAGAACCCACATAATGCTGAACACGAGTAGGTGCCTGTCATTTCTCAGGTGAGAAGGGAGGCAGAGATAGGAGAATCCACTGGAAGCTCACAGGGCAGCCAGCATGGTAAATGGAGCAGTGAGCAATGATGTGGATGGGGAAGGCCCACATGTGAAAGTTGTCCTCTGACCTCCACACATGTGCCATGGCATGAGCAGCTGCCCCCCCCCTCCAAAGTGAAATCATCAGTGTAAACAACATATTCAAGGAAAGAGTTTTGCAAGAGGTCCTAAAGAACGCCAGGGCTGTACCTAGACTCCTTAGTAGTGATGACAGAGGAAAGCTGATTGGCTGCTAGCCAGGCCCAGGCTTCTGTTTGTGCTGCTTCTCCCCCGAACTGTAACTTGATGCACCTGCAACGAGAACAGCCCCTCATCACTGTCTGAGCTGCTGCAGTGAACGGCTGCAGTTTGTTACTTGACAGAGAAGACAACTTTAACTCTGGCCTACTGCTCAGTTTACTACTGGAGTTACTGGATCTTCTTCCTCCTCAAAGTCACACAACCAGATGTCCCATAAGGCCATCAGCAAGGGTCAAGAGACAATTTCCATCCAAGCAAAAATGATAAAAAAATTCTCAACATTTCAAAATATTCCCACGTCACAAACCATTTGACTGATATTTAAGTAGGATTTTTTTTTTTTTTTTTTTTTAAAGCTGGGCATGGTGGTTTAAGCCTGTAATCCCACTACCTGGGAAGCTGAGGGAGGAGAATTGCCTTAACTACTAAGCTATCTTTCCAGCATATTTTTGTATTTTGCTCAGAGGTAAAGTACTTGCAATGGCCAGGTATGGTGGTACATGTCTGTAATTTTAGTCCTCAGTAGCCTGAAGCAAAAGGGCAGAGCTCAAAAAAAAAAAAAAAAATTAATTAATTAAATTAAAATTAAAAAAAATAGGGCTGGAGAGATGGCTTCGCGGTTAAGCACTTGCCTGTGAAGCCTAAGGACCCCAGTTTGAGGCTCGATTCCCCAGGACCCACGTTAGCCAGATGCACAAGGAGGCGCATGCATCTGGAGTTCATTTGCATTGGCTGGAGGACCTGGCATGCCCATTCTCTCACTCTCTCAGAAATAAATAAAAAATAAAATATATTTTTAAAAAGTTAGGCATGGTGGCACAGGCCTTTAATCCCAGCACTCAGGAAGCAGAGGTAGCAGGATCGCTGTGAGGTCAAGGCCACTTTGAGACTACATAGTGAATTACAGGTCAGCCTAAGCTATAGAGAGAGCCTACTTCATAAAAAAAAAAAAAAGGCCCAACCGGGCATGGTGGTGCACGCCTTTAATCCCAGACCACAGGAGGCAGAGGTAGGAGTAGCACTATTCAAGGCCACCCTGAGACTACAAAATGAATTCCATGTCAGCCTGGGCTAGAGTGAGACCCTACCTCAAAAAACAAAACAAACTAAACTTTAAAAAAAAAAAAAAAGTCAAAGCTGAGTGTGACGGTACTGGGGAAATGAACCTGGGTCATTAGGCTTTGCAGGCAAGTGCCTTAAATGATACATCTATCCAGCACCCCCCCCCCCCCCGCCTTTCTCTTTCTGGTTTTACGAGGTAGGGTCTTGCTCTGGCCCAGGCTGACCTGGAATTCACTATGTAGTCTCAGGCTGGCCTTGAACTCACAGTGATCCTATCTCTGCCTCCTGAGTGCTGCAATTAAAAGTGTGTGCCATCATGTCTGACAACTTGTTTTGTTTTTTGAAACATACTCTCACATACTCTAGATAGGTCTTGAACTTGTTGTGTAGCCAATGCTGGCCTAGAATCCCTAATCCTCCAGCCTCAATTCTTTTTTTTTTTTTTTAGGTAGGGTCTCGCTCTAGCCCAGGCTGACCTGGAATTCACCATGTAGTCTCAGCCAGCCTCAATTCTTAAGTACTGGGTTTACATGAGTACACTTGTTATTGTTCTTTTGAGACCAAGTCTCCTGTAGTCCAGACTGGCCTCAAACTTGATATGTATCTGATGGTGGCCTTGAAGTCCTAGTTCTCTTACCTTATCTCCCAAGCACTGGTGCTACACTAACACGTCTGGTAAAGATTTTTTTTAATAAAGTAAAATTTATAAGCTACTAATTTTTAAAAAGCTGTTGCATAAATTGAACAAAGCACTTCTTTAAATATAAAAAGGTTTATAGGCTTGTGATTACTACAGTACACTAAGGAATAAGATATCTTCACATTAGAAGATTAAGGCTATTAAAAGGTAATTTTTACATACTTGAAAGCAAGCCCCTCAAAGACTGGTGTTAAGGGAAGCTTAAAAGTCTGACAGAGTGATATGGCAGTGTCAAAAAGGCCAGCTTGAACCAAGAGAGTGACCATCTCCTTTGCTGATGAACTTCCTGTGGAAATGGAATATGGTCAGTTAGTGCACCAGAGTAAATGAGAACAAATATCTCAGAGTAATACTACTGTGGTATAGACCTATTTAGCAGTCTGCATCTGCTGCCTGGCCCTAAGCTGTGCTGGTACTGATAGGTTAGAGACTTGCTAGTTTCCTACCTGCAATGGCAACTGCTGATGGATCATGTTGAGCCAATGTGAGGCGAATGCGTGCCAAAGAACATTCTTTTTCCAGGTCTTTCAGTTCTAGAATTTCAATCTGCTGATTGTCTAAAATCCCAAATTAAAAAAAAAAAAAAAATCTATTAGATTAACTTGTCAAGTTCCACTAAGCAATAAATAACAACCAATATTTTTCGGACAAGGTCTTGTCATAACAACCTAATTTCCAAAGGCATGAAGAAAGGGAGCCAACAGGGATTTGGTAAAAATTAAACAATTAAGAACAGTTCCTTCAGATGTTTAGCTGAATCAAACCAAAGCAACAGAATCAACACCTGAGGCTGAAGAGTGCTTAATACTTCCCATGTGGTTTTGTTTAACTCTTTTTAGCTGTGAAGTACTGGCCCTGTCCCTAGGAAAGGAACATGCCCAAGGTAGACAGACAGACAGAAATCTGGAACTCAGGCTCTTTATGAAAGATGTCATGCCACCCTGGTTATAGCAAGGATCCTAATAAAAATGCTAGGTACTGAGCTGATTAAAACATAATAGGTGACAAAACACATTCTTTTTAAAGCATTTTCATTTCTCATACCACCACATAGCATTTTCAAAGGGTTATCAGACAACCTTTGAAAGCAATTTGAAAATAAACTAAAAAGAGGCAATTTTGCCATATTTTTAATATGTAGCTGCTATGTGTAATATCTGGAATAGGTAACCATATGTTACAATATCTGTCTATATTCCATATACCCAGTGTAACATAAATCTTCACTTATACATCTAGTGTAATAGGACAATTGTCCAGCAAAGATCAGAGTGAGAGGCCTGACTCACTTGGGGCATCTGTACATTCTCCATCATGATTCCTCTTAGGGGACGCTCCAGGGCGATCATACTGAAAGGACAAAACAAGGGATTGAACTGCAACAATTAGTTTTTTACTTTGGCTACCATTACCTGTAACTTAAAGAACATCTATACTTAAAAACTCTTTCAACAGAAATTACGCTTATTAAAGCCAGGCGTGGTGGCGCACTCCTTTAATCTCAGCACTCAGGAGGCAGAGGTAGGAGGATTGCCTGAGTGTGAGGCCACCCTGAGACTACATAGTGACTATTCCAGGTCAGCCTGGGCCAGAGTGAGACCCTTCCTCGAAAACCCCCCCCCCAAAAAAGAAATTACGCTTATTAAACACGCACAGCTCTTCTTACAGATGGACTGTAACCATCAGACAAATAAATGGAGTTGTTTGTCAAAGTGGCTCACATTACGTACTTTAAGGACATAGATTTGATCTCCATGTAAATTACATGACTTCACTGGCTACATAGTTCTATTCCCCACTGGAAGCCTCAGGTAATACCCTAAATGTAAATGTAGGAACCATTCAACACAAGAAGCTGGGCACATATGACCAATCCACAGGATAGGAAAATCTCACTTTGTGACTTTTCCAATAATAATTGTAGACACAAATACCAAACAAAATAAAAAAAATAAAATAAAATAAAGAGACATTTATTAAATACTTTTTTTTTGAGACAAAGTTTCATTTAGCCCAGAATGGCATTGAATTCACTAAGTAGCTGACGCTGATCTTTAACATCTAATCTTCCTGCTTCCACCACCTGCTACATGTTGGGATGACAGGTGTGTGCCACCATGGGACCCCCCCTTTTTTTTTGGTAGGCAGGGTCTCTAGCCCAGACTGACCTGGAACTTACTCTGTAGTCCAGACTGGCCTCAAACTCACTGCATTCCTCCTATTAGGCTCCTGATTGCTGGGATTATAGGTGGGTGCTGCCCAGGCTGGTCTGGAACTCACTCTGTAGCCCCAGGTTAGCCTTGAACTCATGGCAATCCAACTACCTTGGCCTCTGCAGTGCTGGGACTTAAAAGTATGTGACACCACACCTGGCTTTTATTTATTTATTTTAGACAGAGTGTCTGTCTGTCTCTCTCTCTCTCTCTTGCCACTGTGTGCACTAGTTTAGCTGGCCCACAAGCTTCTGGATCCTCTTGGCTCTGCCTCCCATTGACCTAAGTGTACTAGGATCACAGATGCATGCATCACTTTGTGTCTGGCTTTAAGTGGGTATTAGAAAATTGAACGTGGGGGCTGGAGAGATGGCTTCATGGTTAAGTGCTTGCCTGTGAAGCCTAAGGACCCCTCACCCGTTTGAGGCTTGATTCCCCAGTACCCATGTAAGCCAGATGCACAAGGTGGCGCATGCATCTAGAATTCGATTACAGTGGCTAGAGGTCCTGGTGCGCCCTCAGTCGCGCGCTCGCTCTCTCTCTCTCTCTCCTCCCTCCCTCCCTCCCTCCCTCTTTCTCGCTTTCAAATAAGTAAATAAATAAACAAAAAAAAAATTTAAAGAAAAAAAATTGAGCTTGGGCCAGCAGGCTTACAAGCGAGCACTTTTAACTGATGACCCCAGCTCCAAATTATCTCCTTTGCAGAAGAGATACTATCCACCATTTTAATGCAGAGGATAATAGCAAGTCTCATGTCAAACTCCAAAGGCATTCTGTAATAGTTCTGGCAAAAATTCTTAACTTGGGCTGGAGAGATGGTTCATCAGTTAAGGAGCTTGCATGCAAAGCCTGATGGCCTGCGTTAGACTCCCCAGCACTCACGTAAAGCCAAATGAACAAAGTGGTGCATGCGTCTGGAGTTTGTTAGCAGCAGCAAGAGGCCCTGGCCAGCCCATTCTGTCTCCCTTTCTTTCCCTCTCTCCATGCAAATAAATAAATAAAAATCTTCAAAAGGTTTTTTAAAAAATTCTGAACTTGAAGCCAAGAGGATGAGATAGGAGGATTAGTACAAGTTCAGGGCCAGTCTGGGCTAAACTGAGGCTTTATCTTTAAAAAAGTCTGAATTTGGGGATTAAAAAGAGCAATTTGCTGGGTGTGGAGTGGCATGCCTATAATCCCAGCATTCAGGAGGCAGAGGTAGGACGGTCTCTGTGAATTCGAGGCCAGCCTGGGACTACAGAGTGAGTTCCAGTTCAGCATGGGCTAGAGGGAGACCCTACCTCAAAACAACAAACAAAACAGGACAATACGTAATGTCAAAGTACTGCATAAAGAGATTCATCAATTTTACAAATACTTCTGTAGAAATTGTTTGCTTGTTTTCTGAGACAGTGTCTCATGTAGCCCAGGATGTCCTCAACTTTAAGTTCTGATTCTCCACCTCTGTCTCTGAGTGCTAGGATTACAGGTAGGTACCACTATACCCAGCATCCACCGTAGAAATGTGAAATGAAATAAAGCAAAATGAGTTAGCAGTTTTGAAAGGACAAAACTAAATAGACTATATGATCCTAAAACTTCCAAATGGAAAGTTTTCATACCACTGCACCAGAGGCTGGCTGGACAATCCATGCGTATTCTGGACGAATAAGTCGTAAACAATTAATAGCAGCCAGATAGCAGTTGCCTTGCTTCTCAAGTCCTCGGAGAGTTCGAACCTCTCTGCCAAGACGCATTCCATATTCAAACATCACTGTGCCAGCTATGAGACATGAATTAGAAATGTTTCTTTAGACATAATTTGTTACATGTATTAAATGTATTAAGGCAAAATTCAGTTTAACTTAAAGCTGTACGAAAAAAATCGTGTGTTAGTCTGGATGTAGAGTGTAACCCTTGTGCACTATGACTGGGAATGTAAAACAGTAGAGCTAATTAAAACAGTATGGTGGTTTCTCAAAAAGTAAACAGAGACTTAGTGGTTGAGGCCCTTGCCTGCAAAGCCAAAGAACCCAGGTTCAATTCCCCAGGATCATGTAAAGCCAGATGCACAAAGTGGTGCATGCACCTGGAGTTCATTTGCAGTAGCTGAAGGCCCTGGGGTGCCAATTCTATCTCTCTCTCTCTCAAATGAGTAAATACATAAAAAGTAAACAGAGTGGCTACAATGATGGCTTAGTGGTTAAGGCACTTGCCTGCAAAGCCAAAGGGCCCAGATTCAATTTCCCAGTATCCCCAATAAGCCAGATGCATAAGGGAGCACATGTGTCTGGAGTTCGTTTGCAGTGGCTAGAGGCCATGGGTCACCCATTCTCTATCTTACTCATTCTCTCTGTCTCTCAAATAAATAAATAAAAATAATAATAATTTTAAGAAAGTTGGGCATGGTGGTGCACATCTTTAATCCCAGCACTTGGAAGGCAGCAGTAAGAGGACTGCTGTGAGTTCAAGGTCACCCTGGGACTACATAGTGAATTCCAAGTCAGTCTGGGCCAGAGTGAGACCCTTTCTCAAAAACAAAACAAAACAAACAAACAAAAACAAACAAAATAGTTAACTAGATTAGTGGTTGCTAGGGACTGAGAGTGGAGGAACAGAAGTGGTGATGTCAAGTAGGAGCTTAGCAGGAGGGATTAATGTAAATGGAAGTGACTGTGAGGGTTCTACCCATAGCACCAAAAACCAAAACCTAACAACATAAATCCAAAAAAGAAGCCGAGTGTGGATACCAACACCTTTAGTATCAGCACTTGGGAGCAGAGGTAGAAGTGCTGTGAGTTCTAGGGCACCCTGACACTACCTAGTGAATTCCAAGTCAGCCTGGGCTAGAGCGAGACTCTACCTTTAAAAATCAGACAAACAAAATCCAAAAAGAAGTTGGAAACAAAAAAATTACTGGGAGGCCTGGTGTGGTGGCACATACCTTTACTCCCAGTACTGGGGAGACAGGGGTGAGAAGGATCACTGTGAGTTCAGTATCAGTTGGGATTAGAGTGAATGTGGGATTAAAGGCATGTGCTACAATGCCTGGCTTGGCTGAGGATATCATTTGATACCTTCCTTATAAACTTTTTTGGGGATTGAACCTACAGACTTGAACATGCTAGGCAAGTGATCTACCACTGAAGTATATAACCAGTTCTCTAAAATTATTTTTAGGTCATTTCCCCCAAATATTACTTTTTCTAGTCCTTCAATTCAGCATTCATTTTTAAAAAATACTTATTTATTTGAGAGAGAGAGAAGGAGGCAGGTAGAGAGAGAGAGAATGGGCAGACAAGGTTCTTCAGTTGCTGCAATCCAACTTATCCGGCTTACTTAGGTTCCAGAGAATCGAACCTGGGTTATTTATCCTTTGGCTTTGCAGATGAACGTTTTAACCACTAAGCCATGTCGCCGGCCCTCAATTCAGTATTCAACAAACATGGATGATTCTTTAATCACTTAAAAATAAATTTTTTTTTTGAGTTTTTTGAAGTAGGGTCTTACTCTAGCCCAGGCTGACCTGGAATTCACTCTAGTCCCAGGCTGGCCTCAAAGTCACAGAGATCCTGCAATCTTTGATTTCCCAGTGCTGGGATCAAAGGCATGTGCCACCACAGCCACCTTTGTCCCTTTTTTTGTGACAGGATTTCAAATAGCCCAGGTTGACCTTGAACTTACCATGTAGCTGAGGATGACCATGAACTTCTAATCATCTTGCCTATACCTCCCATGTACTAGAATTATAGGTATATGCCACCATATCCAATTTATGTGGTGCTAAGAATTGAACCCATGGCTTTCTGTATGCTTGCCAAATATTCTACCAACTGAGCTACTACTCAACTCCATTTCTGCCACTGCAAACAAACTCCAGATGTATGCGCCACTTCATTTCTAATAGCTTTCATTGAGCAGTTTTTTATGTTTTTAGACAAGATCTTGTTTTGGTCTTTTTTTTGTTTTGGTTTTTCAAGGTAGGGTTTCCTGGAATTCCACTATGTAGTCTCAGGGTGGCCTCAAACTTATAGTGATCCTCCCAAGTGCTGGGATTTTTAAAGGTGTGCACCACCATGCTGGGCAACTTCTTTAAAAAAAATTTTTTTTTGTTTTGATTTTCTGAGGTAAGGTCTTGCTCTATCACATGCTGACCTCTGAGATTGACTATGTAGTAGTGTAAGTCTTGGTGGTCTTCCTACCTCTGCCTCCCAAGTGCTGGGATTAAAGGTGTGCGCCACCATGCCCAGCTTTTAAAAAAATATTTTTATTTATTTGAGAGAGAACAAGAGCACGAGGGCTTCCTGCCACTGCAAATGAACCACACATGCATGTGCCATTTTTTGGGCATCTGGCTTTATGATGGGTACTGGGGAATCGAATGCAGAGTACTAGGCTTTGCACGAAAGCACCTTTAACCTCTGAGCCATCTCTCCAGCCCTCATTTGATAACCTCTAAATGTCAAATTTTCTCTCTCATTTTTTTTTTTTTTTGGTATAAAATTGAAGGTATGTGACAGTTCAACCATGGATAATGAGAAAATAAGGAATACTGTAATATTCGGATGACCTAAATGTATTTAAACAGTCCAATAACAAAACAAAAGTATTCTTCATAAGTAGGCAGAAAATGCTTGAAGAGTGCCATCTCACTGGAAATACTTGTGCTATTCCCATCTAGAATGGGAGTAGCTCCATATATTTTCAAGGCTAACAGATAATCAAATGGGTGAGGCTAATTTGTACTTAAACATGACTGAGCCATAAGTCCAACACACAATGTGATTAAACTAACAAGTTTGCCTCTGACTGCAAGGTTTTGGTTCTATTTCTTACCCTTGCGGTAGTTGTGACGGTAGATGTGAAAGGCATAGAGAAGTTCGTAGTAATTGTGAGTCATAAGGTCCACTGCTCTAGCACGTGATTCAATGATTCCTACAACCTAATGCAGGGGAAGGAATCACATAGCAAAGTTATTGGCCGTCATGGCAAGAACAAGAGTTGGTACTAGACATAGTAATAATTACCTCATTATGCAGATCCACGTAGGGAAACTCTACAAGGTCTTGTAGCTGTGAGCGCTCACAAAGGACTACTACCAGCTGCCGTAAACAATCTAACTGCCTAGAAGGAGAGAAAGGGATGCGAGGGCAAACTGTCATGTATGTTATTACACAGTGCTAGTAAAGCCCTTCCTCTAAAAAGGACTGTGGAATTACCTGCTGGAATCAGGAATTTGGGTTAAGGCCTCATATGCTTGGCTATTGTGACCCAAGTCCAAATGATGTTTGAAAATGCACGTCCTTAAAGTAGCCTAAATGTCAAATTTGGATCAAATATAGAAAAATGAGAAATAGTAATGAAAATACCACATCCACAACAAACCTCAAGGAAAACAAACAAATCAGTTACTTTTTACCTGACTTTTCCAGTCATCACCTGCTTCAGTTATTGCTGATGATGCCAACTGAATAACCAGTTCAGGCAACCCAACAACATCCAGCAGTCGTAAAACCTGAGGAGAAACAGAAGACATTTCCATTGAAATTCATACGGTACTGAATTTTATGTTTCCTTATGTACTTGCAAATTTTCAAAAAAATTTAAATTAAAAAAAATTTAAAAGCCTGAAATCTGAAACACAAGCTTTTCAGATAAGATATACATAGTCCACTGGGCTGTAGAGATGTTTTTCTATAAACAGATGAATTGAACACTAGTCTTACAAAATCCTAAACAGAAAAAATGCTTGGCACAAGTCGTTTGCAACATAACATAAAATGGTTCTTTTAACTTTTTAAATTGCCCACCCCAATTAACAACTTCAGTACACATTTCCTTATAAGCTCATATTGTTTTCTTAATCTTATATGCATGTGTGTTTAAACATATGTATCGTAACACTCAAATATACATGTATTTCACTGCTATAACACAGTCCACTGAAAGGATGCACAATTCACTATTAATCAACATTTGGGTTGTTTATTGAACACATCTTTTAAAATTTGAGAGAGACAGAGAGAGAGAAAGAGACAGACAAGAGACAGAAAAAGAGAGAGAGAGAGAGAGAGAGAGAGAGAGAGAGAGAGAGGATGGGCACACCAGGGCCTCTAGCCACTGCAAACGAACTCCAGACATATGTGCCACCTCATGCATCTGGCTTTATGTAGGTACTAGAGAATTGAACCTGGGTCATTAGGCTTTGCAGGCAAGCATCTTAACTACTAAGCCATTTCTCCAGCCAAGATATGTATTTTCTAAAGATTTTTTTTTCTCTTTTTTAATATTTAGGGCTGGGGAGATAGCTCAGAAGTTCAAATATTTATTTATTTATTTATTTGAGAGAGAGAGAAAAAAAAAGGCAGGTAGAAAGAATGAGTATGGATGGGCCTTCACTTCTTGCCACTGCAAACAAACTCCAGACCCATGTGCCACTTAGTACATCTGGCTTTATGTGAGTACTGGGCAATCAAACCTGAGCTGTCAGACTTTGCAAGCAAGAGCCTTTAAGCACTGAGCCATCACTCCAGCTCAGCAGTTTAAAGGCACTTGTTTTCAAATCTTGATAGCCTGGGTTTGATTCCCCAGCACACACATAAAGCCAGATGCACAAAGTGGCACATGCTTCTGGAGTTCATTTGCAATGGCAGGAGGCCCCGGGATACCCATACTCTCTCTCTCTCTTTTTAAAATTTTTTTGTTTATTTTTATTTATTTATTTGAGAGCGACAGGCAGAGAAAGAGAGAGAGAGAATGGGTGCACCACAGCCTCCAGCCACTGCAAATGAACTCCAGATGTGTGCACCCCCTTGTGCATCTAACGTGGGTCCTGGGGAATTGAGCCTCGAACCATCCTTAGGCTTCACAGGCAAGCGCTTAACCACTAAGCCATCTCTCCAGCCCCTCTCTTCACTTAGTTGAGAGAGAAATATAAGCATGTTAGGGCCTCTTGCCATTGCAAATAAACCCACACTCATGCTGCTTTGTACATCTGGCTTCATATGGGTACTGGGGAATTAAATCTGGGCCAGCAGGCTTTGCAAGCAAGCACCTTTAACTGCTGAGCCATCTCCTCAAACTCTAAAGAGGTTTTGACAAATTTATATTCTAATATATGTAATCATGATGGTTAATGTCTCCTCATGGTTTTATACTATCTTGAAATGATACTTCATGGGTCAAGGTTTTACCTTCACCTAGATTTTAAAACAGCATGTCTAAGAAGTCCAGTTGGTTTTGGCTGCCTTGTCAGATTTGATTACAGACTGCCACTACTGTTATCTTACAATGAGGATAACACAGAGTTTGCACTAGGAGTAGAAATGCCAGCTCTGTCTTTTCCTCATATGCTTGGACAGTCACTGTTAATACTGTTTTCAGTCTCACTTCTTTGTGTTTGTGGTATCTTTCTTTTTGTGGTGCTGGGGATCAAGCTTAGAACCCGCCTCACACTTTCTAGGCAAAGTTTCTACTTCTGAGCTATAGCTCCAGCCTCTAATTTTTTTTTTCTCTTAATTTGAGATGAGGGTCTTACTGTATTATCTATGTATTTGTTGAACTCCTAGTCTCTTTATAAGTGCAAACCACAGCCAGGCGTGGTGGAACATGCCTTTAATTCCAGCAGTTAAAGTAGTTGCCTTTAAAGCCTAATGACCTGTGTTCAATTCCCCAGTACCTACATAAAGACAGATGCACAAAGTGGTACATGCATCTGGAGTCCATTTGCAGTGCCCAGAGGCCCTGGTGTCCCCATTCTCTCTGCCTGTCTCTCTTGTTTTTTTTTTTTTTATTTAAAAAAATTTTTTTAAATATTCTTTTTTTGTTACTTTTATTTATTTATTTGAGAGTGACAGACAGAAAGAGAAAGAGTCAGATAGAGAGAATGGGTGCGCCAGGACCTCCAGGCACTGCAAATGAACTCCAGATGCATGCACCCCTGTGCATCTGGCTAATGTGGGTCCTGGGGAATCGAGCCTCAAACCGGGGTTCTTAGGCTTCACAGGCAAGCGCTTAACCACTAAGCCATCTCTCCAGCCCTGTCTGTCTCTTTTCTATCTCCCTCTGCTTGCAAATAAATAAAAACAATTAAAATAGGAATAAAATATGTCAATCTAAGGCTGGAAAGATGGCTTATCGGTTAAAGCGCTTGCCTGCAAAGTTAAAGGACCTCGGTTTGATTCCCCAGGACCCAAGTAAGCCAGATGCACAAGGTGGCACATGCGTCTGAGCTTGTTTGCAGTGGCTGGAGGCCCTGTTGTGCCCATTCTCTCTCTCGTACACGAATAATGCCTCTTTCCCTCTCTCAAACAAATAAATTTAAAAAAAATTTAAAAATATACCAATCTGCCGGGCGTGGTGGCACACGTCTTTAATTCCAGCATTTAGGAGGCAGAGGTAGGAGGACTGCTGTGAGTTCGAGGCCACACTGAGACTACATAGTTAATTCCAGGTCAGCCTGGGCTAGACTGAGACCCTACCTCGAAAAACCAAAAAAGAAAAAAAAAAAAAATTATATATATATACATATACATATATATATTTAACCAGGTAAAAATAACCTACTGAACAAGAAGGGAGATGTGAAGGAATCATTATCTACCACCACCCCTAGATGAGATGCTCTCTTCTCTTAGATGCTTGCCTCAAGCTAAGTGTTAAATGACCACTAAAAAGGCCAAGCAAGAGCAAGAGCAAGATTGGCACATCTAATATAAATAGGTTTCTTTCATTTCTCAAGGCAAGTCATTTCTCTTTTCACTTGAAAGATCAGGGAACAATTAAATTTTTATAGTGTTTTTTTTCCTAAAACACCAAGGCCAAACAATAACACTGTACCTTATCATAATATTGTAGCCTAGGGGTGGAAACAATCTCGCCATCCTCCGATCGGATCAAGCGATCTAAGAATTCCTCTTTTCCCACTTCAGAAGCTGCCTGACAAAAACATTCTAGAGCCTGTAGAGAGAAAATAGAAAGAGCCTTAGAATACACAATTTCAAATCTAGGTGCAGTAAATAAGGGACTAGTGTAGTAAGGTAAGCCAAATCACAAACAAAATTATTATTATTTTTTGGGGGGTTTTTCAAGATAGGGTCTCACTATAGTTCATCCAGGCTGACCTGCAACTCACTAGTAGTCTCAGGGTGGCCTCAAACTCATGGCAGTCCTCCTACCTCTACCTCCCGAGTGCTGGGATTAAAGGCGTGCACCACCACACCCAGCACATAAAATTATTTAAGATGGTCTATTACATTCACATTTTCTACTACATTTAATTTCTGATACAATACTGAATACTCTTCTCTAATTTCTCTCATCTTTTAAAAAAGTTATTTTGAGGGCTGGAGGGATGGCTTAGTGGTTAAGTTTCTTGCCTGCAAAGCCAAAGGACCCAGGCTCAATTCCCCAGGACCCACATAAGCCAGGTGCACAAGGTGGCACATAGTGACTTCTAGGTCAGCCTGGGTGAGAGTGAGATCTTACCTCAAAAAAAAACCATGCTGGGCGTGGTGGCCCACACCTTTAATCCCAGCACTCGGGAGGCACAGGTCGGACTGCCATGAGTTCAAGGCCACCCTGAGACTGCATAGTGTATTCCAGGTCAGCCTGGGCTAGAGTGAGACCCTACCTCAAAAACAAACAAACAAAGAAAAAAACAAACAAAAAAAAAAACACACCAAAACAAAACAAAAAGAAAACATACTAGGCATGCATTATGTTTATAATCCCAACTATTTGGGAGGCTGAAGCAGCAGGATTCCATGTTCAAGGGCAGCCTGGGCCACTTAACAAGAAGTTATCTCAAACTAAAGTTAATTTACAAGAGTCAGGGATGCAGCTTAGTACAAGACCCCTTGTCTAGTATATGTGATGCCCTAGATTTACTCCCTAGTGTCACACACACACACACACAAATGCATACGCGCACTTTGATGTCTGACAGATTTGTAAGCAACTATAGTTGCATGTTAACTGGGAGTTTGACTGGTAGGTACATGACTGACTATTATGAACGCCCAAGATTTTCTGTATGTTTCAAAATTTACAAAATAGGATGCTGGAAACAACTAAAACATAAATGTGATCATAGTGAGAAAAAAATGTTGCATAAGCCAGCATGGTGGCCCATGCCTGAAATCTCACACTGAAACAGGAGGATCATTGGCTACTTGAGGCCAGCCTGGGCTACCAGCAAGTTCAAGGCAAACTGGAGCCACAGAGTTAGACCTTGTCTCAAAACCAAAGCTGCATAAGAAAAAGATATAATGATGAAAACAATTTCATTGATGAATAAGTTCAGCTTATAAAAGTGTAATTCTACTTCCTAAAAACACCTGCATTGGGACAGAAGGGTTTTAATATTTTCTTCCCACATGTTTTATCCTAAAGAACATGAACCTAACCAGTCCTGATATTTAGATTATACCCTTTTCCTGGTACTAGTTTGGCCTTCTTTGTCCTGTTCTAGAAGACCCCGTAACCAATTAAATGGAAACCTAGTGTCTTCATTGTCTGCTCACTACTCGAATGCAGTTTACCTTCTGTACTTCTCCTGTAACCAGGTAACAACGTCCCAGCATAAATCGACAGGAACCAACGTTGACTTGACACCAAGGATGAAGCAACTGAATATAGTCCTTAAAGGCATAACAGAATTTTTTGTTTAGAAAATAAACATTATTTAAGAAAATATTTCCAATATCGTCAAAGAGGGAGAAGAGAGTGATTAATAAAAAAGCTTTATTTCCAGACATCCTTTAGAAATTAAAATCTAATCCTGCTAATATATTTTTATAATGTGCTAGACTCCTTAAGAACACAAAGAGAACGAGGTATTCAAATCACAGCTACTCAAGAATGTAGGGTGGATGGACTTCAGCCCAGGAGTTTGAGGACAACCTGAGCAATATAGCGGAACTCCCCTCTATCCCAAACAAAGCAAGTAAGCAAACAGGAGTCCAGAAACTTGTATATGTAAATATACACAGGCTTCACATCCCATCCATCTCCCAATTTCTAGTAATTCCTGCTTCAATGATGAGTCCAACATAGGATTTCTATGTAAATAGTTACCGTTTTCTATAAACAGTAATTAACAAGAACAATTTTCAAAAAAAGGCTTAAACAGGCATAGTGGTGCATGCCTTCAATCCCAGCACTCGGAAGGCAGAGGTAGGAGGATCACCGTGAGTTCAAGGCCAGCCTAAGACTACACAGTGAATTCCATATCAGCCTGGGCTAGAGTGAGACCCTACCTGGGGGGGGCAGTGGAGGGAAAAAGAGGACTACAAATATTGCTCAGTACTAGAGCACTTTAACATGTATAAGGCCCCAGATTCCTAGTACTACAAAAAAAAAAAAAAAAAAAAAAAAGCATAAAAGGGCTAGAGAGATGGCTCAGTGGTTAAGGTGCTGTCCTCCAAAGCCTCAGGACCCAGTATCCATGTAAAGCACAAAGTGGAACATGCATTTGGAGTTTATTTGCAGTGGCTAGAGGCTCTGGCATGCCCATTCTCTCTCTTTCTCTCTATCTGCCTCTTTCTCTCATAAACAAATAATGAAATATTTTAAAATGATAAATAAATTTTTAGAAAGAAAGAAAGAGTAAAGATAATCTCTTTGGGGCATGCCAAATTTCATGTTTGTGGTTCTTGGTATCAGGCCAATTAAAACACAGTTAAAATTCACAAAGAAAAAAAAAATCCATCAATCTCCTTTACACGAATGGTCCAGGGCTGGAGAGATGGCTTAGTGGTTAAGACGCTTGCCTGAAAATTAAAAGGACCCAGGTTCAATTCTCCAGGTCCCACATAAGCCAGATGCACATGGTGGCACATGTGTCTGGAGTTCATCTGCAGTGGCTAGAGGCCCTGCTGTGCCCATTCTCTCTCCCCAATAAATAAATTAATTAAATTAAATAAATCTTTAAAGTGAAACCCTACCTTGAAACACACACACACACACACACACACACACACACACAGAATGATCAGATCTAAAGTGTGCAACAAAACTCACCTGCAATTGTACATACTGGCAATTTCCCATCAAACATTCTAAAAAGAGACAACCGGGATTGCTAGGCCACCTAGTCACTGGATAAGGAATTGTTCTCTTTTTGAAACTTACATATATACATTAGGGGTTGGGAGGATGCTTGAGCAGTTAAGGGTGCTTGCTTGCAGAGCCTGCTGACCTGGGTTTGATTCTCCAGAACCCACATGAAGATGGGTGCAAAGTAGCAGTGGCAAGAGACCCTGGTGTGCCCACATATGAACACATGCAAATAATAAACATAAACACACACATACACAATTGGGCAACAAACTCAGCAGAGTCCAGGAAACAGTTTAACAATGGTGATGATGATGATGATCAATGTCACATGCTGTCTTCTTGGTTTGGGCATGTAAATATACACTGTGATATTTGTACAATAACAAAGTTTCCTAAGCACATACATCACAGGATGTATCCACACTGTTAAGGGACGTACGACTGAGTAACGCGAGCCTTGTATCCCACACATACATAATGTTGGTGCTACCGAATGCCCAGTAACTAATACAGTGCCCTATACCCAGGAACATTTGGTAAGTATTTACTGACTGTCTTAAAAGGCTACGCAATATGTATGTACCAATTAAATTTTGCTCAACTCCTGAGCAAAAATTTAAAGTAAAATAAAATTTAGGAGTATAGCTGGGCGTGGTGGCACATACCTTTAATTCCAGCGCTCGGGAGGCAGAGAGGTAGGAGGATCACTGTGAGTTGGAAGTCATCCTGAGACTACATAGTGAATTCCAGGTCAGCTTGGGCTTGGGTGAGACCTTACCTTGAAAAACCAAAACAAACAAACAAAAAAAGCTAGGAGTTTGAAGCCAGTGTGGGCTAGAGTGAGTCCCTACTTCAAAAAACACTAACCAAGCAGGACATGGTGGCACACGCCTTTAATCCCAGCACTTGGGAGGCAGAGGTAGGATCGCCATGAGTTCAAGGCCACTCTGAGACTACATAGTGAATTACAGGTCAGCCTGAGCTAGAGTGAAACCCTACTTCAAAAAACCAAAAAAACAAAAAAACAACAACAACAACAAAAAAAAAAAAAACTGGGTATGGTGGAGCATACCTTTAATCCCAGCACTGGGGAGGCAGAGGTAGAAGGATTGCTGTGAGTTCAAGACCAGTCTGAGACTATAGAGTAAGTTCCAGGTCAGCCTAGATTACAGTGAGACCATACCTCAAAAACCAAAAACCGCGGCTGGGCGTGGTGGTGCACGCCTTTAATCCCAGCACTTGGGAGGCAGAGGTAGGAGGATCACCGTGAGTTCGAAGCCACCCTGAGAATCCATAGTGAATTCCAGGTCAGCCTGAGCTAGAGTGGGACCATACCTCGAAAAATAAAACAAAACAAAAACAAAAAACAAACAAACAAACAAACAAAAAACCACAGAAAGCAATAACCTACCTAAACAACAACAACAACCAAAGAAACCCCACCAAAAACCTCACAAAACTTCATTTATAGAGCTGGGTGGTGTAGCCAAATGTTAAAGCACTTGCCTATTAAGTGTTGCCCTGGGTTTGATAACCAGCACTGGAAAAACAAATAAACTAAAAAGATACAAATACAAAATCAAAAACACTTAGTTCCCCAGACAGAATGAAAGCTTTGGAGAAGACTAGACAGAGGAGAGCTGTCACCTGACTTTTAAGCAAAGGATACAAAAGCTGTAATAAATAACTGATAATTGCAGAAATCATTTCAGGCCAATTCAATCCAGTTTGGCTCAGAGGTGCTTTTGGTTGAGAGAATAGATGAGATATAATTTGTTTTCTTGCAACTTCTTGGAAGAACAACTCCATAATTGTTTGAGGGCTTGATACTTAAAAACAAAAAGGTATAATGAATTTGTAATTATATCAACTTTTAATTGAGATCAACTATAAATTCATTTTATGACAGTGACAAAGAACATTTATCATTTCAAAAGAGAAAAATGCACTATGGATATAATGAAAGCAGTTGGAGAACTGAGTACTAAACAGATGCAATTCCAGTCATTTCTTTCTACAGATCTCATTACACTTAAATGACTTATCCTAGGAACTTTTTTCAATAAATACAGTTAGTGCTAAAGTTCCATGTTTTACCCAAAAGCAATGTAAAATAAATTCTCTAGACTAGTTTTGAAGCATGAGAGACGACTTCTTTAAATATTTGTTGCCTGAGACAAGATTATAAAGCTAATTAGTAAATTTAGAGCTTAGTACATTTTAAAATGATTTACTGAATGACTCCTGGGTCCCTAAAGTCTCCTTTGGAGAGCCATTAGTGTCCTCCAAGTTAATACTTGATTAAATTTTGGCTACCTGCTTGGCCTTCAACACTCAGAGAGAAATGTACAACCAAAGATAAAGGGATGCCTCAAATATATGAATGGCCTATTGAGTAACACAAGAGCTTTCCAAAAAGGAAACAAACAAGGCCTTAAGGTATATTGGCCCCTTCTCTAATAGTGCCAATTCTACAACAAGGAAAAACAGCCATAGATGACAAAATGATTATTTTCAAATCTAAAAATATATATGGATGTCTCTGACCAAGGGTCGCTTAATTCAGAAGACTTCCTTATACTGGGAACAATGGTGAATCTCTTCTAAACTTGTGTCAGGACATCATTAAATAAGTCCTGAGGCCAACAATATATTGTATAGCCCCTACTGGCACCAACTGGCTCTATGGTACCAACATTTGACCCTGGCTGCCCCCAGGACAAATTAAAAAAGGTACACACTGGAAGGCTATTATAGAAAATATAGTATATTCACCATTATCAGAGTTAAATGTTGTGTATATATTCCTGATAACTCTGCTAATATCTCATCCAAATTTACAAGACATACAGAAACAGATTCAGGCCATGTCAGACACTACTGTGCCATTCAATGAACAATTCTGGAAGAAAATCTCAGCCAGCTCATGCATAGACGGTCCTGAGATGATCCAACTCCATCTACCTGGATTCCCTCGAATGCTCCCCAAGGCCTAGAAGTCCACAGGAAGGAAAACCCTGAAGGTGACCAGTTTGCTGTGTGCTCACTTCTCATTAACTCCTTACTTTTATTCTTTCTTGCAATATTTTCTTCCAAGACTATCTTCCTGTACTCCATCAATACACTTTTGGGGTCCTTTAGAATAGTTCCCCTCTTTGGGAGAGACTCTCTAGCTGCCATATTTCTACACCCTCATTCAGCTGATAGTAGTTCAAGATCTGATATCATCACCTCCTGTTCTCTAACAGAAGTTGAGTGTCTTCTCAGCTGGGCATGGTGGCACACGTCTTTAATCCCAGCACTTGGGGGGCAGAGGTGGATTGTCATGAGCTTAAGACCAACCTGAGACTACATAGTGAATTGCAGGTTCATGGGCTAGAGTAAGACCCTACCTTGAAAAACCAAAAGTGCCTTCTCATGAGAGGGGGGGGAATGAGAGGGAGTACAGTTAGGGTGACTGAACCCCTGAAGGTAAAAAGGCAGAAAAGTTTGCACTTGCTAGAAATCAAAGATGATCTGACTTCTTATCTCTTGCCTAGTTGCCTAGACCTGTTTTCCCACAAATAACCAGGACCTCTCCTGGGAGGGAGGACTTTCATAGGATTTAAACATTGTAGTTGGTCAAGTTCAGCCCCCAGAATTTGGTTCCAGGGCTAGCCTCTTCCTGAGATAGCCCCTATCCCTAACCAACCAGCTGTCCTTCTGGTTCACCTGAGCCGGAAGACAACCCACCACTGTAAGGTCATAAATACCTTTGCAAGGGGAGGACAGGCTTTCGGACTACTTGAGACTTCCAGCTGTGGGTGAGTGTTTCCCTCAGCTGGGCCTGAGTCTCTGCCCAGGCCCAGCGTTGAGGGACCCCTAGCCCTTACTTGCCACATGGGTTCTTTACCGCTTCCAGCTCCCCACATGGAAGGAGCTCCTTGAATTTTCTTTTCTCTCTTTTCTTTTCATGGCTTTTCCAGGCCATCCACGTGGGATCTCTAGCCACATGGGTGCCTTTCCTTGGCTCTGTACTTCCCTCAATAAATATAACTTAATAGTTTAAAAAAAGGGGGGGCTGGAGAGATGGCTTAGTGGTTAAGCGCTTGCCTGTGAAGCCTAAAGACCCCAGTTTGAAGCTCAATTCCCCAGGACCCATGTTAGCCAGATGCACAAGGGGGCGCACGCATATGGAGTTCATTTGCAGTGGCTGGAGGCCCTGGCGTGCCCATTCTCTCTCTCTCTCTCTCTATCTGCCTCTTTTTCTCTCTGTCTGTCACTCTCAAATAAATAAATAAAAATTTAAAAGGTTTTTTAAAAATATTTTAAAAAAAAGAATTCTGCCCCCATGGCTTCTCCTGGTATAAAGATTTCATGAGCAGATCAGAATATGCAAATAATATCCACCTCCAATTTGACAAGCAGAGAAAGAACAGTTAAATGACACGGTGACACGAAGCTTGATTTTTATATTGTTTGCATCCTCTTGTCAATACAAAAAGTCCATTTGTAGTTCAAAAAAACCCACAATGGAAACACTGCAATGTAAAAACCATTAGGGGGCCAATCTAAGGGTTGAACTCTGCAGACAGATTTCTCCTTGGCAGTGTCACATTATCTTCCTAAACATATACGCATCTATACCATTCTTAACTTATACCTGATCTAGAACCACTCACAGATGTTTTGATACAACCAGAGGTCTCAGGCCATCAAAGAGCAAGGCCAACAATTCCATACCAAAGGTGGCAAAGAGTATTGTAATAAATAAATAAATAAATACATAAATATATAGTAAGTCTCCAAATCAAAAGCAAATATGTTCACAGTCCACTCCTTACCTAACTTATTTGCCATTAAGGCACCAGAGTCTGTTAGTTCCAGTACTGACAAATGTTGCAGGTTAGATTCCCTGTGAGAAAAGGGAAAAGACAACTTAATAATTCTCTTATGTTAAACATTAAATTGAGCCGGGTATGGTGGTGCACACCTTTAATCCCAGCACTTGGGAGGCAGAGGTAGGAGGATTACCCTGAGCTCGAGGCCCTCCTGAGACTACATAGTGAATTCCAAGTCAGCCTATCTAGAGCAAGCCTTTACCTTGAAACTCCCCCCTCAAAAAAAATTTATACACACACACACACATTAAAGCCATAGCTTATCCTATAAAGAGCATTGCTGACTTCATTAAGTATACATAAAAACTCTGCTGAGGCAGACGTGGTGGTGCACGCCTTTAATCTCAGCACTTGGGAGGCAAAGGTAGGAGGATCGTTGTAAATTCGAGGCCACCCTGAGAATACAAAGTAAATTCTAGGTCAGCCTGGACTACAGTGAAACCCTACCTTAAAAAAAAAAAAAAAAGGGGGCCGGGGTGGTGGGCATGCCTTTAATCCCAGCACTTGGGAGGCAGAAAGGTAGGGGATCGCCATGAGTTCGAGTTCCCCCCTGAGACTACAGAGTGAATTCCAGGTCAGCCTGGGCCAGAGTGAGACCCTACCTCGAAAAATAAAACAAAACAAAAACAAAAAACAAACAAACAAACAAACAAAAAACCACAGAAAGCAATAACCTACCTAAACAACAACAACAACCAAAGAAACCCCACCAAAAACCTCACAAAACTTCATTTATAGAGCTGGGTGGTGTAGCCAAATGTTAAAGCACTTGCCTATTAAGTGTTGCCCTGGGTTTGATAACCAGCACTGGAAAAACAAATAAACTAAAAAGATACAAATACAAAATCAAAAACACTTAGTTCCCCAGACAGAATGAAGGCTTTGGAGAAGACTAGACAGAGGAGAGCTGTCACCTGACTTTTAAGCAAAGGATACAAAAGCTGTAATAAATAACTGATAATTGCAGAAATCATTTCAGGCCAATTCAATCCAGTTTGGCTCAGAGGTGCTTTTGGTTGAGAGAATAGATGAGATATAATTTGTTTTCTTGCAACTTCTTGGAAGAACAACTCCATAATTGTTTGAGGGCTTGATACTTAAAAACAAAAAGGTATAATGAATTTGTAATTATATCAACTTTTAATTGAGATCAACTATAAATTCATTTTATGACAGTGACAAAGAACATTTATCATTTCAAAAGAGAAAAATGCACTATGGATATAATGAAAGCAGTTGGAGAACTGAGTACTAAACAGATGCAATTCCAGTCATTTCTTTCTACAGATCTCATTACACTTAAATGACTTATCCTAGGAACTTTTTTCAATAAATACAGTTAGTGCTAAAGTTCCATGTTTTACCCAAAAGCAATGTAAAATAAATTCTCTAGACTAGTTTTGAAGCATGAGAGACGACTTCTTTAAATATTTGTTGCCTGAGACAAGATTATAAAGCTAATTAGTAAATTTAGAGCTTAGTACATTTTAAAATGATTTACTGAATGACTCCTGGGTCCCTAAAGTCTCCTTTGGAGAGCCATTAGTGTCCTCCAAGTTAATACTTGATTAAATTTTGGCTTCCTGCTTGGCCTTCAACACTCAGAGAGAAATGTACAACCAAAGATAAAGGGATGCCTCAAATATATGAATGGCCTATTGAGTAACACAAGAGCTTTCCAAAAAGGAAACAAACAAGGCCTTAAGGTATATTGGCCCCTTCTCTAATAGTGCCAATTCTACAATAAGGAAAAACAGCCATAGATGACAAAATGATTATTTTCAAATCTAAAAATATATATGGATGTCTCTGACCAAGGGTCGCTTAATTCAGAAGACTTCCTTATACTGGGAACAATGGTGAATCTCTTCTAAACTTGTGTCAGGACATCATTAAATAAGTCCTGAGGCCAACAATATATTGTATAGCCCCTACTGGCACCAACTGGCTCTATGGTACCAACATTTGACCCTGGCTGCCCCCAGGACAAATTAAAAAAGGTACACACTGGAAGGCTATTATAGAAAATATAGTATATTCACCATTATCAGAGTTAAATGTTGTGTATATATTCCTGATAACTCTGCTAATATCTCATCCAAATTTACAAGACATACAGAAACAGATTCAGGCCATGTCAGACACTACTGTGCCATTCAATGAACAATTCTGGAAGAAAATCTCAGCCAGCTCATGCATAGACGGTCCTGAGATGATCCAACTCCATCTACCTGGATTCCCTCGAATGCTCCCCAAGGCCTAGAAGTCCACAGGAAGGAAAACCCTGAAGGTGACCAGTTTGCTGTGTGCTCACTTCTCATTAACTCCTTACTTTTATTCTTTCTCGCAATATTTTCTTCCAAGACTATCTTCCTGTACTCCATCAATACACTTTTGGGGTCCTTTAGAATAGTTCCCCTCTTTGGGAGAGACTCTCTAGCTGCCATATTTCTACACCCTCATTCAGTTGATAGTAGTTCAAGATCTGATATCATCACCTCCTGTTCTCTAACAGAAGTTGAGTGTCTTCTCAGCTGGGCATGGTGGCACACGTCTTTAATCCCAGCACTTGGGGGGCAGAGGTGGATTGTCATGAGCTTAAGACCAACCTGAGACTACATAGTGAATTGCAGGTTCATGGGCTAGAGTAAGACCCTACCTTGAAAAACCAAAAGTGCCTTCTCATGAGAGGGGGGGGAATGAGAGGGAGTACAGTTAGGGTGACTGAACCCCTGAAGGTAAAAAGGCAGAAAAGTTTGCACTTGCTAGAAATCAAAGATGATCTGACTTCTTATCTCTTGCCTAGTTGCCTAGACCTGTTTTCCCACAAATAACCAGGACCTCTCCTGGGAGGGAGGTCTTTCATAGGATTTAAACATTGTAGTTGGTCAAGTTCAGCCCCCAGAATTTGGTTCCAGGGCTAGCCTCTTCCTGAGATAGCCCCTATCCCTAACCAACCAGCTGTCCTTCTGGTTCACCTGAGCCGGAAGACAACCCACCACTGTAAGGTCATAAATACCTTTGCAAGGGGAGGACAGGCTTTCGGACTACTTGAGACTTCCAGCTGTGGGTGAGTGTTTCCCTCAGCTGGGCCTGAGTCTCTGCCCAGGCCCAGCGTTGAGGGACCCCTAGCCCTTACTTGCCACATGGGTTCTTTACCGCTTCCAGCTCCCCACATGGAAGGAGCTCCTTGAATTTTCTTTTCTCTCTTTTCTTTTCACGGCTTTTCCAGGCCATCCACGTGGGATCTCTAGCCACATGGGTGCCTTTCCTTGGCTCTGTACTTCCCTCAATAAATATAACTTAATAGTTTAAAAAAAGGGGGGGGCTGGAGAGATGGCTTAGTGGTTAAGCGCTTGCCTGTGAAGCCTAAAGACCCCAGTTTGAAGCTCAATTCCCCAGGACCCATGTTAGCCAGATGCACAAGGGGGCGCACGCATATGGAGTTCATTTGCAGTGGCTGGAGGCCCTGGCGTGCCCATTCTCTCTCTCTCTCTATCTGCCTCTTTTTCTCTCTGTCTGTCACTCTCAAATAAATAAATAAAAATTTAAAAGGTTTTTTAAAAATATTTTAAAAAAAAGAATTCTGCCCCCATGGCTTCTCCTGGTATAAAGATTTCATGAGCAGATCAGAATATGCAAATAATATCCACCTCCAATTTGACAAGCAGAGAAAGAACAGTTAAATGACACGGTGACACGAAGCTTGATTTTTATATTGTTTGCATCCTCTTGTCAATACATAAAGTCCATTTGTAGTTCAAAAAAACCCACAATGGAAACACTGCAATGTAAAAACCATTAGGGGGCCAATCTAAGGGTTGAACTCTGCAGACAGATTTCTCCTTGGCAGTGTCACATTATCTTCCTAAACATATACACATCTATACCATTCTTAACTTATACCTGATCTAGAACCACTCACAGATGTTTTGATACAACCAGAGGTCTCAGGCCATCAAAGAGCAAGGCCAACAATTCCATAGCAAAGGTGGCAAAGAGTATTGTAATAAATAAATAAATAAATAAATACATAAATATATAGTAAGTCTCCAAATCAAAAGCAAATATGTTCACAGTCCACTCCTTACCTAACTTATTTGCCATTAAGGCACCAGAGTCTGTTAGTTCCAGTACTGACAAATGTTGCAGGTTAGATTCCCTGTGAGAAAAGGGAAAAGACAACTTAATAATTCTCTTATGTTAAACATTAAATTGAGCCGGGTATGGTGATGCACACCTTTAATCCCAGCACTTGGGAGGCAGAGGTAGGAGGATTACCCTGAGCTCGAGGCCCTCCTGAGACTACATAGTGAATTCCAAGTCAGCCTATCTAGAGCAAGCCTTTACCTTGAAACTCCCCCCTCAAAAAAAATTTATACACACACACACACACATTAAAGCCATAGCTTATCCTATAAAGAGCATTGCTGACTTCATTAAGTATACATAAAAACTGTGCTGAGGCAGACGTGGTGGTGCACGCCTTTAATCTCAGCACTTGGGAGGCAAAGGTAGGAGGATCGTTGTAAATTCGAGGCCACCCTGAGAATACAAAGTAAATTCTAGGTCAGCCTGGACTACAGTGAAACCCTACCTTAAAAAAAAAAAAAAAGGGGGCCGGGCGTGGTGGTGCATGCCTTTAATCCCAGCACTTGGGAGGCAGAGGTAGGAGGATCGCCATGAGTTCGAGTCCACCCTGAGACTACAGAGTGAATTCCAGGTCAGCCTGGGCCAGAGTGAGACCCTACCTCAAAAAACCAAAAAAAAAAAAAAAAAAAAAAAAAAAAACACACAAAAAACAACTCTGCTGAGCTGGGCATGGTGGCGCACACCTTAAGTCCTGGCACTTGGGAGGCAGAGGTAGGAGGATTACTGTTGAGGTCAAGGCCACCCTGAGACTACATAGTAAATTCCAGGTCACCCTGGGCTAGAGTGAGACCCTACCTTGAAAAAGAAAAAAGAATAAAAGAAAACGCTCTGCTGAAAGCACAAATTAAAACTGAGAAACAACAGGACTCAGATTTTTACCCATCTTCAGAGTCACGGCTTGCTACAGTAAAAAGGGCAGCTCATCCTATCCAGAGTGCATCCTGTCCTTACTGGCTTTTCTTTTTCTCCCAACATTTTTGTGCATGATTGAATTTTCTCTCTGTTTCACCTCACCTTATTATCAATATGATTTGTCACCTTATTATCAATATGATTATATACACATAATATATAATTCATATACATGTACTTATATTTGTTATTTTCCTTTTTTAAAAAAATTTTATTTTTATTTATTTATTTATTTGATAGAAAGAGGGAGAGGAAGAGAGAGAATGGGTATGCTAGGGCGTCCAGCCACTGCAAACAAATTCCAGATGCATGTGCCACCTTGTGCATCTGGCTAACATGGGTCCTAGGGAATCAAACCTAGGTCCTTTGGTTTTGTAGGCAAACTCCTTAACCACTAAGCCATCCCTATAGCCTTATTTATTATTTTCTTATAAGTTACCTCTACCCTTTAAAATATGTAGTATTTTAAATCTCTATGAAGCTGGGCATGGTGGCATACACCTTTAATCCCAGCACATTGGAGGCAGTGAAACCCTACCTCAAAAAAAAAAAAAAAAAAAAATAAATTAAAAAAAAAACTATGAATCTTAAAGGCAAATTAATTGTACAGCATGATGCTTAATTTTTTTTAAGGTCCTGAGCTCAATCCCCAGCACCATGAAAAAGACAACAAATATAAAAATAAAACTCAGAAAAAAAAAAAACTCCCAACTTATTTTAAAAATAACTAGTACAGGGCTGGAAAGACGGCTTAGCGGTTATGGCACTTGCTTGAAAAGTCAAAGAACCCAGGTTCGAATCCCCAGGACCCATGTAAGCCAGATGCACAAGGTGGCACATTCTTCTAGAGTTCACCTGCAGTGACTGAAGGTCCTGGTTCACCCATTATCTATCTGCCTCTTTTTCTCTCTCTTTTTCTTTCTCTCTCAAATACATACAATAAATAAATTAAATTAAAAAAAATAAAAACACAGTACAATGAAACTCACAGTGTGTCAACTGGAACATCAGTAGCCAAGCACTGACTTCCCCACTTAATAAGGTAATAAGATAAAAGTAGGGGAGCTGTTCGATGAAGTAAGTCTTGCTGAGCTTGGAAGAGCTGACCAGCTCCCAATATCATCTATAAAGATAGGTAAGATGGTAAGTAACACAATTAGCAAATAGTAGCTCCCAAGGTTCAAGTGGAGTAAAATAAAATACAGTTACAAATACAGTACTGTAATGGCAATACACCTATTACATTTTTAGGTAGCATGTGGCAAAATAACTTCCCAAATATCAATAGCACATAAAGTAAGAAAACTATTCTCTGATTTATGAAGGCTTGTGCTAGAAAGAAACTTTCACTAAATCTATGGCTTAGAGCTGGGTGTGGTGGCACATGCCTTTAATCTCAGCACTTAGGAAGCAGAGGCAGGAGGAGTGCTGTGAGTTCAAGGCCACCCTGAGACTACACAGTGAATTCTAGGTCAGCCTGGGTTAGAGTGAGACCCTACCTCGATAAATAAACAAACAAACAAACAAACAAACAAACAAAAAAACTATGGCTTAGTACTGCAGAGGAACAGGGAAAGAGATATCATTTCTGATTCTGCTGTTATATAGTGTAAAAGCAGGTATGACTAGTAGAGGCAAAAAATGGCCTAAGAGTGTTCATAGGCCAGGCATGGTGGTGCATGCCTTTAATCCCAGCACTCAGGAGGCAGAGGTAGGAGAATCACCGTAAGTTCAAGGCCACCCTGAAACTACATAGTGAATTCCAGATCAGTCTGAGTAAGTCCCAATCTTGAAAAAAAAAAAAAGAATGTTCATAGCCTGTGACTATTCAACTCAACTTCTTAGAACTCACCTTAGAAATATAGTCAAGATGTACAACATTGTTGTTTTAAGGGAAAAATTGGCAGCTAGGCACAGTTGCACATAGTAATCTCAGTATTTGAGAGAGAAAGAGGCAGGAAGATCAGGAGTTCAAGTCAGCCTTGGCTACATAGTGAGTTCAAAACCAACTTGGGCTTGAGCCTAGGTTATATGAGACCCTGTCTTGCCCTCCCCCTAGCCAAAAAGAGGAAAACTGGCAATACCTAGATGACCCAAAGGGAATGAACACAGTTGTATTGTGCAATTATTAAAATACTAGTATATTTTAACTTTATAAATAAAACCAAAAACTATTTGTATAGAAAAAGAGTATATAACAAAAATGTATATGCTGGTTATTACTGGATAGATAACAGATGATTTTTTTGGCTTGTAAAATGGTTTAACAGCCAGGCGTGGTGGCGCACACCTTTAATCCCAGCACTCAGGAGGCAGAGGTAGGAGGATCGCTGGGAGTTCGAGGCCACCCTGAGACTCCATAGTGAATTCCAGGTCAGCCTGGGCTAGAGTGAGACCTTACCTCAAAAAACCAAAAAAAAAAAAAAAAAAAAAAAAAAAAAAAAAAAAGTTTTACAATGAATATCTATTACTTCTATGTTCACGGGATAGCTGGGATATAGCTCATGTTCAAGGCCTGAGTCCAGTCTCCAGCGGCATACTCACCCACATACCCAAACCAAACCAAAAAAGAAAAAGCCTAAAGAAATAGAAAAATCCAGAGAGTTTAAAAAAAAAAAGAACTTACTGAAAAGACTCTTAGGATGGATTCCTACCTCTTGTTGGTATTTTTACTATCATACCCAAAGTAGTCCTAATAATATTATAAAGGTCAACAGTGATCTGCTTCACCGATACTCTTATCTGATGCTCATGACTGACAACTTGATGAGACTTAGATTCACCCTGGAAACACACTTTTGGGTATGTCTATGATACTGCTTCCAGAAATAGAGTTAACAGAAGAGGAAATACCTACCCTGAATATGAGTGGCACTACTTCATGGCCTGGAGCCTCAGCTTGACTAAAGTGAGCTGAACCCCAGCATTCATTCACATTCTCTACCTCCTGTCTGCAGACACAGTGTGACCAGTTACCTCACACACCATTTTTTCGCCACTCTGATGAAATGTACCCTCAAACTGTGAGCAAAACCAAGACAAGACAAAACCCAGAGACCCCTTCATTCCTAACATTGTTTTTGTCACAGCAGTCAGGAAAATAATTGATCTAATTTACTTCAACAACTACTTGTAGAACCTAGTTAACTAAGCCTAAGGTATAAAACAGTGAACAAAAACAAGTCTTTGCCTAGAGCCAACATCCTGTTATATGCTTGAAGGTCTCTATCAAGTTTTAGATTTCACAGGTTTTCCCCCAAAGGAGTACTTACTGCATCTCCTAGCCTCATTAATAGCTGCTGTAAGATCAAGAGGTCGCGACAGATCAAGAAGCGAGTACTGGCAATTTTATATACGCCTCTGCACACAATATACCCCGCTGTGCTACTACCGTAGAGCTGGGAAAGATTCATTCGAACATTCAAAGGTTGAGCTGTAATAAGAAGAAAAGTAGAGTTAAATGTATCATTGTTTTCTCTAAATCGTACAGTTGTTGTTCTGTCATTTACCTGGATTGAATCCCTTTTCCATTTCTACTTCTGTTTCATAATCCATTTCCCGTATAAGAAGTCCAATGGCATGAACTGGGTTCCTAATCTCTTGTAGCTTGCTACAAATGTCTTCCATCACATTTTCTCTATAAGGACAATTGAAATATTCCTGTTACTACTAGAGAGACATAAGATAGGCTCTATGTGTGCTATTAAACTAAATGCTCTAAAAAACAGGGAAAGTAGTCTCATCATAAAGGAGTGGAGATAATTATTGTGGTATAAGAAATATATACTCCACATAAAAATTGTTGTTGGGGGGGCTGGAAAGATAGCTTAGTGGTTAAGGTGCATGCATGTGAAGCCTAAGGACCTAGGTTCAACTCTCCAAGTCCCATGTAAGCCGGATGCACATGCATCTGGAGTTTGTTTGCAGTGCCTACAGGGCCTGGTGTGCCCAGTCTCTCTTTCTCTAATAAATAAATAAATAAAAATAAAATCTTAGAAAAAAATTGTTGGGGCTGTGCAGATGGCTCAGTGATTAGAAGTGCTTACTTGCAAAGCCAGCTGGCTTGGGTTCAATTTCTCAGATGCAAATTCCTCAGAATAAAGCCAGATGCAAAAAGTGGTACATGCATCTGGAGTTCAGGCAGCAAGAGGCCCCAGTGCAGCCATTCTCTCATATATTTTAAAAATAATAAAAAATAGCCGGGTGTGGTGGTGCATGCGTTTAATCCCAGCACTAGGGAGGCAGAGGTTGGAGGATCACCATGAGTTCAAGGCCACCCTGAAGCTGAATTCCAGGTCAGCCTGGACTAGAGTGAAACTCTACCTCAAAAAACAAACAAAAATAAATAAATAAATAAATAAATAAATAAATAAATAAAAATAATTAAAAAAAAAATATCCTCCATGGGCTGGAGAGATGACTTAGCAGTTAAGGCACTTGCCTGCAAAGCCAAAGGACAAATTCCCCAGGACCCACATCAGCCAGGTGCACAAACTGGTGCATATATCTGGAGCTAGTTTGTAGCAGCTAGAGGCCCTGGTGTACCCATTCTCTCTACATGCCTCTCTCTCTCTCTCAAATAAAGAAAATACTTAAAAAATTTTATAAGTATGTAGCTCAGTTCAGAGACTAATGGAGGTATATTTTATGAGTTTGTTTCTACACCAGAACATGGAAAATAGCTCAGTTGGTAAAATGCTTGCTTTGCATGCATGATGACCTGAGTTTGATCTCTGTAACCCATATTTTAAAAACAGGAAAAAGCCAGGTAGCACTGGGAAGGCAAAGACAGATGGATCTCTGGGCTTGCCAGCCAGCCAGTCTACCTTAGTGAATCCCAGGCTAGTGAGAAGCCTTGCTTCAAAAAGTGGATGTTGGAAGGCATGGGGACGCACACCTTAAATCCCAGCACTCAGGAGGCAGAGGTAGGAGGATCGCTGTGCGTTCAAGGCCATCCTGACACTACACAGTTAATTCTAGGTCAGCCAGGGATAGAGCAACACCCTACCTCCAAAAACCAAAACGAACAAAATAGGATGTCTTTTGGGAAGGACACTCAAGGCTACCCCCTGGCCTCCATATGCACAGGAACACAAGAATGTAGCTCAGTTGCAAAGAACTTGCATAGCATGCATGAGGCCCTGACTCTCATCCCCAGTACCACAAAAAACAAGGTGGGGTGGGGGGCAGCTGAAACCCCTCATTAGAATCAAGGAAAGTCACCTTAACATTAAACCACTACTTTGAGTATGTATTAAAAACCTGACTTTGGCACAAAAAAAAAAATTGCTGAATTCCATTAGGAAATTCACTTTACCCTAATTTCTCCTTACACATCAATAGTGATCAAATCTTCTAGAATTTGCTCAGCAGCCTTTTCTGGAGACTGTAGGTTGTAACAGCTGGTTTCCATCAGAACTGCCATATCCATAGTTACGGACTCTCCAATCAGCCGGAGGCATTTTATAAGACATATGACATCTCGAGCAACATCTACATCTGTAAGAGAAAGTTCACATGTCCTGACTCAACCCAATGAAGACTTGTAGGTACATTAAAATAAACTTTAGTAATTAGATGCCTAGGAATCTGTGGTCTCAGAGATGCTTTAGCCTCTTAGTTTTTCTTTGCTTTCCTGTTCTTTTTTTTTTATTATTTTGAGGTAGGTTTCACTCTAGCTCAGGCTGACTTGGAATAAACCAGTCTCAGGATGGCCTTGAACTTACGGCGATCCTCCTACCTCTCTCTGCCTCCTGAGTGCTAGAATTAAAGGAGTGCACCACCATGCCCAGTGTCTAGTTTTTCCTAAAATATCTATAGTAAAGTAAGTTGAGTAGAACAGGTCACACTGGCAATCAGAGATTTCTGCATCCATTTAAAATAGAGCACAAGGGTCACATAGAAAGTATAGACATAGCAATCATTATTATTACCATCAGATATGGTTGTCTCATCCTCTGTCAGAAGGTTCTCGTCTGGCAGGAGATATAAATGATCCACTAAGGAGGAAGGCACCAGGAAAGACAGGTACCCCTGGAAACACAATCTTTCAGTTACATTTTTTTTTCAGTGATTAATTCATAATCCAGAATGTACCATAGACACCACAAATCACATTGTATATACCTATTCTTAATTTTATCTGTCAATTGAAGGGGTTAGGGACTACATCTCAGTGGTGGAGGGCTTGCCTAGCATGTGCAGGCCCTGGATTTGATTCCCAGCAGAAATAGAGACAGGAGGAGAGAGAGTGAATGATAAATTTTTATGAGGAAGAAAACAAAATATCGAATGAAGAAAAGCAAAGCAAACGGGGACTGAGAATGTGGCTGAGTGATACTGTATGTACTTGTTAGGCCCTGGGTTTAATTCCCAGCACCAAACCAAGCCACCAATTTACCAACCAATCAAAGCATATGGAAGATAACAAATGATGAATATGGATGAAGAGAATACAGAAATTCTTTGTTACTTTTATAACTCTTACTTTAAATTTGGAATTACATAAATATAAAAGTAGCAAAAATTTTTAAATTATGGATGTTATGTAGAAGACTAATAAATATAAATAAAGTATAATTTTAGGGAAAACAATTATAATATCCATAATACAAAGATGCACTGAACTGTTAGAAGAGATCACCAAGCTCTAGTTCCCTTACTTTTTTCAGCAGGCACACCATGTTTGTGTGAGGATTCAAATGTAGAGCTAGAGGTTGGGAAAGGGCTTCTTGATATTGAAGACAGCAGGCATAGAATTTGCACCAAAATTCCTGCTGTAAAGTTCGAAACTCATCCTGAGAGAATTCATACTCTGTTACACTTCCTTGGAGCTGGCAAAGAAGAGAAAAGAAAGAAATTAAATTTTGCAACATTTGGGATTTTTCACCACAAAAATGTAATTGACCATTATGATTTCAGCAAGTCAAGTGAATATTTCTTACACATTAAATGCCATAGAATATACAAATATCTGTCAAGTTCTAATTAAAAGGCTTTAATATTTGTACTTTTCGCAAGGAAGTCAAGTGAAAAATTCTGACATGAGGGCTGGGGAAATGGCTTAGAGGTTAAGGCGTTTGCCTGTGAAGCCTAAGGACCCCGGTTCCATTCCCCAGGACCCACGTAAGCCAGATGCACAAGGGGGTGCACGCATCTGGAGTTCGTTCACAGTGGCTGGAGGCCCTGGGAGGCCCATTCTGTCTTTTTCTTTGCCTCTTCCTCTCTTTCAAATACATAAATATTTTTAAAAAGAGAAAAAAAAGGGCTGGAGAGATGGCTTAGCGGTTAAGCGGTTGCCTGTGAAGCCTATGGACCCCAGTTTGAGGCTCGATTCCCCAGGATCCAGGTTAGAAAGATGCACAAGGGGGCGCACGCATCTGGAGTTCAATTGCAGTGGCTGGAGGCCCTGAAGTGTCCATTCTCTCTCTGTCACTCTCAAATAAATAAATAAAAATGAACAACAAAAAATTCTGACATAGCACACTCCTTTAATACCAGCATTCAGGAGGCAGAGGTAGAAGGACCACTGTGAGTTCAAGGCCATCTGAGACTACATAGTGAATTCCAGATCAGCCTGGGCTAGAATAAGATACTACCTCAAAAAGCAAGCAAACAAACAAACAAACAATCTGACAAGTTCCCAGTACCAACCTGCCCTATATCAACATAGAAGAGGGCTGGAGAGATGGCTCAGCAGTTAAAGTACTTGCCTAAAAAGCCTAATGACCCAGGTTTGATTCCCCAGCACCCATGTTAACCCAGATGCACAAAGTGGTGCATGCATCAGAAGCTCATTTGCAGTGGCTAAAGGCCCTTGCGTGCCATTCTCTTCCCCTCTTTCTCTGCTTACACATAAATAAAATTTTTTAAAAGATTGAAAAGAATATTATTCTTTGTCTACTCACACCTCACCTCATTTTCAACAGCTAAAGTAATTTCTTTCTTTAGCTCACTCCATGAAAGATCCAAATTCCTCTCAGTTCCTCGACAGAATATCTAAAATAAAAGAAATGTTTTCAAATATTATAAAACATTCAAAATGAAGGAAAAATTTTCTAGCCCAGAAGGCACTAAAACAATGTTTAACCATAACAGAGACTAGGCATGCCAGGAGTACCCTTATCTTCTAACATTGCATAAATGATTTCTGAAAAACAACATACCCAAGCTGGGCGTAGTGCACGCCTTTAATCCCAGCACTCGGGAGGCAAGGGTAGGAGGACCGCCGTAAGTTCATGGCCACCCTGAGACTATATAGTGAATTCCACGTCAACCTGGGCTAGAGCGAGACCCTACCTCAAAAAACCAAAAAAAAAAAAAAAAAAAAAAATCATACCCATTTTTAAAGAGTTTCTATGTACCACCACAATAGAACCTCAGAGTTATAATACCTCCATGAACCTCAGACTTATATTACATTTAGATCAGTACAAAAAAGCAAAATAGGCCTGGAGAGATGGCTTAGTGGTTAAGGTGCTTGTCTGTGAGGCCTAAAGATCCAGTTTTGATTCCCCCAGAACCCATGTAAGCCAGATGCACAAGGTGGCACCTGGAGTATGTCTGCAGTGGCTGGGGGCACAGGTGTGCCTATTCTCTCTCTCTCTCTCTCTCTCTCAAATAAATATTTTTTTAACAAAAGCAACATAATTACTCTTCCCCACCCAAAAAGAAAGGAATAGACATGTCAAACACACATATCCCAAGACTGCCACATAAGAAAGCTAGACTAGGAATAGGGTAGGCCATTCTATTGGGAAAATTTTTTCTAAAGGAAAACATCTGATAAATGCATTAATGATGATTTAATCTTATTGTGTAAGAGATATCATATGAAATATCATTATATATTTAGTTACTGTTAACAAGCACAAAGTGGTGATGAATGAAGTCTTATCAGAGAAAGAACAGAAAACATGCAGTAGCCACATATTCAAGAATGTACCTAGAAGAAAAGCCTAGGCCTGAAAACTATGCCACCTGAACAAGGCAGAAAAGTGCCTGTATTTGGCTGGGTGTGGTGATGCATGCCTGTAATCCCAGCACTGGAGGCTGAGGCAGGTGGGTCATGAGTTTGAGGGCAGCCTGAGCTGCACAGTGAGACTGTCTTAAAAACACAGAAGCCATAGATTGTTACTAGAAAATTTTCAGTGCCAGGGATGGGATACCTTCCAGTGAGCTGTTGGCCAGGGAGGTCCCAGTTGCCTCCAAAACATCACAGGCTACTGCTAAGGCTCTTGGTTTCCCACCAGAAACAGATGGTTAGACCCTACTGCTGAGGCCTCCACATGCCTGGGCGGCAAGGTCACTGAGAAATCAAGCTGGGACTGAGCTGAAAACCCCCTCCCTGTAGACCAGCTGATAGAAAGCTGGAAAAAGCTGCACTGCATGCCGCCCTATGGGAGACAGAAGTCATCAGTGGTGAAAACAGTGGACACTGGAAGTCTCAAATTTGGCCAGCCAGGCCAAATGACTGAACTGGTACAATAGTGGTATGTCTACTCTGGGAGAAAACAACTGCTCTCTAACTGGACTGGAGGTCCACTCTATGGGAGGTAACACATGCCTTGTACTGAAAACCCAATCAAAAGCCTATGGTGGGGGAAGTCATGAACATTAGGAGTGTAATGGCTGCTCTTGTCTGGCTAAAAGCATATATTATGCCCACCAAACTACCATGTAACTTCACTTAACGTTCATATCCGTATCTTAATGCTATTGTCACTTTTGTTAGAAAAGCTTCTCTTTTCACAAGGCAGTGACCACTGGAATGACCGAAAAGGCACCATGGTGCTGAGAGAAGTGACAGAGGAGTGCTCAGCACTGAAACATCTCTATCACACCCTCCAAGGTTCAGGGTCCATTGCAGAAGAGGTTGCAGAAAGAATGTAAGAGACAAAGGAAGGGTAGGACTGCTTACAATGCAACTGTCTCCAGACATAAATTGACCTAAATAGCCACGACCTCGCAGTGCCTAGCAATACCTTCACAAGACCCTCATAATAGAAGGAAAAGACGGTGACATCAAAATAAGAGAGAAAGACTAACAGAGAGAGGGAGGGGATATGATGGAGAGTAGAGTTGTGAAGGGGAAAGTGGGGGAGAGGAGGGAACTGTCATGGTTTACTGTCTGTAAGCATATTAGTTGTCAATAAAAAAAAAAAAAAAAAAAAAACACATAGCATTCCTGCTGGGCGTGGTGGCGCGCACCTTTAATCCCAGCACTTGGGAGGCAGAGGTAGGAGGATCACCACGAGTTTGAGGCCACCCTGAGACTACATAGTGAATTCCAGGTCAGCCTGAGCTAGAGTGAAACCCTACCTCAAAAAACAAAAAACAAAAACAAACAAAACCCCACAGCATTCCTATTCCAATGAGAGGAGGGAGGAGGGGGTTAGGGAGGAACTATCTTTAGTCTGGAAAAATATGACATGGTAAAGTTCTGAAAATACTGGGCGGGTACCTTTGTAAGAGAAATATGTCTACAAGCCTCCAAAAGAAAATCCAATGCTATATCAGAGGGCAAAACTTTGATTTGATAGTGTGTGAACAACTATTCACAAGCACCGGAAGAAACTTATCGACAGAGGCAGAGGCACAGGCAGTTAGAGGCCAAGTGATCATCAGAGACCTCAAAATGTACTTTTGCTTCATGCAGGAGGGCAGACAAGGACATTCTAAGGTGCTTTGCAATTCTGAAAGGGATTACTATACTTGAAGTCTACAAAGCTAAATGGCAGTTTAAGGAAGCTTATGTAACTTGTGAGTATAGGTCAGAGGACAAACTCAGTGTCAGTTCTAACATTCCACCTTGAGATGGGGTCTGTTTACTGCTGTGTATACTAAGCTATCTGGCCTGTAAGTGATCTCTGCCCTCCCATCTTGTAATAGGAGTGTTCAGATTACAGATGTGAACTACACTGTATGACTTGATGTGTGGGTTTGTTTTAGGGTCTCGCTCTAGCCCAGGCTGACCTGGAACTCACTATGTAGTCTCAAGACAGCCTCGAACTCATGGCAATCATCCTACCTCTGCCTTCTGAGCTGGGATAAAAAGCATGTGCCACCATGCCAGGCTGTCTTAATGTATGGATTTTGAGGACCCAAACTCAGGTCCTCACACTTGAATGGCAAACACTTTATCTACTGAGTCCATCTTCCCAGATCAAGCCTATGTAACTTTTTTTTAAACAATTTTTTTTAAATTTTTTTTGTTCATTTTTATTTATTTATTTGAGAGTGACAGAGAGAGAGAGAGAGAGAGAGAATGGGCATGCCAGGGCTTCCAGCCACTGCAAACGAACTCCAGATGCGTGTGCCCCCTTGTGCATCTGGCTAACGTGGGTCCTGGGGAATTGAGCCTTGAACCGGGGTCCTTAGATTTCACAGGCAAGCGCTTAACCGCTAAGCCATCTCTCCAGCCCAAGCCTATGTAACTTTAAAGAATGTTTTTTATTATTTATTTTTTAAAAGTAAGGCCGGGTGTGGTGGCAAACGCCTTTAATCCCAGCACTTGGGAGGCAGAGGAAGTAGGATCACCAGGAGTTCGAGGCCACCCTGAGACTACATAATGAATTCCAAGTCAGCCTGAGCTACAGTGAAACCCTACCTCGAAAAAAAAAAATTCTTAGAAAGAGAGGAGAGAGAGAATGAGCATGTCAGGGCCTCTAGCCATTGCAAATGAACTCCAGACACATGCACCACCATGAGTATTTGGCTTACATGGGTGTTGAAGAATTGAACCTGGGTCCTTAGACTTTACAGGCAAGTGCCTCAACCGCTAAGTCCAAGAATATTTTTTAAAGCATTGAGCAACTTAGGTTATGATCCTCTTGCCTCAGCCTCCCTAGTACTGGGTTTCTAGGCATATATCACCATGCCTGGCTCAAAGCTAAAACATTTTGACTCTTCTTCACTCAGAATCCAGAACTTGGAACAGAGTACGACCAAAACTGACAATAAACAAACAATAACCGTGCCACACACTTTTAATCTTTAAGTATAAAGAATATATATATAAAAGAATATATGTATTGCTGTATGAATTCTTTGAGGAACTACGTAGGCAAAAGAATATCTCTCTCACTGGACGTGGTGGCGCATGCCTTTTATACCAGCACTCGGGAGGCAGAGGTAGAAGGACTGCTGTGAATTCAAGACCACCCTGAGACAACACAGTGAATTCCAGGTCAGCATGGGCTAGACTGAGACCCTACTTTGAGAAAGAAAAAAAAATGTTTATCTCTCTCTCTCTCAATTTGTTTTTTGGCTTTTCAAAGTAGGGTCTCGCTCTAGCCCAGGGTGGCCTGGAATTTACTTTATAGCAATCCTATTTCAGCCTCCCAAGTGCTGTAACTAAACGTGTGGTGGCACCATGTCCAGCAAAAGTATCTCCTTTGAACTCTGATATTCTTCGTTAGTTATTGGGAAAGTGCTTCCCAACCCTCACCTCTCAGCCAGAAAGAAAATTCTTTTCTTACTTAATAGGAAGAAAACTCAGTAGCAAAGGCCAGTAAGCTAGAAAAGAGATATAAAGGGAAGAGAAAGGAAGGGAGGGGGTACTTAATAGGATGGTTTTGTATACATGTAACTAGAAGAATAGATTAATGGGGATGAAAAGGCTGAAAGTGAGGTCACGGAAAGAGTAAAGGAAAGGTGGAGGGGGGCTAATCAAAATCTAAGAGGATATAAGTAAATCATATGGAAACCTACATTTTTGGACTATGGAACACTCAGGAGCCATAGATTGTTGCTAGAAAATTTTCAGTGCCAGGGATGGGATACCTTCCAGTGAGGTGTTGGCCAGGGAGGTCCCTGATGTCCCCAAAACATTATAGGCCATTGCCGAGGGCCTTGGTTTCCCACCAGGAATAGATGATAAGACCCTATTGCTGAAGACTTCACATACTTGGGCTGCAAGGCCACTGAGAAATCCTGCTGGAACTGAGCTGATAACCTCCTCCATGTAGACCAGCTGACAGAAAGCTGGAAGAAGCCATTCTGTATGCACTTCAATGGGAGAGAGAGAAATCACCAGTGAAGATACTCAACAGTGGACACTGCAACCCTTATATTTGGACAGACAAGCCAAATGAGCCAATGGGTGCAATAGTGGCATGTCTATCATGGTGGACACCAACTGCCCTCAATTGGACTGGAGGCCCACTCCATGGGAGGGAATATATCCCTGATACTGAAAACTTAAAACAGGGGTAGTCATGAGCCCTAGGGGTGTAACGTCTGCTGTTGTCTGGCTAAATGTATATACTATGCTTATCGAACTGCCCAGTAAGCACTTCTCTTAATGTTCATACCCTTTTATTAATGCTACTCTCACTTCTGGTAGAGAATCTTCTCTTTTCAGATGGCAGTGACCTTGGGACGAGTCAGAAGGTATCATGGTGCTGGAAAGAAGTGACAGGAGTGCTCAGTACTGCAATATCTCTATCACACCTTCCAAGGCTCAGGGTCTACTGCGGAAGAGGGGAAGAGGTGGCGGAAAGAATGGAAGAGCCAAAGGAAGGGTATGAGTCCTTACAACCGTGCTCCCCCGAGACACAAAATGGCCTGGATATCCATGACCTCACAGTGCCTGACACTACCTACATAAGACCATCATAATAGGAGGAAAAGATCATGACATCAAAATAAAAGAGACTGATTGAGATGGGAAGGGGATATGATGGAGAATGGAGTTTCAAAGGGAAGAGTGGAGGAGGGAGGGTATTACCATGGGATATTTTTTATAATCATGGAAGTTGTTAATAAAAAAACAAATTTGAAAAGAAAAGAAAAAGAATGTTAAAACAGGGGGCTGGGGAAATAGCTTAGCGGTTAAGGCATTTGCCTGGGAGCCCAAGGACCCCAGTTCGATTCCCCTGGACACACATAAGCCAGATGCATAAGGGGGTGCATGTATCTGGAATTCGTTTGCTAGAAGCCCTGGTGAACCCATTCTCTCTTTCCGCCTCTTTCTCTCTCTCTCAAATAAATAAAGAAATTGAAAAAAAAAAGAATGTTAAAACAAATGACAACAACAATTCCAAACAAAAATCTGTTGAGGGCCTAATACATGCAAACTAAGGGTAATGATTAATAATACAGTAATTAACCTAGGTAATAAGCAAAGAGTAATAATTAACAATATATATAATAAAGTAATAAACCTAGGAAAAGTCTTAAGTAAACATTAAAAATGTTCTTGCTTACCTGTAGAGCTTTACATAAGGCCGCATTTATGAACTGTCCGGGTGTGAAAAGACTCCGCAAATACACTTCCTATTAGGACATTAAAACATAAGTTTTGTCATTCTGAAACAAACTGGGAAAAAGGTGAAGAAGTTCAACACATCAACACCAAAACCTTTGGTTTTTGCTTGTATGTACGTGGTGTATGACCTGTGTTTTTTGCTTGTGCATGGGTGGTGTATGACGTGTGTTCTTGTGGCACCCCATGTGTTCATCTGAGCAGGGTGTGTTTTCCTGAGGTGGTTGAAGAAGAAAGTTGGGTGTCCCACTCCTCTATCACTCTTTTTTTTTTGAGGTAGGATCTCACGCTGGCCCAGGCTGACCTGGAATTTACTACGTACTCTCAGGGTGGCCTTGAACTCACGGTGATCCTACCTCTGTCTCCCGAGTGCTGGGAGTAAAGTCGTGTGCCACCATGCCCAGCTTATTTTAATATTTTTAATTATTTATTTGAGAGACAAAACACGAGAGAGAGAGAGAGAGAGAGAGAGAGAGAGAGAGAGAGAGGTACAGTAAGGGCACACCAGGACCTCTTGCCACTGAAAAATAATTCCAGATGGATGTGCCACTTTGGAAGGCAGCTACACTCTCCCACTATACCACCAACGCAGATGTGCCACTTTCTACATCTGGATTTACATGGGTACTGAGGAATAGAACCTGGGCTGTTAGGCTTTGCAAGCAAGTGCCTTTAATCACTGAGCAATCTCTCTAGCCCAAGTGCCAATTTTATTTTATTTATTTATTATTTTTATCAAAGTAGGGTCTCACTCTAGCCCAGGCTGACCTGGAATTCACTATGTCAGGGTAGCCTCGACTCATGGTGATCCTCCTACCTCTGACTCCCGAGTGCTGGGATTAAAGGCCCCAGTGCCAATTTTAAATGGAAGGGATGAATATAGTTTCCTAAGAGATTTCTACACCTACCTACAAAAGAACTCACTTTGTGGCTCACATATAAAAGAAATTAATAATAGATAATATTTGCAAATAAAACAAGCTACAAAATTTTCAAGTGGGAAAACTGAATAAAATGGAAAAATCTTATGTTGGCTAATTATGACCAAGTCTCCTAAACCAGATTTGCTCATAAGTAGTAACTACGACTGATCTTTATTTTAGTTTCTTTCCTTCTACTGTAGTTCTTGTGGGTGATAAAATGATAAGCATATGGTTTGGGCTTTTAGACAAAGGCCAAATATCGGCAGTTGTCAACCAGAATAATAAATAGCCACTACCAATGAGCTGTTCACAATATTCAATTTCACATACTTTAAAAAAGTAGGAGGGCTGGAGAGATGGCTAAATGCTTAAGGGACTTGCCTTCAAAGTCAAAGGACTTTGGTTCAATTCCCCAGTACCCATGTAAGCCAGATGCACAAGGTGGCACATGCATCTGAAGTTCATTTGCAGTGGCTAGAAGCCCTGGTACACCCATATTCTCTTTCTTTCTCTCTCTCTCCCTCTTTCCCTCTCTCAAGTAAATAAATAAAAATAGAAATATTAAAAAATATTTTTAATTATTTATTTATTTGGGAAAGAGACAGAAAGAGGCAGACAGAGAGAATGGGCACACTAGGGCCTCTAGCCACTGCAAATGAACTCCAGATGCATGTGCCACCTTGTGCATATGGCTTATGTGGGTCCTGGAGAATCGAACTGGGGTCTTTAGGCTTCGCAGGCAAGCACTTTAACTGCTAAGCCATTTCCCCAGCCCCTAAAATACATTTTTATTTATTTATTTGAGAAAGAGAGTCTGACAGAAAGACAGTGAATATAGACACATTAGGGCCCCTCCTGCCACTGCAAACAAACTACAGATATCTGCCACTTTGTGCATCTGGCTTTATGTGGGTACTGGGGAATCAAACCTGTGCCGTCAAGCTTTGCAAGCAAGTGCCTTTAACCACTGAGCAATCTATCTTTCCAGCCCTCCTCTGCCCCTTTCTGGTGGTGTTCGTGCTAGGGACGAAATCAAGAGCCTTATGCATGTTAGGCAAATGATCTCCCACTGAGCTATACCCCTAGAATTTATCTTATTTGTAAGAAAATATTAAAGAAGATGGAAATGCTAATTACTCTGATTTGATCATTATACACTGCATACATGTATCATTGTCATACTATTCTCTTCAAATATGTACATTTAGGCTAATTAAAAATTTCTTGGGAGCTGGAGAGATGGCTTAGCAGTTAAGCGCTTGCCTATGAAGCCTAAGGACCCCAGAGTTTGAGGCTCGATTGCCCAGGACCCATGTTAGCCAGATGCACAAGAGGGTGCACGTGTCTGGAGTTTGTTTGCAGTGGCTGGAGGCCCTGGAGCTCCCATTGTCTCTCTGCCTCTTTCTCTCTCTGTCTGTCACTCTCAAATAAATAAATAAAAATAAACAACAACAACAAAATTCTTGGGCTGGAGAGATGGCGCAGAGGTTAAGGTAATTGCCTGCAAAGCCTACTGATACATCTGGAGTTTTTTTGTTGTTGTTTTTTTTTTTCAGTGGTTGCATGCCCTGGCATGCCCATGCACTGTCTCTCTTCTATCTCTCTCTGCTTACAAATAAATAAATAATAAATATTTTTTAAAATTTCTCAGAGCTGGAGAGATGGCTTATCAGTTAAGGCACTTGCCTGTGAAGCCTAAAGAACCCTATTCAACTCTCCAAGTCCCACGAAAGCCAGGTGCACAAAGTGGTGCACACGTCTGGAGTTCGTTTGCAGTAGCTGAAGGCCCTGATGCACCCATTCTGTATCCCTATCTATATGTCTATCTACCTACCTATCTGCTTATTTCTCTCTCTTTCAAAAAAAATTTTTTAAGAAAAATTTCTCAAAATTGAAAAGCAAAAATTATCTTATTTCTAGTTTATATGTACATACCAACAACATGACTGATATGGTAGATGCTAACCCTGCCCAGAATCCATTCCACTCATATTAAAAACAAACCCCTTATCTTTCTTTGGAGAACCACTGCTCCCAACCCACATGCAACTGACCTCACCAGTTCAACAATAGCAAAGCCCAAGCTGGATTGTGTCCCATGTCAGGACAGAACATGCCACTGCTTCTGATGAAGCCAGGCCAATGTGTCACCTCAGAGCTGAGATGTTGCTCTGTCCCCCAGGGCTGCTAAGTTTTGAGAATACAAGCTCAGGTAGGGGAAGACATCCTGCACCAGAAAAGAAGCCAACAAGGGCCAGAGCAGAATTGGAAGGGAGAAAGCAAGCCCTAAAAGCACTGCTCCACCCTTTTGGAAACCAAGTGATATGAGCTTTTTAGCTGCACTAAGCCAATGCATTCTCCTTCAATCAGTTCAAGTCGCCTGCAATTGAAAGAGCTCTAACTCAAGTTCTTGTCCTAAGAATGCTAATGTAAATCAATCCCTTATCACTTTAGAGCTGCTTACTCTGGGGTCTTGATCATCTCTGATGATGATCTCTTCCTCTGGTAGCGGTTGCATGAAAACTGGATTCCATTGACCAGCAACATTACTACAGAAAAAAAGACAGTTTACAAAAGATGAAACTTATTAGTTGGAAAAAGATGGCAGTAGGGGTATTGTGGTCATGATATATTATCTACATGTATGGAAGTTGTCAAAAAGTTTAAAAAGCTGGGTGTGGCGGTACACACCTGTAATCCTAGCACTCGGGAGGCAGAGGTAGGACAGCCATGAGTTCAAGGCTAGCCTGAGATTTCATAGTGAACTCTAGGTCAGCCTAGGCTACAGCAGGACCCTACCTACCTAAAAAAAGAAAAGAAAAAGAAAGAAAGGAAAAAGAAACTAAGGACTTGGCAGTATCTGGGCAGGGAGGGCCTCATGACTGATGCAGCAACCAATCACTGCTTAGTCAATTCTATTACCAGCAGAGTCTGCTTCTTATAGATGTATTTCTAGCTGTCTTTGTTGTTTGTTTGTTTGGTTTTGGTTTTTCAAGGTAGGGTTTCATTCTAGCCCAGGCTGACCTGGAAATCACTATGTAGTCTCTGGGTGGCTTCGAACTCACAGCGAACCTCCTACCTCTGCCTCCCGAGTGCTGGGATTAAAGGCATGCGCCACCATGCCAGGCTCTTTCTTGTTTTTTTGAGGCAAGGTCTCACTCTTGCCCAGGGCAATCTAGAGCTCACTCTGTAGTCTAAGCTGGCCTGAAACTCACAGAGATCCTTATGCCTGAGCCTTTTTGGTGAAGGGAACAATGGTATGAGCCACCACAACTGTCACTTTTTTTTTTTTTTTTTTTTTGGTTTTTCGAGGTAGTGTCTCACTCTAGCCCAGGCTGACCTGGAACTCACTATGGAGTCTTGGGTGTCCTCGAACTCACGGCAATCCTCCTACCTCTGCCTCCCAAGTGCTGGGATTAAAAGCATGCGCCACCACGCCTGGCTTACCTGTCACCTTTTCTACCTATAGTTCCTATTTCATGAAGTACCATCTTTAGTAATTTGATTTTGTTACCTTCTGGTTTTAGGACAAGGTAAAGATGTATAGAGTTGGACTAAGAAAATACTACTACATTCCTTAGGAGAGATTGTACATATCCAAAATACTTCCAGCCTGGAAATTTACTCTTAAATACAGATTATTCAAATTACTCACCAAGATTCCAAAAACACTATGTTCTCAATTTACTTATCATGTGATGAGAAATACATTAGACAAGTACAGTGCTTTTCAAACGTTTTAGAACAAGAAACAAAAAACAAAAAATAGGTTAGAATTCTTAAGATGAAAACTCTTAAGTTGGTTCTACATAAAAACCACTTGCAGTTAGGCATGGTGGTGCATACCCAGTACTTGGGAGGCAGAGGTAGGAGGACTACTGTGAGTTCAAGGCCACCTTGAGACTACATAGTGAATTCCAGGTCCACCTGGGCTAGAGTAAGAACCTACCTGGGGAAAAAAAAAACAAAACACAGAAACAGGCTGGAGAGATGGCTTAGTGGTTAAGGCGTTTGCCTGCAAAGCCAAAGGACCCAGGTTTGATTCCCCAGGACCCACGTAAGCCAGATGCACAAGGTGGGGCATGTGTCTGGAGTTCGTTTGTAGCAGCTGGAGGCCCTGGCACGCCATTCTCTCTTTGCCTCTTTCTTTCAAATAAATAAAAATAAATATTGAAAACAAAAATATATATTTACGAAAAAGAAAAACAAACACTTATGCCAGCAAGGTGGTGGTACATTTCTTTGATTCCAGTGCTTGGAAGGCAGAGGTAGGAGGATCACTATGAGTTGAGGCTAGCCTGGAGCTATATAGTGACTTTAAGTTACACCTGGGCTAAAGTGAGACTATACCTCGAAAAAAAGAATCACACACCACACATGTGTTTGACTGGGGTAAAGTAGGTAACATTAAGTCATCCATACTGTTCAAAGTTGATGTACTTCACAATTGTTTGGTTCTCAGCATCATGCCACAATGCCCAGATATCGGTGGAGGTTAAGGCAAAGTCAATCAGTGTCTCCTAGGAAGAAATGGGAAAAACAAGAAAGACAGGAGACTTAAATTTGTATTCACAACATAAAAATGCATGAAGCTAAAACACAGTACCAAAGGAACTTAATAAAACCCTAATGAAATTGTGCCCCTACATCATGAAGTACTCCATTTTAAGACTATAGTTCCATTGAGACAGTGGAGTTAAGCAAGTGCTTTTATTTATTTTAGTTTAGTTTAGTTTAGTTTTTCAAGGTAGGGTCTCACTCTAGCTCAGGCTGGCCTAGAATTCACTCTGTAGTCTCAGGGTGGCCTTGAACTCATGGCGATCCTCCTACCTCTGCCTCCCAAGTGCTGGGATTAAAGGTGTGCGCCACCACGCCCAGCTTATTTATTTTTTGAGATAGGGTCTGAGTATATTGTACAAATAGTCTGGAACCTCTGGACTCAAGTGCCCCCAGGCTCACAAGTAGCTGATGACAGTGGCACACCACTTCTTTACTGTATTCACAGTAGGCAAAAGATGATTCCACACACCTGAGAAGTGAAGAGCGAAGAAATGTGATCTAAACTATACCGGTTGTTCTCAGTGCTCACCAGCTGGAAAATGCAGAACTGTTAAAACACAAATTAAAATTTCATTACTTGAAATAGTGAACATGCTCTTTTTTAAAAAAGCATTTTTGGTGTGTTTTGGCTTTTTGAAACAGGATTTCACTATAGCCCAGGCTGACCTGACCAGGCTAAACTCAATCAGCTCAGGTTGGCTTCAAACTCATGGTGATCCTCCTACCTCAGCCTCCTAAGTGCTGAGATTAAAGATGTGCATCACCACGCCCAGTGAAGCAAGGCTCATTAGCATTGTTTTGTGGTACGTACATACATGTGTCTGCAAATGCTCACAACCTGTGTACACCTTTGCAAGAGGCCAGAGGAAGACACTGGGTGTCCTCCTCTACCTCTCTTCCACCAACACAGTCTCTTGCTGAACCCGGAGCTTGCCATTTTTTGGTTAGACTGGCCAACCAGTGAACCCCAGTGATCCTCCTCAGTGCTGGGGTCATAGGTAAGTGAGGCCATGTCCAGCTTTTTATGTAGGTGTTGAGGATCAAGGTCAGATATTTATGCTTGCACAAAAGGTGCTCCTACCCACTATACCATCTCCTTAGCCCCTTTTATTTTCTTATTTATTTTTGGTTTTTCACAGTAGGGTCTTACTGCCCAAGCTGACCTGGAATTCACTACATAGTCTCAGGCTAACTTCGAACTCATAGTGATCCTCCTACCTCTACCTCCACACCCGGCCCTTATTTTCATTTCTGAGTAGCCCAAGCTGTCTTGGATCTTACAGTTCTCCTGCTTCTGCTCCTGAGTGCTGGGAATGTGTACAGCAACATACAATGCTCAGCTAGAAAACTTGGTGTGTATGTAGGCACGCACATGTGTGTGCTTATAGGCCAGAGGACAGCTTCAGGTAGATCATCTACTTCTTTTTGAAACAGACTCTTTCATTAACCTGGAGGCCACCAATTAGGCTAGCCTTGCTGGTCAGTGAACCCCAGAGATACTTTCGTCTCTAACACTCCAGTGCTGGGATTCCAGATGTGTGCCTGTTATTTTTTGTTTGTTTATTTTTATTTATTTATTTGAGAGTGACAGACAGACAGAGAAAGAGGCGGACAGAGAGAGAATGGGGGTGCCAGGGCCTCCAGCCACTGAAAACGAACTCCAGATGCATGCGACCCCTTGTACATCTGGCTTACATGGGTCCTGGGGAATTGAGCTTGGAACTGGAGTCCTTAGGCTTCACAGGCAAGTGCTTAACCACTAAGCCAGCTCTCCAGCCCTTTTAATTTTGTTTGTTTGTTTTTATTTATTTATTTGAGAGCAACAGAGAGAGAAAGAGGCAGATAGAGAAGAAGTACCTGTCTTTTTATTTTATTTTTTTTTGGTTTCTCGAGGTAGGGTCTCACTCTAGCCCAGGCTGACCTGGAATTCACCATGTAGTCTCAGGGTGGCTTCAAACTCACAGCGATCCTCCTACCTCTGCCTCCAAGTGCTGAGATTAAAGGTGCATGCCACCACGCCCGGCTTGTGCTTGTCATTTTTTTTTTTTCCCAGGTAGGGTTTCACTCTAGCTCAGGCTAACCTGGAATTCACTATGTAGTCTCAGGGTAGCCTTGAACTCATGGCGATCCTCCTACCTCTGCCTCCTGAGTGCTGGGATTAAAGGTGTGTGGCACCACGCCCGGGCCCAATGCCTCTCATTTTTATGTGGGTTCTGGGATTGGACTCAGGTTCTCATGCTTGGGAGACAAGCACTTTACTGACAGCTATCTTCCTAGCCCCATTAAAAAAGTTACAAGACCCTATTGCTGAAGACTCCACATATGTGGGCCTCAAGGCCACTGAGAAATCCTGCTGGAACTGAGCTGATAACCTCCTCCATGTAGACCAGCTGACAGAAAGCTGGAAGAAGCCATTCTACATGCAGTTCAATGGAAGAAAGAGATACCACCAGTGAAGACACTCAACAGTGGATACTGCAAGCCTTATAATTGGCCAGCCAGGCCAAATGAGCCAACGGGTGCAATAGTGGCACGTCTATCATGGTGGACACCAACTGCCCTCCAATTGGACTGGAGGCCCGCTCCATGGGAAGGAATATATCCCTGATACTGAAAACTTAAAACAGGGGTAGTCATGAGCCCTAGGAGTGTAACATCTGCTGTTGTCTGGATAAGTGTATATACTATGCTTATCAAACTGCCCAGTAAGCACTTCTCTTAATATTCAGACCTTTTGGGTAGAGAATCTTCTCTTTTCAGATGGCAGTGATCTTGGGATGACTCAGAAGGTATCATGGTGCTGGAAAGAAGTGACTAGAGTACTGAGTAACATCTTGATCACACCTTCCAAGGCTCAGGGTCTAATGCGGAAGAGGTGGTGGAAAGAATGTGAGAGCCAAAGGAAGGGCAGGACTCCTTCCAACGTGCTCCCTCCAGACATAAAATGGCCTCGATATCCATGACCTCATAGTGCCTGTCACTACCTACACAAGACAATCATAAGAGGAGGGAAAGATCATGACATCAAAATGGAAGAGAGACTGATTGAGATGGGGAGGGGATATGATGGAGAATGGAATTTCAAAGGGGGTTGGGGGGAGGGAGGGTATTACCAGGGGATATTTTTTATAATTATGGAAAATGTTTTTAAAAATTGAGAAAAAATGAAAGAAAAGAATAAAAAAAGGAAAACATTAAAATTGCCAAGGTTTCCAGAAATATAATCGTGATTAAAAAAAAAACAAAACAGAACGGGTTCGCATCAATTTGCAGAACAGCAAAAACCTTGCAAAGAAATAATTTTGGTACAGACACCAGGTTCATGGCAAGTCTTTGACATTCTTTTTTTTTGAAATTAAATTAGTTAGAATAAAAAGCCGGGCGTGGTGGCGCACGCCTTTAATCCCAGCACTCGGGAGGCAGAGGTAGGAGGATCGCCGTGAGTTCGAGGCCACCCTAAGAGTCCATAGTGAATTCCAAGTCAGCCTGGGCTACAGTGAAACCCTGCCTCGAAAAACCAAAAAAAAAAAAAAAAAAAAATTAGAATAAAAAAGATTTTTAAAAGTACAAAAAAAGTAGATAAATACATATAAAATTCACCATCTTAATTTTCAAGTATAGAGTTTTAAATTCATTCTTACTGTTGCACAACAATATCCAGTGCTCTTTCCATCTTGCAAAACTGAAATTATACCTATTAAACACCTCTCCTTATTCCTTCAACTCCTAGCCCCTTCCTCCATGCACACTTTTTTTTTTTGGCGGGGGGGGGGTGGTAGGATTTGGTGGGATCTCACTCTAGCTCAAGCTGACCTGGAATTCACTATGTAGTCTCAGGGTGGCCTTGAACTCAGTCATCCTGCCTCCAGAGTGCTGGGATTAAAGGCATGTGCTACATGAGACTGGAGAGATGGCTTAGCAGTTAAGGCACTTGCTTGCAAAGCCAAAGGACCCGGTTTGATTCCCTAGGACCCATATAAGCCTGATGCACAAGGTTGGCACATGCATCTGAGTTCATTTGCAGTGGCTGAGGGCCCGGGTCCCCATTCTCTATCTGCCCCTCTGCACTCTCTCTCTGTCAAATAAATAAATAAAATAAAAATAATATTTTTGTTATTATTATTATTATTTTTTCCAAGTTAAGGCCTCACTCTAGCCCAGGCTGACCTGGAATTCACTATGTAGTCTCAGGGTGGCTTTGAACTCACAGTGATTCTCCTACCTCTGCCTCCCCAGTGCTGGTATTAAAGGCATGTGCCACCATACCTGGCGGCACATGCCTTTAAAAAAAAAATATTTATTTTTACAGCAGGGCGTGGTGGCGCATGCCTTTAATCCCAGCACTGGGGAGGCAGGGGTAGGAGAATTGATTTGAGTTCAAAACCACCCTGAGAAAACATAGTGAATTCCAGGTCAGCCTGGGCTAGAATGAGACCCTGCCTCAAAAAACCAAATCAATCAATCAATCAATCAATCAATCAATAAAATAAAAAGGCATGTGCCACTACACCTGGCTTTTTTTTTTTTTTTTCCAAGAGGGGGTAGGGTCTCACTCTAGCCAGGGTGATCTGAAGTTCACTATGTAGTTTCAGGCTGGCCTTGAACTCATAGCAATCCTCCTAACTTCGCCTTCTGAGTGCTGTGATTAAAGATGTGCACCACCACACCCAGCCTACACCACTCTTTCAGATCCTATGACTACAACTGCTTGAGATACCTCATAACGATATAGTAGTTGTGTTTTGTAATTGCTTATTTCACTTGGCATAATGTCCTCAAAGCCTACACATGTTGTTATCAAGCAGTAGAATTTCTGTCCTCTTTAAAGGTCAGAAATGTTCTACTATGTGTTTGCTACACAAGCATGAGGGTCTGAGTTCAATCCCTTGCAAAAGCGGGGTGTGACCATGCATACCTGTAACCCAGTCCTGTGGGGAGCTGAGACAAGAAAAACCAGAACTCAGTGGTCAGCTTTGGGTTCGGTATGAGACTCCAGTTAAAGGAAATAATATGAGAGTGGTAGAGGGGGACACTTTACATTTTCTTCTGGCCTCTGTACGTATGGGCATGGGGTACACACATGTGCACACCCCACCCCCATACCACACATACTACACACACCCCACCCCCATATACATTCCCCAAACCAAGCAGCCATAATAATATAAAAGATGTTTAATATACTTAGCCATTAGAGAAATGCAAATTAATCCCAGCACTTGGGAGAGGTAGGAGGGTCACCAGGAGTTCAAGGCCACCCTAGTGAATTCCAGGTCAGCCTGGGCTACAGTGAGACCCTATCTCAAAACAAAACAAACAAAACCTACACTGAGATTTCATCTCACTCTAGCCAGAATGGCAGTCATTAAGAAAACAATGGTGGTGGCATATGCCTTTAGTCACAGCACTCAGAAGGCAGAGGTAGGAGGATCACCATGAGTTCGAGGTTATTCTGACACTACATAATAAATTCCAGTTCAGCCTGGGCTACAGCAAGACCCTACCTCGAAAAACAAAAAATAAAAATAACAAAGGCTGGGGACAGGGCTAGAGATATGGCTTAATGGTTAAGGGGCTTATTTACGAAGCCTAAGAATCCAAGTTCGATCACCCAGTATCCATGAAAGCCAGATGCAGGTACATGCATCTGCAGTTCATCTGCAGTGGCTGGAGGCCCCGGCATGTTCATTCTCTATCTCAAATAAATAATAAAGACAAAAAAGCAAAAAAAAAAAAAATTTTTTTTAAGGCTGGGGACATAGCTCAATTGGTAGAGTGAAGCCTTGGTTCAATCCCAAACACCACATAAAACTGAGCATAGTGTCACATGCCTGTAATCCCAGCATTTAGAAGATAGAGGCAGGAGAACCAAGAGTTTGAGGTCAGGGCTGGAGAGATGACTTAGCAGTTAAGGCACCTGCCTATAAAGCCTAAGAACACAGATTTGATTCTCCAGGTCTCATGTAAGCCAGATACACAGATGGTATATGCATCTAGAGTTTGTTTGCAGTGGCTGGAGGCCCTGGTGTGCCCATTTTCTCTCAATCCTTTCTTTCCCTCCTTCTGTCTCTAATAAATAAATATTAAAACAGAAAGTGGGGCTGGAGAGATGGCCTTGTGGTTTAGGCACTTGCCTACAAAGCCAAAGGATCCAGGTTCAATTCCCCAGGACCCACGTAAGCCACATGCACAAGGTGACACATGCATATAGAGTTCGTTAGCTGTGGCTGGAAGCCCTGGTGTGCCCATTCTCTCTCTCTACCTCCCTCCCTCTTTTTCCCCCTCTCTCTGTGAAATAGATGAAAAAAAAAAAAAAAAAGCCGGGCATGGTGGTGCACACCTTTAATCCCAGTACTTGGGAGGCAGAGGTAGGAGGATTGCTATGAGTTCGAGACCAGCCTGAGACTACATAGTGAATTCCAGGTCAGCCTGAGCTAGAGTGAGACCCTACCTTGAAAAACCAAAATAAATAAATAAAATAAAATACAATTAAAAAAATGGATAAATAAAATGTAGTATAATACATCATTGAATTTTTTTCAGTTGTAAAGAACCATATTATGTCATTGCAGGAAAATGGATTCAACTGGAAATAATCATAGTAAAAGAATTAGGTCCATCTCAGAAAGAGAAATATGGCATGTTTTCTCTCTCATTTGTGGCTCTCAGATCTGATATAGATATATGAGCACACGACATGAAAGTAGGAGTGAAACTGCCTAGGTGAACAAAGGGGACTAATGGGACAAGAGGGAGAAAAGGGAAGGCAGTGGGGAATGAGGGAGTGAATATGCTTAAAGAACATTAAATACTGGTATGCAAATGTTCTTGTGTAACCCAGCACTATGTACAATGAAAAAGATAGTGCACAACAATGATGAAAACACACAAGAAAGGCCGGGTGTGGTGGCACCCACCTTTTTTAATCCCAATACTCAAGAGGCAGAGGAAGAAGGATCACCATGAGTTCGAGGCCACCCTGAGACTACAGAGTTCACTCCAGGTCAGCCTGGGTTAGAGAGAGACCCTGCCTAAAGGGAGAGGAAAAAAGATGATAAAGAAAGAAAGCTGAAGCTGGGGGTGGAGGTTCACACCTTTAACCTCAGCACTTGGGCTACTGAGGTAGGAAGATGGCCAGCCCAGACTACTGAGTTCCAGTCAGCCTGGGCTACAATGAGACCCGGCCTCAAGAAAATAAAATGGAGTCAAGGTAAGGTCAGAAAACATACACATTTGAGAGTCCCTGCTTAGGGTGCAGGAGCAGGACTTCCTCATGCAATGAAAGACTGTATTGCCTGTAGGTAGCATAGTGGTATCAGTGGATCAGAGCTCAGAGTGAGTAGGGCATCCATACAGAGGGGCAACTTAGGGTGTACTATCACAGCCCAAGAGTAAGGAGGACATCCACAAAGGGCAGTAACTTAGCATGAGAAACCAGAAATCTGGTAGAGTAAGGGGGACAGATCCTACAATATCACAAGGATTAAGTGGAAAATACACACACACACAGTGAGCTCAGAGCATGCTCAGTCCGAGTGTTAATATTAGTATATACACAAATAGGACCTGGCACAGTGCCAAACACAATACCCAACAAATGGCTATTTATTATATGATTATTCTATTGTATCACATCCTATATACCTCACCTATTTACAACAATATCTGGTTGGTTGATAAGCAGTATTATTTCTAAACATTAACTTCCCCATAAATACTTACTAACACCTATATTCCTTTTCAGTAGTGACTCCACATTTATTTACTTGAGAGAATAACAGAGAAAGAGACAGACAGACAGACAGAGTGAGTGAGTGAATGGGTGAATGTATGGGCATGCCAAGGTTTCTAGCTGCTGCAAATGAACTTCAGACACATGTACCACCTTGTGCTTCTGACTTATGTGGGTACTGGGGAATTTGAGTCCTTTAGCTTTGTAGGTAAGCTCCTTAACTGCTAAGCCATCTCTCCAGCTGTGGTAGTTTGAATAGATGGCCCCCAATATATTCAGTTTTTTATTGTTTGTAGTTTGCATCTGCAGCCACCTGGCTGGAGGCAGTGTCACTGGGCTGATCTTAAGGTGTGGTGGTGGGTTTGAGATTTCAATCTAAAGATATGCAAAGTGTGCCTAGCCAGAGTTCCCAAAGTGTGCTGTGCTGTGTGGCCCCTGGCTTTTAGGCCTGTGCTTCTCTCTCTGTGTTTGGTCCTGTGAAAGCAGGCTAGCTTCTTCTGTCATTATGTAACTTCCCCTGGTTCTGTAAGCTTCAAGCTTCAATAAATATGGCTTCCTCCATAACTGTGCCTGGCCTGGAAGTTCATCTCAGTGACTCTGAAGCTGTCTACTACACCAGCCCAGTAATTCCACTTTTTAAACCTAGATCTTCAAATGTGCTTCCTTATTTAGTTTTGGTTAACTTTTCCTGCTGCGTTCCTTTAAACTTTCCTTTCATCTTGATCCTCCTTCAAGATTTTCTAACTCAAATATAAATACAAAACCTACCATCACTCCCAAGACAAATTAACGCTTGAAACATCTAGGCTGGCTCAAAGAGCTAGCTATTTAGACTCAATAAGCTTATACATTATTTCCCCATGATCAGTTCACACACAACTTTATACAGTTTCATTTGTTTCTTACCTGTCCTCGCTTTAGAGCATGCATGTATATTCCTAAGTAGAGTCCCATGGATGGGGAAAAAGCAAGTCGCAGTTTGTGTCCTGTCCCTGCAGTGAGCCGGAGGTCTTTGTTCACAGGGACATACTCTAGCATGTCAGCTGCCATCAGGCACATTTGGTCCTGTCCAAGAGAAGACTCAACTGATGATTTTTTTTTTTTTTAAGCAAGCCCAACAGACTGGCTTCTTTTTTTTTTTTTTTAAATGTGAGAGTAAGAGAATTAGAATGTCAGGGCCTCCAGCCACTGCAGTCAAACTACAGATGTGTGCACCACCTTGTGCATATGTGTGACCTTGTGTTCTTGTGTCACCTTGTGCATCTGGCTTAAGTGGGACTTGGAGAGTCAAACATGGGTCTTTAGGCTTCGCAGGCAAGTGTCTTAACCACCAAGCCATCCCTTCAGTACCTCAACTGATGATCTTTAAAGAACAGTCAGGCTAGAAATACATGTTAACATTTTAAAACAGGATTGTGTTTTTGAAGGGTTAAGATAAAATGTAACTGTTCAGTCTGATATTCACCAGCTTTATTGTTCAATCTTGAAAGTTATTATATCAACATGCATTTTGAAAACACATTTATTTGTTGCTTGTAAATGAAGGATACATTTTGTACTGCCCCTTGTAGGGTTCATAATTCTTATAGTAGGGACAAAATTTGAAGGGAAATGTACAGAAAATGAACTTAATTGAAGCTGCTGGAATCTGGAAATGACCCATAATTTAAGCAATGCAGAAGTATTTATTTCAGTTCTCTCACAATTCCCATCCTGTTGTTTTAATTTACAGTAACCATAAATGCAGTACTTACCTTGTAAGACCACATTCGTAGTTTATGATCCTGACACAGGGCAAAGATGAAGGCATTGTGCTCAACACAATGAACAGCAAGACTGAGGGCACGATCTGAAGGCCCCTGATCCCCCCTAGAAACACAAGGCCAGGTTTCAGAATTTCACTATCACAAATAACTGCATCAACAGACTTTATAATTCAAGATGTAAAATAAGAGGCTGGAGAGATGGCTTTGTGGCTAAGGCACTTGCCTGCAAATCAGATGATCTAGGTTTGATTCCCCATGACCCACATAAGCCAGATGTACAAGGTGGCACATGCATCTAGAGTTTGTTTGCAGGGGCTGGAGGCTCTGGCATGCCCATTCTCTCTCTCTCTCAAATAAATCATAGTTTTAAAAATATTTAAAATAAAATTACAACTGCACTCTCTTAGAAAGAACAGGAATTTCATATTGCTATAAGACAATACATTTCAGAGCCAAGTAACATGGTGTACACCTTTAAACCCAGCACTTGGAAGGAAGTTTAAGGCCAGCCTGGGCTAGAATCAGACCCTGCTTCAAAAATCAAAACACCTCTACTTGATTTATACCAATTACTATAATAAAACTAAAAATGCTCTATATAACAATGAAAATCTGATCCCGTTTATGTTGTTTTAGTCTACTCATCAAAAACCTCCTATTTAAAATTATTTTTCTACTTCAAAGCACTGAACTGATAACGGAGTGAACAGAAAAAGCATGCTATTGAGCTGGGCATGCATTTAATCTCAGCACTTGGGAGATAGAGGTAGAATGATCACTGTGAGCTCAAGGTCAGCCTGAGACTACACAGTGAATTCCAGGTTACCCTGGGTAAGAGTGAGACCGTACCTTGAAAAACCAAATAAAAAAGAAAGGGGCTGGAGAGATGGCTTAGCAGTTAAGCTCTTGCCTGTGAAGCCTAAGGACTCCCATTCGAGGCTTGATTCTCCAAGACCCACGTTAGCCAGATGCACAAGGGGGCACACGCGCCTAGAGTTTGTTTGCAGTGGCTGGAAGCCCTGGCTCACCCGTTATCTCTCTTTCTCTCTGCCTCTTTCTCTCTCTGTCACTCTCAAATAAATAAATAGAAATAAACAAAAAAAATTTTTTTAAAAAGAAAGGATGCTGGGGCTGGAGTGAAGGCTTAGCAGTTAAGGCACTTGCCTGCAAAGCCTAAGGATGCAGGTTCGATTCTCCAGTACCCACATAAGCCAGATGCACAAGGTGGTGCAGGTGTGCCCATTCTCTCTATTTGCCTCTTTCTCTCCCAATGAATAAATACTTCTTTAAAAAAAAGGGGGGGGGGACTGGAGAGATGGCTTAGCAGTTAAGGCACTTGCCTGCAAAGCCAAAGGACCCTGGTTTGATTCCCCAGAACCCATGTAAGCCAGATGCACAAGGGGGCACATGTGTCTGGAGTTTGTTTGCAGTGGCTGGAGGCCCTGAAGCACCCATTCTCTAACTTCCTCTCACTCTCTCAAATAAATAAGTAAAATTAAGTTTAACAATAAATAAATAAGTAACTAAAGGGCCGGGCGTGGTGGTGCACACCTTTAACACCTCAGCTTGGGAAGCAGAGGTAGGAGGATCACCTTGAATTCAAGGCCACCCTGAGACTACATAGTGAATTCCAGGTCAGCTTGGGCTAGAGCAAAACCCTACCTCAAAAAACAAACAAATAAAAAAAAGGGATGCTGTCTTAGTATATAACAGCAAGGAAAGCAGACTTTGGATGGAGTGCAGCTTTCCTCAGATAAGATGTTATACTATGCTGCTTTGTAGAGTCCTCTTCTTCCCAGTGCAACACATGCCATGGAGTATGACTGGAACAAAGAGATGCTGACTAGTGCAAGATTATATCCCCCGCCCTTTCAAGTACCTGAAAGACATCACTCACCTGATAGCTGTTGGCATCCAGCCTATGAGTAATCGCTGCATCACAGAACTCTGCTTCAGTTCCACGACTGATACTGACCCTGCAATGATATCCAAGGCACCTCCTGATCCACACTTAGAGAAACTCAGTGAAGAATGATGCAACCATGAATGAAGTCATTATTATAGGCTTCTACAGTTCTGTACTAGCAAAGTTTCTAGATGTATTTTTCCTACCTATCTCATACCTCAAACTACAAAAAAATCAGTACAATAAAATGTCATTTTCCTGTTGGTGTGGTGGCACATGCCTTTAATCCCAGTACTTCAGAGGCAGAGGTGGGGGATCACCGAGAGTTCAAAGCCACCCTCAGATTACATAGTGAATTCCTGGCCAGCTGGACTACAGTGAAACCTTACCTTACCTTAAAAACAAAACAAAACAAAACAGAAGGAAAAATCATTTTCAGCCAGGTATGGCACATGCCTTTAATCCCAGAACTCAGGAGGCAGAGGTAGGAGTATCATTGTGAATTCCAGGTCAGCCTGGGATAGAGTGAGATCCTACCTCAAAAAAACAAAGCAACAACAAAAAAAAATTTCATACGCCTAGCAGCAATGCCTTATGTCTTGCCATTTACAGATAGTAAATCATATTGCCAGTCCATAGAATCATCTCATTGTTTCTAAAACAATCACTGGGTACCTTTTATGTGGCAAATAGTTCTAAGCGCTAGAGATTTAGCAGTAACAAAAACAAACTGTCTGCTGGGCATGGGGGCACACACCTTTAATCCCAGCACTTGGGAGTTCGAGGCCACCCTGATACTACATAGTGAATTCTAGGTCAGCCTGAGTTAGACTGAGACCCTACCTCAAACTCCCCAAACCCCCTACAAAACAAACAAAACAAAACAAAACCAAAAACTGGCCTCATAGAACTTACATTCCATTTAGGTAATGAAACAAAGTTAAAAATGGGGGGGGGGGGAATGGGACTGGAGGGATATCTTAGTGGTTAAGGCACTTACTTGCCTGTGAAGACAAAGGACCCAGGTTCGATTCCTTAGAACCCACATAAGCCAGATGCACAAGGTAGTGCATGTGTCTGGAGTTCATCTGCAGTGGCCAGAGGCCCGACATACCTATTCTCTCTGTATCTTGCCTCTTTCTCTGTAGTCTCAGGGTGCCCTCAAACCCCTGTTGCTCCTCCTACCTCTGCCTCCCAAGTGCTGCGATAAAAGCACCATCATGCCCACTATATCTTCTCTTCCTGTCTCTCTCTCAAACAAATAATTTTAAAAAATTGTTTTTAAAAAGGGGGAGCTGGGCATGGAGGCCATCCTGAAACTACATAGTGAATTCCAGGTCAGCCTGGGCTAGAGTGAGACCCTACCTCAAAAAACAAACAACAACAACAACAAAAATCCTTTGTGTTCAAGGAACTGCAAAAGGGCTTGCAGCAGATGCAGAGAAGGCAAGAGGGAGAGAATGAAAAGGAGTTACAGATAGCAGCAGGCATTCGTGGTGAGCCAGAGTATGGTCTCTGGATTTATTCAGAATGGGATGAAGAAAACCCCTCACAGACAGCTTTGAGTGACATAACCCAACTAGTCAGTCTGCCTGAGAAGTTCCAGTGATAGGATAAAGACTAATGCAATAATCTAGGCAAGACACAGTAATGACAAGACAAAGAGCAGTAGTAGTCAAACTGCTGTAATTTTTTTTTTTCTTTTCTTTCTTCCTTTCTGTTTTTATCTTTTGTGTGTGTGTGTGTGTGTGTGTGTGTGTGGTTTTTGGAAGTAGGGTTTCATTCTAGCTCAGGCTGTCCTGGAATTCACTATGTAGTCTCAGGGTGGCCTCGAACTCATGGCAATCCTCCTACTTCTGCCTGCCGAGTGCTGGGATTAAAGGCATATGGCACCATGCCTGGCCTAGTTGAGTAATTTTAATTACAATACTTTAATATGAGGGTGTGGTGGTTTGATTCTGGTGTCCCCCATAAACAGGTGTTCTGAATGCTAGGTCCCCAGCTGATGGAAATTTGCGAATTAATGCCTCCTGGAGGTATTGTATTGTTGGGGTTCAGGCTTATGGGTGTTATACCCAGTTTCCCCAAGCCAGTGTTTGGTACACTCTCCTGTTGCTATTGTCCATCTGATGTTGGCCAGGGGATGATGTCCACCCTCTCTCTGCTCATGCCATTGTTTTCCCTATCATCATGGAGCTTCCCCCTCCAGCCTGTAAGCCAAAATAAACCCCCTTTTTCCCACAAGCTGCTCTTGGTTGGGTGATTTCTACCAGCAATGCAAACCAGACTGCAACAGAGGGTGAACAACTAACAACTCATCTCTACTACAAAGCACAGAATAGGCCATTTAACATTTCTGTTTCCCATATCCCAATGTGCTTTAGAGTTCCTCATCCACTGCATGGAAGTTAAGCATGAAGGACTAAACAAGCAACGAGGAGGAAGCAATGCAGGAGCAGTCGAGAAGCGAGGCCTGCACTGAGGATGGGCTTGATGCCTCAGATCTGTTTTAATGGCAATGTTCTTGACAAAAGACACATTCCTGCTCAGTTTCCATCCTTACCAGGTATGTCATATGGAGGTAGTTTTAGAACAAAGATGCCGCCAGCAGCAGATGGTAGTGCAAACAGGGCCTCCCCATCACTGCTAAGCCAGGCTGCAGAGCTGGTAGAATTAGGGGGCAGTCCAGGTACTGCTGGAATTAGCTGATTGTTGCAAGGGTCCCTAAAATCAACCTTTCCAATGTCAGTGAATATTGACTGCATCTGACTTTCAATTACAAGCTCCTGTAATGAGAAAGAAAAATCCATTAAAATTAAAATAAATAATCTGCATTTTGTTTACTTCCTCTCAATTACTAAAAAAGCTTACAAAGGAAAAAAACAGTAATAACTTGGGGTTAGGAAGGTGGCTCAGTGATTAAAGGCACTTGTGTGTAAAGTCCACTGACCCAGGTTCAATTCCCAAGCTACCCAAGAAAGATGGATGCAAAAAGTGGCGCAAGCTCTGACAGCAGCAAGAGGCCTGCTGTGCGCACGCATGCATACAACTCATACACAAATAAGTAATTGTTTAGAAAGAAAAAAATCTTGCCAGCCATGGTGGCATACGCCTTTAATCCCAGCACTTGGGAGGCAGAGGTAGGAGGATTGCCATGAGTTCCAGGTCAGCCTGGGCTAGAGTGAGACCCTACCTCAAAAAAACAAAAAATCTTAAAGCTGGGCATTGTCGCTCACGCCTTTAATTTTTTTTTCCTTGTTCATTTTTATTTATTTATTTGAGAGTCACAGAGAGAGAGAGGCAGATAGAGAGAGAGAATGGGCATGCCAGGGCTTCCAGCCACTGCAAACAAACTCCAGATGTGTGTGCCCCCTTGTGCATCTGGCTAACATGGGTCCTGGGGAATCGAGCCTTGAACCAGGGTCCTTAGGCTTCACAGGCAAGCAGTTAACCGCTAAGCCATCTCTCCAGCCCATCGCTCACGCCTTTAATCCTAGCACTAAGAAGGCAGAGGTACGAGGATTGTTATGAGTTGGAGGCCACTTGGAGACTACATAGTAAATTCCAGGTCAGCCTGGGCTAGAGCGAGACCCAACTTTGGAAGAACCAATAAATAAATAAATAAATAAATAGTAACCAATACTCATAGCAGTACTTGCTCATCTACTACTTCTATCATTAACTGCTGAACACAGTAGAAGGCAACAACAAATACTGTTTGGGCCAGGACATGTGCCGTTGGTAGAACGTTGGTCTGTATGCACAAAGCTCTATGTTCCATCCCCAGCACAGCATAGCACAGCCGAGGTATGGTGGTACACACCTATAATCTGAGCAGTCTGAGATTGGAGCAGGAGGATCTTCTAGAGGTTCAAGGTCACTCTCAACTACATAGTGAGCTTGAGAATAGCCTGGACTACACAAGAGCCCTGTCTCAAAACAATAACAAAAAAAAAAAAAAACACCCACGTGTTTGATCATTTTAAATGTTATACTTGGTAAAGGCTAACAAGGAATTCAAATTTTCTTCAATTCTAAACAATATCATTCCAATCCTAGATTTGTGATATCTACAGTAATATGGGAAACAAAAGATACTGAACTTCACCAACTTACACTCCTGTACATCCGGGAAGGATGAGGTAAAATTAACCTGTGCACTGTTTGATTGGTTAATATCAAGAGTATAACATGATTCTGAGTTTCAGAGACATGAACCCCTCCGGGTAAGATGCTACAGTTTTGGAATTTTAGGCGAACTGCATTATTCAGCAGATTTATGTCCAGTGACTCTTCAACTATCTCCAATGAATCCCCGGAGGTCTTCCTGTAAAAAAAAAAACAAAATTAAAAGTTTATGCTTTTCTCTCGTAACAGTAACTACAATAACATGCATGAGAATAGTGTCTAAGTGAAGTCTCCAAATTTGAAAATGTTTAGGTAAACAAAATCAGACCACATTATGGGGATTTATAAGACATAGTATAGTGGGTATGATGGCACACACCTTTAATCCCAGCTCTTGGGAGGTTGGGGTAGGTGGATCATTGTAAATCTGAGGCCAGCCTGAAACTACGGACGAAGTGAGTTCCAGGTCAGCCTAAGCTAAAGTGAGATCCTACCATGAAAAACAAAATAGTATAGCAAAATTCAAATATTACAATTTTTTAAAATAAGGCATTTCCAAACTTAACAGCCATTTATGAAATTTATTTATTTATTTATTTATTTATTTGAGAAAGAAAGAGGCAGACACAGAGAGAGAATGGGTGCACCAGGGCCTTCAGCCACTGCAAACAAACTTCATATACATATGCTACCTTGTACACCTGGCTTACATGGGTCCTGGGGAATTGAACCTAGGTCCTTTGGCTTTGAAGGCAAGCACCTTAACTGGTAAGCCAGCTCTCCAGCCCTAAGACAATTTTTAAAATATATTTTTTTATTTATTTGAGGGGAGGGGGGGAAAGAGAGAGAGAAAGTATGGCCATGTGTCAGGGTCTCCAGCCACTGAAAACAAACTCCAGACACATGTGCCACCTTGTACATCTGGCTTATGTGGGTACTGGAGAATCAAACTTGGGTCCTTATGCTTCACAGGTAAGCACCTTAACTGCTGAGCCATCTTTCCAGCTAGGACAATTTTTATTTATTTATTTTTTATTTTTTATTTTTTTTGGTTTTTCGAGGTAGGGTTTCACTCGAGCCCAGGCTGACCTGGAATTCACTATGGAGTCTCAGGGTGGCCTCGAACTCACAGTGATCCTCCTACCTCTGCCTCCTGAGTGCTGGGATTAAAGGCATGTGCCACCACGCCCAGCAATTTTTATTTTTTAATAAATAAAAATTTATTTATTTGAGAGAAAGGAGAGACAGAAGAGAAAGAAGTACAGAGAATGGGCATTCCAGGACCTCTAGCCACTGCAAACAAACTCCAGATACATGCGCCACCTTGTGCATCTGGCTTTATGTGGGTACTGAGGAATTGAACCTGGGTCATTTGACTTTACCAGTAAGTAACTGAACTGCTAAGCTGTATTTCCAGTCCTAGGACAATCTTAAAAATATTTTTATTTATTAGAGAGAGAGAGAGAGAGAAAGAGAGAGAGAGAGAAAGTATGGGCATGTGCTAGAGCCTCCAGCCACTGAAAACAAACTCCAGACGCATGCACCACCTTGTGCATCTAGCTTATGTAGGTACTGGGGAATTGAACTTGGGTTGTTAGGCTTCACAGGCAAGCACCTTAACTGCTAAGCCATCTCTCCAGCTAGGACAATTTGTAATGCAATCAAACTCTACTATAATGAAAATGACCACCACCCTCTCCCATCACTTGTACTGGAATGAAGTATTCATGTATACTATAAAGTCAAACAAACCTGATCCCCCACCCCCAAAAAATATTCCTTCCATTACTTTAAAAAAGAAAAAAAAAAGCCGGGCGTGGTGGCGCACACCTTTAATCCAGCACTTGGGAGGCAGAGGTAGGAGGATCATTGTAAGTTCAAGGACACCCTGAGACAACATAGTGAATTCCATGTCAGTCTGAGCTAGAGTGAGACCCTATCTCGAAAAACAACAACAAAAATATTTATTTGCAAGCAGAGAAAGAGAGAAAGAATGGGCACCAGATGCATGTACCACTTTGTGCATCCAGCTTTACATGGGTACTGGGCATTGAACCTGGGTTCTCAGACTTCACAGGCAAGTGCCTTAACCACCAAGCCATCTCTCTAGCCCCAGAAATACACCAGATACATGCGCTACCATGTGCATCTGGCTTACATGGGTTCTGGGGAATCAAACCTTAGCCTTACAGGCAAGCGCCTTAAGTGCTAAGCCATCTCTCCAGCTCTCTCTCTCTCTCTCTCTCACAAATAAATAAATGAATAAAATATTAAAGAACTACCTTGAAAAACAACAAACAAAAATAAAATAAAAGCCAGGCATGGTGTCATGTGCTTGTAACCCCAGCACGGGGGAGGTTGGAGACAGGAGAATGCCTAGGTTTTTTTTTTTTTTTGGTTTTTCGAGGTAGGGTCTCACTGTAGCCCAGGCTGACCTGGAATTCACTATGGAGTCTCAGGGTGGCCTCAAACTCACGGCAATCCTCCTATCTCTGTCTCCTGAGTGCTGGGATTAAAGGCTTGTGCCACCATGCCTAACTCATGCCTAGGTTTTGCTGATTACCTAGTTTAGCCAATTATTTATTTATTCATTCATTTGAGAGATGGGGGAAGGCAGATTGTGGGAGGAAGGCAGATAGAGAGAGAGAATGGGTACGCCAGGGTCTCTAGCCACTGCAAACAAACTCCAGACCATGTGCTACCTTGTGCATCTGGCTTACATGGATACTGAGAAATTGAACCTGGGTCCTTAGGTTTTGCTGGCAAGCACTGCTAAGCCATCACTCCAGCCCTGGAACTAAGTTCTTATGCAGCCATCTGTAGAAGAGCTGCAGTAAGTGGCTCAGGGGAAAATTGAAACATGGGAGCCAGGCATGGTGGCACACGCCTTTAATCCCAGCACTTAGGAGGCAGAGGTAGGAGGACCACCGTGAGTTCCAGGCCACCCTGAGACTATACAGTTAATTCCAGGTCAGCCTGGGCTACAGTGAGACCCTACCTTGAAAAACAAAAACAAACAAACAAACAAAAAAACAATTTGAAACATGTGGGAAACCCTACATTGAGAGCTCTTAGGGTATTTTGTTGGACCCAATGACAGGTATGTGGAAATTTTCCTTCAGCCTGGACCTGGTGGTGGTTCTCTGAGGAGTGGCGAGGGTGGTTAATTTGATTTGGGAACCCAATTTATTTAAAAAAAAAAAAAAAAAAAAAAGGGCTCCTCCACCAGTATTGCATGAGGGCATGTCTGATAAGAACCTACCCTCACTGAGCATGGTGGCTCATGCCTTTAATCCTAGCACTTGGAAGGCAGAGGAAGGAGGATCACTGTGAGTTCAAAGCCAGTCTGGAACTACATAGCGAATTCCATGTCAGCCTGGGCTGGGTGACCCACCTTGAAAAAGAACCTACCCTTTTTGCCCACCAAGGCAAAGGCTTGCTCTAATTAAATATCCTCATACGCATGATAACACCAGTAAGGAAGGTGAGCCACCTGTAAATCACAGATTTCTGCACTCTGTACTTTACAGCCTAGAACCAAAAGCCTGGGTGCACATTCAGATTCTGTCACTTCCTTCCACTGGAGTTTGTCCTTATCTGTCACACGGAAAATCTACTTCCTATGATTATTTCAGGAGAAATACCTGGTACACAATCAGTCCTTAAGAGGTGGAAATTGGCCAGGTGTGGTGATGCACACCTTTAATCCCAGAACTTGGGAAGTTCAAGGCCATCCTAAGAATACATAGTGAATTTCAGGTCAGCCTGGACTGCAGCAAATCCCTACCTCAAAAAACAAACAAACAAACAAAAAAAATAAGAGGGAAGTGACCTAGTCTAGCCACTAGACTAGTGGCTCTTAGTTCAGTGAAAAACCCTGTCTCAAAAAACTAAGGTGGAGGGCTGGAGAGATGGCTTAGCAGTTAAGTGCTTGCCTGTGAAGCCTAAGGACTCCGGTTCGAGGCTTGATTCCCCAGGACCCATGTTAGCCAGATGCACAAGGGGGCGCACATGTCTGGAGTTCGTTTGCAGTGGCTGGAGGCCCTGGCGTGCCCATTCTCTCTCTCTCTCTGCCTCCTTCTCTCTGTCGCTCTCAAATAAATAAATAAAAATGAACAAAATTAAAAAAAAATAATAAGGTGGAGAGCAACTGAGGAAGACACCCAATGACTTCTGTCTTCCACATGCACTGGCACACATGTGTAGCCACACACATCCATATGCATACCATACACATGTAAAAAAGCACAAATTGTTCTTCTGCATGTTATCTACTCAACCCAAATTCACTTTCCACAAAATAAATATATCTTTCTTAAATGAAGACTTTTTTGTTTTTGTTTTTGTTTTTCAAGCTAAGGTCTCACTTTAGTCCAGGCTGACCTGGAATTCACTATGTAGTCTCAGGGTGGCCATGAACTCACGGTGGGCGATCCTTCTACCTCTGCCTCCCAGTGCTGGGATTAACGGTGTGTGTCACCACGCCAGACTTCTTAAATGCAGTTCTGATTATGTTAGTAACTTTGCAAATCCAAACTTCTCACAAATGACCTGAGGGTCCTCATGGTCTGAATCCCACCTCCTTCTCCTGCCTCAGCATCTCTTCCTATCGCTTTGTTTTACCTACTGCACTTAAGCCACACAGGTCTTTGACCAGTAACTCAAATTTGCCAAGTTCTTCCCATCTCATGGCTTTTGCATATGGTACTTGCTGTGTCCTTCTCTTCCCCATGCCTGGCTAACTTTTCATCCTTCAGATATCACTTTAACAGTGACTTTCTACATTCTTCTCTTCCCAGCCAATAACATTTGGCTGTTGCACGAACCTTCCATAGCTACACTCTTCTGGTTACAAGCCTGAAGATGTCTACTTATACACCGTGTGACATGCAATGTCTTTTTTCTTTCGTGAAACTGCCATGGAAAAGGTGGCATGATTTCTACATCTATTCAGACAGTTACATCTTGCATAATGCCAATAGTGGTTGTTTTTGTTCAGTACTTCGTTTAGTACCTGGCTCCAATGCTTATCGTGCACAAGGTCAATGCCGTCTGCAGAATGAGGGAAGCTGCCAAGACTGTAACACAGCGGGTCCACGTCTAAACTGTTCTTCAGTGTTCTATCTCAACAACATTCCTCTGCTTGTATAATACAATGTCAAGAGTTTGCTCTTAGAGCTCTGTTTCAGAATTTCCCGATACTGAATTTTAAGGATTTTCTTTCCTATTCCCATGTCTGTGGAAATGACTGTAGGGAACAACTATGAATATTCATACACCAAACAAGCCTACCTTCCGAGGGGGGCGGGGGCTTGGAGAACACATGACTTACCAATGAATGAACCTGTTTCTGGTGACAGAGAACAACTTGCCGCTTTCCACATAGTAGAACCCTCCTGCGCTCTCACTGTATTTCAAGGCACCAGCCACAGCATTTGCAGTTCCTGCAAAATGAATGTGGTCAGCCTGCACACGTGGCTCTCCGAGGATGACAGGCACTGAGCGTGCCGAGGGAGCAGAATGCTAGGGGCTGACAGTGCACACAAAGGGAAGGGAGACGAGGAGGAGGAAGTCAGGCGCCGGGGAAGCTCTGACCGGGGAGGCTACAGGCATGTGGACTTAAGAGAATGAACCAGCGGGGAGGCCCAGGGCCCTTGCAGGGAGCCCGGGCGGGGGAAAAGGGTCTCATCCCGCTCTCCCGGGCCACTTCCGTACCAATGCCACACACTGTGATTTCACGAAAGTGCCGGGACCTTTCCCGCTCGGCTCCACTCAGCTCCAAGAAGCTCCGTTCCAGGGCTCCCGCCGCCGCCATCTTCCCGCCGCCGCCGCGAGGCCCGACGGGACACGGGCGGGCCGCGCGGTGTCGTCACTTCCGGGGGCGGGCCGGAGGGGCTGCGCGCCCACGCGGACGAGCGCTCGCCGCCGGGGGCTGCCTCCGCAGGTGGGGGCGGATGCCGGGGAGTCGGCCCTCTCTGCCGCCACCTCCGAGCGGCGGGTTAGGAGAAGTGGGGAGGGCGGTGCCGCTTTCCCGGCGGCCTCCGGCCCGGGCGGAGCTGGTTTGTTTGCAGTTTGAAACGCCCGCGCTGGCGGGCCCCGCCGCTGAGCGGTACAGAGGGGCGAGGCCCGGAGAGGCCTGGCTGTGAATCATCCCGGCCCCGGTCCAGAGCCTGCAGGCTCCTCGCCCTCCAGCACGGTGTTCGCCTGTAAATTTTTACCCAGCCTCTTCATCCTAAAGTGACAGATGTGATGGAGGGGAGAAGTGAATGGGAGAGGGGACTTGTGTTGGCTTTTTTTTTCTTTCTTTTTTTTTTTTTTGCTACAAAATGCATTTATTTCCAGCCACATAAAATTATCCACGTGCGCCGGGCGTGGTGGCGCACGCCTTTAATCCCAGCACTTGGGAGGCAGAGGTAGGAGGATCGCCGTGAGTTCTAGGCCACCCTGAGACTACATAGTGAATTCTATGTCAGCCTGAGCTGGTCAGAGACCCTATCTCGAAAAACCAAAAACAAAAAAAAAATTATCCAAGTGCACACACAGTTACACATAAGGCCCATCTTTGCTATACGCCCTGTTTACAAGATCCTTTTCTAATTATTAAAGTGTATATCAATCTTCTTTGCCTTTGAAAACAACATAAATTGCCAAATGGATAAACCAGTGAGTCAGTCCGAAGTAATGTGGACGTGATCATATTCCAAAGGTCAGCAGGCAGCATGCACCTGAAGCTTGCCTGCTGACTGAAGTACTGTGGCAGTACACCTCTGAAAGAGTATGGCCAAGTGTGCCTTTAATCCCAGCACTCGGGACGCAGTGGTAGGAGAATCGCCGTGAGTTTTAGGCCACCCTGGGACTAAAGAAGAGGGTATGTGTGGACAACCAAGTATTATCTTTGCAATGAGAAACATTTCACAGAATGCAAACACCATTCAGGAATATTAGTGGAACCCAGAATGAATGAAAGCTTCATGAAAGCAGTTCCCTGTTCACACTGCTGTGGGTTGTGGCACCTTTTCATTGGCCACTTAAATATTTAGTTAATGGAAGTAAGAGACTCAGCCTGGCGTGATGGTACACACCTTTAATCCAGCACTTGGAAGGCAGAGCTAGGAGGATCACCGTGAGTTCAAGGCCACCCTGAGACTACAGAGTGAATTCCAGGTCAGCCTGGGCCAGAGTGAGATCCTACCTCAATAAATAAATAAATAAAATAAAGTAAGAGACTCAAGACACTCTGGCACTTGTCTTGGTGCCCAACATCTGTGTTCAACACTACGTTTTAATTTGGGAGTTTGAAGAATACCATCCTTTCTTTCTTCAGAGTAAATTGTTCTATTTGGAAACCCATTCAGTTCCCTAGAAAGACCTTTAACTTCTTTTTTGGTTTTTTGAGGTAGGGTCTCACTCTAGTTCAGGCTGACCTGGAATTCACTATGTCGTCTCAGGGTGGCCTCGAACTCATGGCAATCCTCTTACCTCTGCCTCCCAAGTGCTGGGATTAAAGGCGTGCGCCACCACGCCCGGCTGACCTTTAACTTCTTTGTTAGCATTTAGAGTCTTCTTGTAGACTGGGATGTTGGGGGTTTACTGGGTTAAAAGAAGAGCACAGCCGGCCATGGTGGCACACACCTTTAATCCCAGCACTTGGAAGGCAGAGGTAAGAGGACTGAGTGCCATGAGTCCGAAGCCACCCTGGGACGACATAGTGACATAGTGACATAGTGAATTCCAGTGAATTCCATAGTGAATTCAGCCTGAACTAGAGTGAGACCCTACCTCGAAAAACCAAAAATAAATAAATAAATAAATAAAATTAAAAAAGAGCAGAGTGGTCTGCAAAGGGTCTAGATTTGCCTCAAAGTAAAAAGCTTGTTTGGCTCATAATTTCTTTCTTTCTTTTTTTCTCACTTTAAATCCTTTCATTATTCTTTTATAACAACAGCCCCAGGGATAGGGGACTAGGGGGAGAGAGGAGTAGATATCAGGCTCCAGACTCACAACCCCTCCATAAGGCTCAGAATTTCTTGACCCTCTCTTCTTTTTCTCACCTTCTGTTTTGGCTTCTGTTGTTTATCACAAGCCTGAAATAGCTATGGAAACTGCTTATAGGTTGAACACTGTACATCTTTGTAAAATCTCCTTTCAGTAACTACTGAAATGTACTTGGCTCCCTTAGGACTTGAGATCATTGATCTCTTGGAAGTTCCATTCTTCATAGAGCTGTGAACTTTGTTCTTTGAAGGTAAGGTTGGTGTTATACGGTGGATGCTGGGGCATTCCCACAAAACAGGTACATAGGCTTTGGTTGCAAATCTGGAGACACATAGAAAAAGTTTCTAAACTCATCCAGATTAATCACAGGAACATGTCCCTCATCGATTGGCATTAAAACTGGTTCTTCTTTCAAGAAATCAGGCTCAAAATTACTTCTCAGGATTGATTCTGCATCAGAAATGTGGTTCTAGTTAGTGATGGTTCAGTTGGGCCCATTGGATTTCCTTAAAGAAAAGATGTGTCAAGATGGTGTACTCACCTCCTTAAGTAAGGCTGCCCAAGCTCATGGGAAGGTTTTTGGTCATGAAAGATTTGAGAATCCCTGTGGCTTCCTCATGGAGTCAGGCAGACCACTTCCTCATTCAGTAAGGCCTCAAAGGGTGCATGTCCACACAGCATCTCATAGAGCAGTACACCCATGGCCCACCAGTCTGCCACAGGCCTATACAATATCTCCTAGAAGATCTCTGGAGCAATATAGTCAGGCGTGCCACAGAATGTGGCTCAGGTGACTCCATTACAAGTCCCTTCCTTACACATTCTGAGGTCTGGCAGTTTACAGTGACCCTTGTGCTCCAACAGTGTGTTATCCAGCTTCAAATCTCGGTAGCAATGTGAGTGCCCAAATCTCTGCAGCATATAAATGATTTGGGGCTTCATCAAAACTGGGGCTGGAGAGATGGCTTAGTGGTTAAGATGCTTGCCTGCAAATCCTAAAGACCCATGTTCGATTTCCCAGTACCCATGTAAGCCAGATGCACAAGGTAGCACATGGGTCTGCAGTTTGTTAGCAGTGGCCAGAGGCCCTGGCATGCCCTTTTTTTTTTTTTTCTTTCTCTCTAATAAATAAATAAATAAAATATTTCAATAAAAAAAGAGGGGAGTTGTTTTTTTTTTTTTTTTTTTTTGAGGTAGGGTCTCACTCTAGCACAGGCTGACCTGGAATTCACTATGTAATCTTAGGGTGGCCTCGAACTCACGGAGATCCATCTACCTCTGCTCCCAAATGCTGGGATTAAAGGCGTGAGCCACCACGCCTGGGGGGAAAAAAAAAAAAAAAGGAGGGGACTTCTGAATGCTGAACATTAAATCGCCTCCATTCACAAACTCCATCACAAAACACAGGCGATTAGGGGTCTGGAAGCTTCAGAACAGCTGTGTGAGGAAGTGGGGAATTGCTGGTCAGAGACAGGATCCTCTTCTCAGTCAAGATGTACTCCACCCTGATCCTTGGAGGATAAAGTTCTTCTCTAGCACCTTCACAACAAACAGGTCTCTCTCTCTCTCTGTTTTTTGAGGTAGGGTTTCACTCTAGTCCAGTCTGAACTGGAATTCACCACGTAGCCTCAGGTTGGCCTCACCAGGGCTGAGATTAAAGGATGCACCCAGTGCATCACACTGGGCCCCTGTTTATTTTATCCTTGCAAGTATCGCCTTTCCAAAACTTTCCTTCCCCAAATCGTCGGTTGAAAGAATTAATCTCAATTCCATTTCCTTCTTTGGAGCCCTCCTTTTGTCTTAGGGTCCATCTGGAAATGAGTTTCGAGGTTGGGGAAATACTTCCGGGCTGGAGACCCGTCCTCGCCAGGGTCTTGGCAAGTTCCCACCGCATTCACCTCGCAGTTATGGGCCACCTTCGTTTGACTTCGAATGTGGACGTTCATCTTACATACTTTACATGGTCGTTCCCGCGGCATCGTCCCCCAGAGCAGGGAGCCGCAGTGATCCCAGAATGTGAGCACCTTGTAGCTGTGAATGTTGATGTTACTTCCCAACCTCTGTTCAGTAGGCTTGGTTTGCGCTTTGTTCACCCGGTCCCGGCAAGTGCAGGCTGTGACGCGTGGTTGATGGCTCCAGATCCTCCCAGTCCTCAGGCGTCCGAGGCGCCGGCCCTGCACAGCAGCTCCCGGAACTGCAGGGTGCAGTCGGCCTGGGGGGACGTGGTCGTAGCCCAGGGGCGACTCGCGGAAGAAGGCCAGCTCCAGGTGGCCCCGACGGTGACCTTGGCGCTGTGCGTGCTCTTGTTGCTCCTCTGCTTGGTGCTGAGCTGGCCCACGCTCGCCGTCAGGTAGGGTCCAGCAGCCGCTGGCCTGTCCTGAAGAGCCGAGTGCCGCAGCGTCCAGCGGGCGGGCTGCAGCCACACGGCCTCGCCCATGCGGACCCTCAGACAGCCACTGACCTTCACGTAGCCGGACGACCTGCCGGCACCGGGGAGCGGGGGAGCCCCGGCTTAGCGGCCGCAGGGGTGGCGACAGCTAGGGGTGGGGATGCAGTGCCCGAGCCCCCCTGGACCGTCCACTCTGCCTTCTCCGTGGGCCGTCCCCTCCCTGCCCTCCCGCCCGACAGTCCCTCGGGAGCGCGGCGCTTTCTGGGGGCTCTCGAGGGACTCCTCCTTCTTGGGGAGGGCAGCTCGTCTCCCCGGAGACCCTCCCGGTGACCTCCAGCCCCAGCCGTTGTGTTGGCATTAAATATATATATATATTTATTTGCAAGGAGAGAGACTAGACGCACCAGGGCCTCCGGCTACTGCAAACGAACTCCAGATGGATATGCCACCCTGTGCATTTGGCTTACGTGGGTAGTGGGCAATGGAACCCGGGTCCTTAAACTCTGCAGGTAAGCGCCTTAACTTCTGAGCCGCCTCTCCAGCCCTGTTTTTTTTTTTTTTTTTTTTTTTTTTATCAAGGCAGTGTCTTTAATCCCAAATGCTGGAATTACAGGCGTGCGCCACCACACCCCACTTGTGTTGGCATTTTTAATGCGAGACTTTGTGTTGGTATGTAGGTGGTGGTATCTTTTGATACAAGGTCTCCCTTTGTGGCCCAGACTAGTCTCGAATTCGTGATCCTCCTGCTTCAATGCTGGGGTTAAAGGGTGTGTACCACCACACCCGCTGCATACGTGTTTTGTGTAAGGAACCATAATGTGTCCAATTAAGCAGGGCTGTGGCGACCTAAATGCTATTCAGCTTGCATACACGAAAGGAATTTGCCTCTTACTCCCCACCCACTTAGATCTCCTCTTGGCTATCAAATGCAGTAAGGACCCTGAGCAGTCATTTTGAAGGTATTGTAGGAACTGGCAGCTAGTTCGTCTGCTGACCTCTATTCCCAAGCCATAAATCCACACTCTTGTGTGCACATACACACACAAAAATGTGAAGAAAAATGCAATTTCCAGCTGGGCAGTGGTGGCCCACACCTTTAATCCCAGCGCTCAGGATGCAGAGGTAGGAGGATTGCCATGAGTTCAAGGCCACCCTGAGATTACATAGTGACTTCCAGGTCAGCCTGGGTTGGAGGGAGTCCCTACCTCAAAAACAGAAACAAAAACAAAAACAAAAAGCAAGTTTCAGAGGGGGGGATAGCTTCCTGTCCCCTTCATGGTAGCCAATGGTAAGCATGTCTGTTATATTGTTATCACAGGTTTTTGTCATTCTCCTGTTTTGACAAAATACACAACTGTCACTGCAAAGAGAATAAGAATTAGTTTATTCTTTGCTATGAGTTCAAGGCTACCCTGAGACTATATAGTGAGATCCAGGTCAGACTGGGCTAGAGTGGGACCCTACCTCGAAAAACCAAAAAATAAAAAAAAAAGAATTAGTTTATTCTGGAGCCAGATATGACTGACCATGACCTGGGAACATAGATTCAGGTTACTCCAAATTCCATGTTCCAATGTGTTAACAATTTCTTGAAATTATTAGAGCTACAGAAGGTCATAAGGCAAGGCACTTTTCAATTACATTGGTAGAAACATCAGGTAGTTGGGTTATAGTAAAAAGGGACCGTTTCTGCTATTTCTGCATTTTCAGATGTTGCTTTGGTTTGTAGTCTGTTAGTAGTATATTCCAAAAAGATTTTACCTGGTCACCTGAAAATCACAAGGATGTTAGGTCAAACACAGAGGTGGGCAATAAATGCCTACCAAGGGGGCTAAAGATAGCCAAGACATATTGGCTGCAACATTCCATCACTCTACAGTCGCAGAAGTTCTATTGTCAATCAGACTTGTAGGATGTTTGAATTAGATGCAGTTACTTTATAGTGTGAAGGCTCAGGCCTGTATTCCTAACATTTGGGAGATGCAGACAAGAGGATTAGGAGTTTAAGGTTGTCCTTGGCTACATAATAAGTCCAAGGCTTGCCTGGACTATGTAAGATCCTGTCTCAAGAAAAAAAAAAAAAAAAGTGGACTGGAGAGATGGCTCCTCAATTAAAGGTGCATGCTCGCAAAGCCTGACAGCCTGGGCTCAATTCCCCAACTCCCCAATTAAAAGGGCATGCTTGCAAAGCCCGACAGCCTGGGCTCAATTCCCCAGCTGCCCAATTAAAGGTGCGTGCTAGCAAAGCCCGATGCCTGGGCTCAGTTCCCCAGCTGCCCAATTAAAGGTGCGTGCTCGCAAAGCCCAACAGCCTGGGTTCAATTCCCCAGCTCCTCAATTAAAGGTGCGTGCTAGCAAAGCCTGACAGCCTGGGCTCAATTCCCCAGCTCCCCAATTAAAGGTGCGTGCTCGCAAAGCCTGACAGCCTGGGTTCAACTCCCCAGTACCAATGTAAAGCCAGATGCACAAAAATGGCACATGCATCTGGAATTCATTTGCAGCGTGGCAAGAGGCCCTGGCATGCTTTCTCTGTGTCTGTCTCTCTCTCCTTGCAAATAAATAATAAAATATTTTTTAAAAAGGGATAAAAAACTCGGGCTGGAGTGATGGCTTAGCGGTTAAGGTGTTTCCCTGCAAAGCCAAAGTACCTCAGTTTGATTTCCCAGAACACACGTAAGCCAAATAGATGCACAAGGTGGGGCATACGTCTGGAGTTCCTTGGCAGTGGCTGGAGGCCCGGGCATACCTGTTCTCTCCCTCTCTCTCTGCCTCTTTCTCTCTCAAATAAATAAATATATAAATTTTTTTTAAAAAGTAATAAAAAAACTTGCCAGGCATGGTGGTGCACGACTTTAAACCCAGCACTTGGGAGGCAGAGGTAGGAGGATTGTCATGAGTTCAAGGCCACCCTGAGACTACGTAGTGAATTCCAAGTAAGCCTGGGCTAGAGTGAGACCCTACCTTGAAAAAACAAAAAAAAGAAAAGAAAGAAAGAAAAAGAATCATGCTTGCCGGCAGTAGTGGGAGACAACTCCAAAGAGCTGTGTGTACAGCCTAAGAAGTTCTTTTCTAAGACCTCTATTCAGGTGAAGCTGGGGTTCTTGGCTTTCCTGTATAAAAAAAAAAAAAAAAAACCTAAGTATGTCAATATAAAACATCATTTATTTGCATGTGTATGTGTGATTGTGGGGGCACACTAGGGTCTTTTGTTACTGCAAAATAATGCCAGATTCTAACTTTACATGGGTGCCTGGGGAATTGAACCTGGTGTTTCTCTCACAAGAGTTGCACAGAAGAGATGTTGTTTTCTTGTTGTTGCTATTGTTGCTTATTTTATTTTATTGGTTTTTTGAGGTAGAATCTCACTCTAGCCCAGGCTGACCTGGAATTCACTAGGTAGTCTCAGAGTGGCCTTGAACTCACGGTGATCATCCTACCTCTGCCTCCTGACTGCTGGGACTAAAGGTGTGTGTCACCACACCTGGTTTATTGTTGCTTCCCCCCCCCCCGCCCCCCAGATAGCATCTTGCTCTAGCCAGGCTGACCTGGAATTCACTATGTCATCTCAGGGTGGCCTCGAACTCACGGTGATCCTCCTACCTCTGCCTCCTGAGTGCTGGGATTAAAGGGGTGTGCCATGGCTCTTGGGAGGCAGAGGTAGGAGGATCTCCATGAGTTCAAAACCACCCAAAGATGACATAGTGAATTCCAGATGAGCCTGGGCTAGAACAAGACCCTACCTCAAAAAAAAAAAAAAAATAGAATTCCGGTTAAGATGGCAGTGTAGGAACCACGCCAAAGCAGCCTAGGGGCCTAGGGGAGAAAAAGAAAAAAAAAAAAAAAAAACCAGCCAGGCTTAGTGGTGCACGCCTTTAAATCCCGGCACTCGGGAGGCAGGGGTAGGAGGCTTGCCATGAGTTTGAGGCCACCCTGAGACTCCATAGTGAATTCCTGGTCAGCCTGGGCTAGAGTGAGACCCTACCTCCAAAAACCAAAAACCAAAAAACAAAAAAACAAAACAAAAAACAAAAAACAACCCAGCAAAATACACTCTTCTACCAAAATTGAGGTGTATAAGAAATTACCAATGGCAGCAGGGAAGTAGGAGAGATCCAGAGCATGTAGAGCCCACATAGGCAGGCAGAAGTGGCTCCAGCAGCAGTGGCATCAGGTCCGCGGGGCCACAGCTGCAAGGCTCAGCTTGAGCTGCAGGAAAAGCCAGGTGAGGGGATTTCCCACTCACACTGGAGCTCTTCACAAACTCAACATACATGAAGCGAGTACTGCAGTGAACAACAGAGGAGCAAATCATGAGGTAGAGGATCACATAGACCAGCGGGAGAACTAGAACACAAATCCACAGCTTCTCCTCCCCCACATCCAGCGCAAGCATGAGCAAGCACCGAGATCAGGGGAAGGGAGTTCAGAGCACCCAGCACCGGCGACCAGAGCAGCGATCCAACGATCCAGCCAGCCTACTTGAACCCACAGTGCACCAAAGAGGGACCCAGCAGGACCACAGCATAATTGAGACCAAAATCATCCCAAAGGGTCACTGGGATTACACCAGGTCAGTACCCACCAAATAAGCCTGGTATATAGGCCTGAACGGGAAATGCGAATTGCACCTTCCATAAAAGGATAAATTGTAAAAATCTGATGGATGCTCAGATTTGCCATTCTTAAATAAGCCACATTTTGGACTTATTTGTTGCTTCTTGACTTATAGTGGCTTTGTTTCCTCTTCTGTTGTACATTAGGGAAGGGCCTCACTTGGTCACAAGCTGACTTGGAACCCTCAACAGACCAGAAATCTTAACCTCCTTGTTAACAGGATTAAGGGTGTGGGGCAACATACATCTAAGGGACAGTAACTTTGTCAGAGGATCTGGTTGTCATAATACTTACTCTTGCATAAATACTCTGTGCTCTTTTTCATTGAATGTGTATATTGTTTAGTTAAATTTTAGAACCTACCTGTATTTGGTTCCACTCAACCTACTTTAATATTTTCATAGCAGGCAAACCCAACACCTAGGGTCACTTTTGTAGATACACCGAGAGTCTTGGGAGCCACACCTAGCACCTTAAGATCCTACCCTGAAGATATATAACATCAGATTGATTGATACATCTAATAATACTGAAGCTAACTGCGGTGAGCCCCCTGACCCGCAGGGAAGAACGACCACAAGACGAGGATCCTTCTTGATCACACTTTTATTGGAGAGCTCTTGGTTAACAGGAGGGTTGATGGCGAGGGGTGCGAGGCGGAATGTGCAGCTACTTTTATAGCGGGGAGTGCAACGAGGCGCCCACTGATTGGTTGCTACCAGCTTGCCACCACCAGGCGCCACGGGATAGGCTCGGGACAGGTTGCGTCAAGCGCATGCGCATACCTTGAACACGGTTGGCACCAAGGCACTGCCTAATATGGAGTTATTTACCTCAATACAGACTGGAAGCCAGTGCCATCTTGTAATGGCGTTCACTCTTGCTCCCTGCAGCTAACTAGAAAAATCCAAGCATTAAATTAATCCAAGATGCAAAAATATACATTATAACACAAGAAACACCAAAAATCAAGACAATATAAATCCACCAAAAAATATTAATGCATCAGAAATGACCTCCAGTGAGAATGAGTTAGAGAAAATGCCTGAGAAAGATTTCCAAAGAATGATTGTCAATATGCTCAAAGAAGTCAAAGAGGAAATCAAAGGAATGAAAGAGGAAATCAAAGGAATCAAAGAAGACACAGGACACCAATTTAATGAAATAAAGAGGTCAATACAAGACATAAATAAGGAAATAGAAATAATAAAGAAAAACCAGTTAGAATTACTAGCAATGAAGAACACAGTCAATGAAATAAAAAAAAACTCTGTAGAGGGCTGGAGAGATGGCTTAGCAGTTAAGTGCTTGCCTGTGAAGCCTAAGGACCCTGGTTCGAGGCTCAATTCTCCAGGACCCATGTTAGCCAGATGCACAAGGGGGCGCACACATCTGGAGTTAGTTTCCAGTGGCTGGAAGCCCTGGCGCACCCATTCTCTCTCTCTCTCTCTCTCTCTCTCTCTCTCTCTGCCTCTTTCTTTCTCTCTCTCTCTCTCTCTGCCTCTTTCTCTCTCTGTCACTCTCAAATAAATAAATAAAAGTGAACAACAACAACAAGAAAACTGTAGAAAATCTCGCAGTAGAATGGATGAAGGAGAGGACAGAATATCTAAACTAGGAGACCAGGTGGCAGATCTAATACAGTCCAACAAAGAGAAAGACAAACTAATAGGAATGCATGAATGCGAATTTCAAGATATTCGGGACACTATGAAAAGATCAAACATAAGAATTCAGGGTATAGTAGAAGGAGAAGAATTTCACTCCAAAGGCATAATAGGTGTTTTCAACAAAATCATAGAAGAAAACTTCCCCCAAATTGGGAAAGAGGTGCTAATGCACATACAAGAATCCTTTAGAACACTAATCAGACAAAACCTGGAAATAACCTCTCCTCACCATATTATAATTGAACTACCAAACATACAAAGAAAAAATGCCAAAGAAATATATACCAAATATACCAAAGAAAAAATACTGAAAGCAGTTAGAGAGAAAAATCAAGTTACCTACAAAGGCAAGCCCCTCAGGATCACAACAGGTTACTCAACACAAACTTTATTGGAATGATGTATTCCAAGTTCTGAAAGATAACAACTGTCAACCAAGATTACTTTATCCTGCAAAGCTATCCATTCAAATAGACAGAGAAATAAGGACATTCCACAACAAAAACAGGCTAAAGGAATATTTGAAAACAAAATCAACTCTACAGAAACTACTTGAAAGAATCCTCCATGCTGAAGAGAAAGAAAAGCACATATAAGGAACCTGGAAAAAACAAACAATACTCAAATACTAGTTAACATAAGAAAGCAAAGGTAAAACTAGTTGAACAACAACAACAAAAAAGGCAAAAAGAAATACATACCTTTCAATAATCTCTCTTAGTATCAATGGCCTCAATACCCCAACCAAAAGGCATAGGATTGCAGACTGGGTTAAAAAGCAGGATCCTTCAATTTGTTGCCTCCAAGAAACTCACCTTTCTACAAAGCATAGACACTATCTTAGGGTGAAAGTTTGGAAAACAGTGTTTCAAGCAAATGGGCCTAGAAAACAAGCAGGGGTTGCTCTCCTAATATCTGACAAGGTAGACTTCAGTCCAACATTAGTTAGAAAAGATAAGGAAGGTCACTTTATATTGATTAAAGGCACACTCAAACAGGTGGACATTACAATCCTAAACATATATACACCTAACATGGGGGCTTCCAACCTCATCAAACAAATGCTATTAGAACTAAGGTCACAGATAACACCAAACACAGTTTGTAGTGAGTGACTTTAACACCCCACTCTCATCAATTGACAGGTCATCCCGGCAAAAAATAAACAGAGAGACATCTGGATTAAATGAGGTCATAGAAGAAATGGGCCTAAGATATCTACAGGACATTTCATCCAAATGCTGCAGAATATACATTCTTTTCAGCAGCACATGGAACATTCTTTAAAATAGACCATATATTAGGACACAAAGAAAATCCTAACAAAGGGCTGGAGAGATGGCTTAGCGGTTAAGCGCTTGCCTGTGAAGCCTAAGGACCCCGGTTCAAGGCTCAATTCCCCAGGACCCACGTTAGCCAGATGCACAAGGGGGCGCATGCATCTGGAGTTCGTTTGCAGTGGCTGGAAGCCCTGGCGCGCCCATTCTCTCTCTCTCTCTCTCTATCTGCCTCTCTCTCTCTCTCTGTCACTCTCAAATAAATAAATAAAAATGAACAAAAAAATTAAAAAAAAAATATTTAAAAAAAAAAAAGAAAATCCTAACAAATACAGGAAAATTGAAATAATTCCTTGCATTCCATCTGACCACAATGGAATCAAACTACAAATAAATAGCAAGAAAAGCTATAGAGCATACATAAAATCATAGAAACTCAACAATACACTACTAAACGATAAATGGGTCAATGAAGAAGTCAAGAAGGAAATCAAAAAATTCATAGTCAATTGTTAATGAGAACACAACATACCAAAATCTTTGGAACACAATGAAGGCAGTCCTAAGAAGTAAATTTATAGCTTTAAGTGCCTACATTAAGAAATTAGAAGGTTCTCAAGTAAATAACCTAATGCTTCACCTTAAAGCCTTGGAAAAAGAAGAACAAGGCAAACTGAAAATCAGTAGACAGGAAGAAATAATAAAGATTAGGGCAGAAATTAATAAAATAGAAACCAAAAAAAAAAAAAAATCCAAAGAATCAATTAAACAAAGAGTTGGTTCTTTGAAAGGATGAACAAGATTGATAAACCCTTAGCAAATCTGACCAAAAGAAAGAGAGAAGAGGCACAAATTAGTAAAATTAGAAATGAAAAAGGCAACATCACAACAGACAACAGAGAAATTAAAAAAATCATAGGACATACTATAAAAACATACTATAAAAACAGCAGAGGCGAGCCGGGTGTGGTGGCTCACGCCTTTAATCCCAGCACTCGGGAGGCAGAGGTAGGAGGATCGCCGTGAGTTCAAGGCCACCCTGAGACTCCATAGTGAATTCCAGGTCAGCCTGGGCTAGAGTGAGACCCTACCTCGAAAAACAAACAAACAAACAACAACAACAACAACAAAAAAACAGCAGCGGTGGCGCCAGATCCACGGGGCCACAGCTGCCAGGCTTGGCATGAGCCACAGGAAAAGCCAATGCCCAGCTCCGGCGACCAGAGCAGCGATCCAGTGACCCAGCAAGCCTACTTGAACCCACAGCGCACCAAAGGGGTTCCCAAGCAGGAGCTCAGCATAACTGAGACCAAAATCATCCCAAAAGGTAACTGGGATTACACCAGGTCAGTACCCACCTAATAAACCTGGTATATAGCCCTGAACTGGAAGTGCTAAGTGCACCTTCCATATCAGGATAAATTATATGTAAAATCTGATGGATGGCCAGATTTGCCATTCTTAAATAAGCTACATTTTGAGCTTGTTATTTGTTGCTTCTTGATTTATAGTGGCTTTGTTTCCTCTTCTGTTATACATTAGGGAAGGGTCTCACTTGGTCACAAGCTGACTTGGAACCCTTAACAGACCAGAAATTTTAACCTCTTTGTTGATAGAAGATCTGGTTGTCATAATACCTACTCTTGCGTAAATACTCTGTGCTTTTTCATTGAATGTGTATATTGTTTAGTTAAATTTTAGAATCTACCTGTATTTTGTTCCCCTCAGCCTACTTTAATATTCTCATAGCAGGCAAACCCAACACCTAGGGTCACTTTTGTAGATACACTGAGAGTCTTGGGAGCCACACCTAGCACCTTAAGCTCCTACCCTGAAGATATATAACATCAGGTTGATTGATATATCTAATAATACTGAAGCTAACTAGAAAATCCAAGCATTAAATTAATCCAAGATGCAAAAATATACATTATAACACAAGAAACACCAAAAATCAAGACAATATAAATCCATCAAAAAGTATTAATGCATCAGAAATGACCTCCAGTGAGAACGAGTTAGAGGAAATTCATGAGAAAGATTTCAAAAGAATGATTTGTCAATATGTTCAAAGAAGTCAAAGAGGAAATCAAAGGAATCAAAGAGGAAATCAAAGGAATCAAAGAAGACACAGGACACCAATTTAATGAAATAAAGAGGTCAATACAAGACATAAATAAGGAAATAGAAATAATAAAGAAAAACCAGTCAGAATTACTAGCAATGAAGAACACAGTCAATGAAATAAAAACCTCTATAGAAAATCTTACAGTAGAATGGATGAAGAAGAGGACAGAATATCTAAACTAGAAGACCAGGTGGAAGATCTAATACAGTCCAACAAGGAGAAAGACAAACTAATAGAAAAGTATAAATGGGAATTCCAAGATATTCAGGACACTATGAAAAGATCAAACAAGAATTCAGGGTATAGTAGAAGGAGAAGAATTTCACTCCGAAGGCATCGTAGGTGTCTTCAACAAAATCATAGAAGAAAACGTTCCCCAAGTTGGGAAAGAGGTGCCAATGCAGATACAGGAAGCCTTTAGAACACCAGCCAGACAAAACCTGGAAAGAACCTCTCCTTGCTATATTATAATCAAACTACCAAACACACAAACCAAAGAAAAAATATTGAAAGCAATTAGAGAGAAAAATCAAGTTACCGAGCTGGAGAGATGGCTTACCAGTTAAGCACTCGCCTGTGAAACCTAAGGACCCCGGTTTGAGGCTCGATTCCCCAGGACCTATGTTAGCCAGATGCACAGGGGGCACACGCATCTGGAGTTCATTTGCAGTGGCTGGAGGCCCTGGCATGCTCATTCTCTCTCTCTCTCTCTTTGCTTCTTTCTCTCCTGTCTGTCACTTTCAAATAAATAAATAAAGCTAAAAAAAAAAAAGAAAGAAAGAAAGAAAGAAAGAAAGAAAAAGAAAAATCAAGTTACCTACAAAGGTAAATCCATCAGGATTACAGCATATTACTCAACACAAACTTTAAAAGCCAGAAGGGCTTGGAGTGATGTATTCCAAGTTCTGAAAGATAACATCTGTCAACCAAGGTTACTTTATCCTGCAAAGCTAAACATTCAAATAGACGGAGAAATAAGGACATTCCATGACAAAAGCAGGCTAAAGGAGTATTTGAAGACAAAACCAGCTCTACAGAAAATACGTGAAAGAATCCTCCATGCTGAAGAGAAACAAAAGCACACATATAAGGAACCTGGGAAAAAAACAAACAATACTCAAATACTAGTTAACACAACAGAGCAAAGGTAGAAGAGGAACTATAAAAAAAATGGCAAACATAAGTACACACCTTTCAATAATATCTCTTAATATCAATGGCCTCAATGCCCCAACCAAGAGACATAGGTTTGCAGACTGGGTTAAAAAGCAGGATCCTTCAATTTGTTGCCTCCAGGAAACCCGCCTTTCTACAAAGGATGGACATTATCTTAGGGTGAAAGGTTGGAAAATGGTGTTTCAAGCAAATGGGCTTAGAAAACAAGCAGGGGTTGCTATCCTAATATCTGACAAGGTAGACTTCAGTCAAATGTTAGTTAAGAAAGATAAGGAAGGTCACTTTATATTGATTAAGGGCACACTCCAAGAGGAGGACATTACAATCCTAAACATATATGCACCTAACATAGGGGCTCCCAAATTCATCAAACAAATGCTATTAAAAAAAGAAATTTACAGGTAAATCTCCCTCATGAACATAGATGCAAAAATTTTCAACAAAATATTGGCAAACAGAATACAAGAATATATCAGAAAGATCATTCACCCCTACCAAGTAGGCTTTATCCTAGAGATGCAGGAATAGTTCAACATATGCAAATTGATAAATGTAATACATTATATAAGTGGACTGAAGGACAAAAATCACATGATCATCTCATTAGATGCAGAAAAAGCATTTGACAAAATCCAACATCCCTTCATGATAAAAGTCCTACAGAGACTGGGAATAGAAGGAACATATCTCAATATAATAAAGGCTATTTATGACAAGCCTACAGCCAACATATTACTAAATGGGGAAAAACTGGAAGCCTTTCCACTAAAATCAGGAACAAGACAAAGGTGTCCACTTTCCCCACTTTTATTTAATATAGTACTGGAAGTCTTAGCCATAGCAATAAGACAAGAGACACACATAAAAGGAATACAAATTGGAAAGGAAGAGATCAAGTTATCATTATTTGTAGATGACATAATTCTATACATAAAGGACCCTAAAGACTCTATCAGCAAAATGTTAGAGCTGATAAATACCTATAGCCATGTAGCAGGATACAAAATGAACACACAGAGGTCAGTAGCCTTCCTATATGCTAACATCAAATGTACAGAGGGTGAAATCAGAGAATCACTCCCATTCACAATAGCATCAAAAAATAATAATAAAGTATCTTGTAATAAACCTAACCAAGGAAGTGAAGGATCTCTACAATGCAAACTTTGAAACACTCAAGAGAGAAATTGGAGAAGACACTAGGAAATGGAAAAACATCCCTTGTTCTTGGATTGGAAGAATCAATATTGTGAAAATGGCAATCTGACCAAAAGCAATCTACACATTTAATGCAATCCCCATCAAAATTCCAATGGCATTTTTCACAGAAATAGAAAAAACAATCCAAAACTTCATTTGGAATCACAAAAAATCTCAAATATATAAAACAATACTGAGCTACAAAAATAAGGCTGGTGGTATCACCATACCTGATTTCAACGTATACTACAGAGCCATAGTAACAAAAACAGCATGGTACTGGCACAAAAGCATACATGTAGATCAATGGAACAGAATAGAGGACCCAGATGTAAGTCCGGGTAGCTATAGCCACCTGATATTCGATAAAAATGCCAAAAATACTCATTGGAGAAAAGACAGCTTCTTCAGCAAATGGTGCTGGGAAAACTGGATATGTATGTGTAGAAGGATGAAAATAGATTCTTCTCTCTCTCCATGCAGAAGAATTAAGTCCAAATACATTAAAGACCTTAATATCATACCTGAAACTCTGAAACTGCTAGAGGAAGAAGTAGGGAAAACCCTTCAACATATTGGTCTTGGCAAAGACTTTCTGAATATAACCCCAGTTGCTCAGGCAATAAAACCACAGATTAACCACTGGGACCTCATGAAATTACAAAGATTTTGTATGGCAAAGGATACTGTGAATAAAACAAAGAGGCAACCTACAGAATGGGAGAAAATCTTTGTCAACACTACATCTGATAGAGGATTAATATCTAGGATATACAAAGAACTCAAAAAATTAAATAATAAGAAATCAAACAAGCCAATTAAAAATGGGCTATTGAACTAAATAGAGAGTTCTCAAAAGAAGAAATATGGATGCCATATAGGCAACTAATAAAATGTTCTACATCCCTAGTCATCAGGGAAATGCAAATTAAAAGTACGTTGAGATTCCATCTCACTCCTGTCAGGTTGACTACCATCATGAAAACAAATGACCATAAATGCTGGCGAGGATGTGGAAAAAGAGGAACCCTTCTACACTGTTGGTGGGAATGCAATCTGGTCCAGCCATTGTGGAAATCAGTGTGTAGGTTCCTAAGACAGCTAAAAATAGATCTACCATATGACCCAGCTATAACACTCCTAGGCATATATTCTAAGGACTCATCTCATTACCTTAGAGATACTTGCTCAACCATGTTTATTGCCACTCAATTCACAATAGCTGGGAAATGGAACCAGCCTAGATGTCCCTCAACTTATGAGTGGATAATGAAGATATAGCACATTTATACAATGGAGTTCTACTCAGTGGTAAAGAAAAATGAAGTTAGGAAATTTGCAGAAAAATGGATGGAGCTGGAAAGGATTATACTAAGTGAGGTAACTCAGGCCCAGAAAGCCAAGCATCTCATGTTCTCATATGTGGATCCTAGCTACAGATGATTGGACTTCTGTGTGAGTAGGAAGAAAACTCAGTAGCAAAGGCCAGTAAGCTAGAAAAGAGATATAAAGGGAAGAGAAAGGAAGGAAGGGGGATACTTCATGGAATGGTATTTTATATATGTAAGTAGAACAATAGATTAATGGGGGTTAAAAGGCCCAAGTGAGGTCAGGGAAAGAGATTGAGTAAAGGAAAGGTGGAGGGAGGGCTAATCAAAATCTAAGAGGATATAAATAATTATATGGAATCCTACTGTTTTGGACAATGGAACATTCAGGAGCTGTAGATTGTTGCTAGAAAATTTTCACTGCCAGGGATGGTATACCTTCCAGTGAGTTGTTGGCCAGGGAGGTCCCTGATGCCCCCAAAACATTATAGGCCATTGCCAAGGCCCCGGTTTCCCACCAGGAATAGATGGCAAGACCCTATGGCTGAAGACCCCACATACTTGGGCTGCAAGGCCACTGAGAAATCCTGCTGGAACTGAGCTGATAACCACCTCCATGTAGACAGCTGACAGAAAGCTGGAAAAAGCCATTCTGCATGCAGTTCAATGGGAGAAAGAGAAATCACCAGTGAAGATACTCAACAGTGGACGCTCAAGTCTTAAATTTTGCCAGCCAGGCCAAATGAGCCAATGGGTGCAGTAGTGGCCTGTCTGTCATGGTGGAAACCAACTGCCCTCTAATTGGACTGGAGGCCCACTCCATGGAAGGGAATACATCCCTGCTACTACTGAAAACTTAAAACAGGGGTAGTCATGAGCCCTAGGGGTGTAACGTCTGCTGTTGTCTGGCTAAATGTATATACTGTGCTTATCAAACTGCCCAGTAAGCACTTCTCTTAATGTTCATACCCTTATATTAATTCTACTCTCTCTTTTGGTAGAGAATCTTCTCTTTTTAGATGGCAGTGATTTTGGTATGACTCAGAAGGCATCATGGTGCTGGAAAGAAGTGACCAGATGGCTGGAGGGATGGCTTAGCAGTTAAGGGTTTTGCCTGCAAAATAAAAGAAGTGACCAGAGTGCTTGGTACTAAAATATCTCTAATCACACCTTCCAAGGCTCAGGGTCTATTGTGGAAGAGGTGGTAGACAGAATTTAAGGGCCAAAGGAAGGGTAGAACTCCTTATAACGTGCTCCTCCTGACAAAAAATGACCTGGATATCCATGACCTCACAGCACCTGACACTACCTACACTAGACCATCATAATAGGAGGAAAATATCATGACATCAAAATAAAAGAGAGATTGATTGAAATGGGGAGGGGATATGATGGAGAATGGAGTTTCAAGGGGGAAGTGGGGGAGGGAGGTTATTACCATGGGGTATTTTTTATAATCATGGAAGTTGTTAAAAAAATTGAAAAAAAAGTAAATAAAAGAGAGACTGATTGAGAGGGGGAAGGGATATGATGAAGAATGGAGTTTCAAAGGGGAAAGTGGGGGGAGGGAGGGCATTACCATGGGATATTTTTTATTTTTTATTTTTTATTTTTTATTTTTTATTTTTATTTTATTTTTTGGTTTTTTGAGGTAGGGTCTCACTCTAGTTCAGGCTGACCTGGAATTCACTATGTAGTCTCAGGGTGGCCTCGAACTCATGGCAATCCTCTTACCTCTGCCTCCCAAGTGCTGGGATTAAAGGCATGTGCCACCACGCCCGGCCGGGATATTTTTTATAATCATGGAAGTTGTTAATAAAAATTTGAAAAAAAAAAAGAAAAATTTGAAAAGAAAAAAATAAATAAATGCCAGGTATGGTGGCACATGCCTTTAATTCCAGCATTTAGGAGGCTGATGTAGGAGTATTGCTGTGAGTTCAAGGCTACCCTTGAGACTACATAGTGAATTCCAGGTCACCATGGGCTAGAGTGAGACCCTACCTCGAAAATAAATAAATATGAAATAAAATATGTTGTTTTTGCTGTCAACAAAGTTTATAGTCCAGTTTGCAGGATTTCTAGAGAATTGGAGGTTGACATCTGGGAAGTCAGGCCCACTTGAAGTTCTATATGCTCAGGGCTTAAGCATGGTTTGTTGCTATTTAACTTTTTTATTTTTTTATTTTTTTTATTTTCAAGGCAGGATATTGCTCTAGCCCAGCCTGACTTGGAATTCACTATGTAGCTTTAGGGTGGCCTCGAACTCATGGAGATCCTCCTACTTCTGCCTCCCAAGTGCTGAGATGTGCCACCATGCCCAGCCTATTTAACACTATTTAAAAAAAAATATTTTATTTTTAGGGCTGGAGAGATGGCTTAGCAGTTAAACTCTTGCCTGTGAAGCCTAAGGACCCCAGTTTGAGGCTTGATTCCCCAGGACCCACGTAAGCCAGATGCACAAGGGGGCACATGCATCTGGAGTTCGTTTGCAGTGGCTGGAGGCCCGGGTGCACCAATTCTGTATTTGCCTCTTTCTCTGTTTGTCTGTCACTCTCAAATAAATAAAATAAAAATAAAATAAAAGTCTTACTTTAAAAAATATTTTATGGGCTGGAGAGATGGCTTAGTGGTTAAGCGCTTGCCTGTGAAGCCTAAGGACCCCGGTTCAAGGCTCGATTCCCCAGGACCCACGTTAGCCAGATGTACAAGGGGGCGCATGCATCTGGAGTTCGTTTGCAGTGGCTGGAGGCCCTGGCGCGCCCATTCTCTCTCTCTGCCTCTTTCTCTGTCGCTCTTAAATAAATAAAATATAAAAATATTTAAAAATATATTTTTTATTTTTATTCATTTATTTAAGAGATAGAGAGAGAGAGAGAGGATGGGTGCACCAGAGCCTGCAGCTGCTGCAAACAAACTCCAGACACATGCGCCACCTTGTGCATCTGCCTTAAGTGGGTCCTGGGGATTTGAACCTGAGTCCTTTGGCTTTGCAGGCAAATGCCTTAACTGCTAAGCCATCTCTCCAGCCCTTGTCAGGTATTTTATTCCAGCAGCAAGAAATGTGTGTATGGTAATTTATGCCACAGAGCAAGTGTAGAGGTCAAAGGACAGCTTCAAGGTGTCTAGGCTCTACCTTCTTTAAGACAAGGTCTGTTGCTGCTGCAAATGAGCTGCTTCAGACCAGCTGGTCCTTAAGCTTTGGATTCTCCTAGCTCTGCCTCCCATTGTTTTTGGTGCATTAGGATCACAAATGGGTGCTGAGCAACTGAACCATGGCCAGCAAGCTTTGCAAGCATCTCTCCAGCACTTAAAGCTCGCTCGCTCGCTCTCTCTCTCTCTCTCTCTCTCTCTCTCTCTCTCTATATATATATATATATATTTTTTTTTTTTTTGGTTTTTGAGGTAGGGTCTTACTCTAGCACAGGCTGACCTGGAATTCACTACGTATTCTCAGGGTGGCCTCAAATTCAATGCGATCCTCCTACCTCTGCTTCCCAAGTGCTGGGATTAAAGGCGTGTGCTACCACGCCAGCTTTTTTTCTTTTTTTCTAGGTAAGGTTTCACTCTAGCCCTGGCTGACCTGGAATTCACTATATATTATCAAGTGGCCTGAACTGACAGCGATCCTCCTACCTCTGCTTCCTGAATACTGGTATTAAAGACGTGCACTACCATGCCCAGCTGCTGTCCTCTCAAAAAATTAAGGGACTCAAGCCGGCTGGGTGGTGCACACCTTTAATCCCAGCACTTGGGAGGCAGAGGTAGGAGGATCGCCATGAGTTGGAGGCCAGCCTGAGAATACAGAGTGAATTCCAGGTCAGTTCTGGGCTAGAGTGAGACCCTACCTCAAAAAACAAACAAACAAAAAGCTGCAGGACTCCATGTTGCCCATCTTCTTATACAACTAATTATATGGTCCTCAAAAGCAGAGACTGTTTCCCTGCAGAGGTTAAAAAACAAAACAAAAGTGTGGTGGCCATGCCTGGTGATGCACACCTTTAATCCCAGCACTTGGGAGGCAGAGGTAGGAATGCAGTGAGTTCGAGGCCAGCCCAAGACTACAGAGTGAGTTCCAGGTCAGCCTGAGTTACAGTGAGACCCTACCTTGAAAAACAAAAATAAACAAAACTGCCGGGAGTGTTGGTACAAGTCTTTAATCTTAGCACTTGGGGAGGCTGAGGTAGGAGGATCAGCATGAGTTTCAGGTTAGCCTGGCTAGAGTGAGATCTTGCCTCAAAACAAAACAAAACAAAAACAAATAAACAAACAAACAAACAAACAAACGGGAAACACAAACAAACTGTACATGGTGGCATATATATGTAGGTTAAGGAATTCAAAGCCAGCCTAGACTAGGAAACTCTGTCTTAAAAAACAAAATTGGGAGCTGGACATGGTGGCCCATGCCTTTAATCCCAGCACTTGGGGGGCAGAGGTAGGAGGATCGCTGTGAGTCTAAGGCTACCCTGATACTACATAGTGAATTCCGGGTCAGCCTGGGCTAAAGTGAAACTCTACCTCAAAAACACACACAAAAAGTGGGAGGGGGGCTGGAGAGATAACCTAGTTGTTAAGGTGCTTGCTTGCAAAGCCAAAGGACCCAGGTTCAATTCCCCAGGACCCATGTAAACCAGCTGCACCAGGTGGCGCATGCTTTTGGAGTTCCTTTGCAGCAGCTGGAGGCCCTGGCATACTATCTATCTATCTACCTGCCTCTCTCTCTCTGAAATAAATAAAAATTAAAAATAAAAGCCAGGCTTGGTGGCATACGCCTTTAATCCCAGCACGCGGGAGGCAGAGGCAGGAGGATCGCCATGAGTTCAAGGGAACCCTGAGAATACAGAGTGAATTCCAGGTCAGCCTGGGCTAGAGTGAGACCTCACCTTGAAAAAACAAACAAACAAACAAAAAAAATGTGATCTTCTACTTGTCAGTCTTTATTTAACATCTATCTCTCTGAGTTTTCATGAATTTCTACTTCACAAGGTTATAGCTAATATATATATATATATATTTGTATACACTAGCTGTAGAATACAATAAAAAAGTATAAACATCTTTGGCCTTGTAAAAACATATATATATATTTTTTAAAAAGTGGAGAGATGCTTGCCTGCAAAGCCTAAGGACCCAGGTTTGACTCCCTAGTACCTATGTAAGTTAGATGCACATGGTGGCTCAAGCATCTAGAGTTTGTTTGCAGTGGCTTGAGATCCTGGCATGCCCATTCTCTATCTGCCTCTTTCTCTGTCTCTCTCAAATAAATAAACAAACAAATAAATACATAAATAATATTTTGAGCCAGGCATGGTGGCGCATGCCTTTAATCCCAGCATTTGGGAGGCAGAGGTAGGAAGATAGCTATGAGTTCAAGGCCACCCTGAAACTACGTTGTGAATTCCAGGACAGTCTGGGCTAAAGTGAGACCCTACCTTGAAAAACAAAATTGGGCTGGAGATATTGTTAAGTCACTTGCCTGTGAAACCTAAGAACCCAGGTTTGATTCCCCAGAACCCATATAACTCAGATGCACATGGTGGTGCATGTGTTACCAGATCCTTTGCAGTGGCTGGAGGCCCTGGTGCTCTCTCTCTCTCTCTCTCTCTCTCTCTCTCTCTCTCTCTCTCTCTCTCTCTCTCTCTCTCTCTCTATCTTTCTCTCTCTTTCAGAAGCCATAGATTGTTACTAGAAAATTTTCAGTGCCAGGGATGGGATACCTTCCAGTGACTTGTTGGCCAGGAAGGTCCCTGATGCCCCTAAAACATTACAGGCCATTGCCGAGGCTCTTGGTTTCCCACCAGGAATAGATGGCAAGACCCTATTGCTGAAGGCTCCACATACTTGGGCTGCAAGGCCACTGAGAAATCCTGCTGGAACTGAGCTGAAAACCTCCTCCATGTAGACCAGCTGACAGAAAGCTGGCAAAAGCCATGCTGCATGCAGTTCGATGGGAGAGGGAGAAATCACCAGTGAAGATACCCAACAGTGGACACTGCAAGCCTTAAATTTGGCCAGTCAGGCAATATGAGCCAAAAGGGTGCCATAGTAGGCATGTCTGTTATGGGGGAAAGCAACCACTCTCTAATTGGACTGGAGGCTCACTCTATGGGAGGAAATACATTCCTGATACTGAAAACCTACAACAGGGGTAGTCATGAGCCCTAGGGGTGTAACATCTGCTGGTGTCTGGCTAAATGTATATATTATGCTCACTAAACTGCCTGGTAAGCACTTCTCTTAATGTTCATTCTTACCCATGTATTAATGCTACTCTCACTTTAAAAAAATTATTTTTTTATTAGAGACAGAGAGAGAGAGAGAGAGAGAGAGTGAGAATGGGCATGTCAGAGCCTCTAGCCACTGCAAATGAAGTCCAGACATATGCACCACCATGTGCATCTGGTTTACGTGGGACCTGGAGAATCGAACTGGGGTCCTTAGGCTTCACAGGCATGTGCCTTAACCCCTAAGCCAGCTTTCCAGCCCTACTCTCACTTTTGGTTAGAGAAGCTTCTCTTTTCAGATGGCAGTGACCTTGGGATGACTCAGACAGCACTATGGTGATGAGAAGTGACATAGGAGTGCTGAGAACTGAAATAGCTCTATCACATCTTCCAAGACTCAGGGTCCACTGCGGAAGAGGTGGCAGAAAGAATGTAAGAGCCAAAAGAAGGGTAGGACTCCTTACAACATGCGTCTCCAGACACAAAATGGGCTGGATATCTATGACCTCACAGCGCCTGACACTACCTACACAAGACCATCATAATAGGAGGAAAAAATGATGACATCAAAATAAAAGAGAGACTGATTGAGAGAGGAAAGGGGTATGATGGAGAGTGGAGTTTCAAAGGGGAAAGTGTGGGTAAAGAGGGTATTACCATGGGATACGGTCTGCAATTATGTGCAATTATGGAAGTTGTCAATAAAAAAAGAAAATAAAATATAGGGCTGGAGAGATGGCTTAGTGGTTAAGGCACTTGCTAGCAAAGCCAAATGACCCAGGTTCAATTCCTCAGTATCTATCTAAGCCATATGTACAAGGTGATGCATGTATTTGGACTTTGTAGTGGCTAGAGGCCCTGCCATGGCCATTCTCTCTGTGTGCATCTCAAGTAAATAAATAAATAAATAAAATATTAATATTATATATTTATATTTATAGTTCAGGTCAGAACAAAACTTAACTTCAAAAAAAACCCAAAATAGATTAATGGGGGTGAAAAGGCCCAAGTGAGGTCAGGGGAAGAGACTGAGTAAAGGAAAGGTGGAGGGAGGGCTAATCAAAATCTAAGAGGATATAAATAAATCATATGGAAACCTACTTTTTTGGACAATGGAACACTCAGGAGCCATAGACTGTTACTAGAAAATTTTCAGTGCCAGGGATGGGATACCTTCCAGTGAGTGTTGGCCAGGGAGGTCCCTAATGCCCCCAGAACATTACATACAGGCCATTGCTGAGGCCCTTGGTAGTGATGTTTCATTTTTTTCTTTTCAAATATTTTTATTTATTTATTTATGTGTATGTATGTGTGTGTGTGTGTGTAAGAGAGAGAGCAAGGGAAGGAGAGAGTGTGTATGTGTATGGTAGGGTCTTTTGCTTGTGCAAACCAGCTCCAGATGCCACTTTGTGTGCATCTGATTTTACATAGGTACTAGAGAATCAAACCCAAGTTGTCAGGTTTTGCAAGCAAGCATCTTTAACCACTGAGCTATTTTCTTATCTCCTCTTTTTCTTTTTTTAAACTTTTGTTTTTTGAGCTAGGGTCTCACTCTGGTCCAGGCTACCCAGGAATTCACTATGTAGTCTCAGAGTGGCCTTGAACTCACAGCGATCCTTCTACCTTTGCCTCCCAAGTGCTGGAATCAAAGGCATGTGCCACCATGCCCAGCTTTTTTAAAAAACCTTTTTGTCAACGACCTCCATACATATAGACAATATACCCTGATGATAAACCCCTCCCACCATCTTCCCTTTTTCCTCCTGAATCACCTTCCACTGAGTCCCTTCTTTCCTACTATTCTCCTGTTATGCAACATCAGCCACTGGGAGGTCATGAGTGACATGACGACACTTTGTGTCTGGAAGAAAGTATTACAAAGAACTCCTCCCCATCCTTTGGCTCTTACATTATTTCTGCCATCTCTTCCACAATGAGCCCTGGAGGGTATGAACATTAAGAGAAGTGCTTACTAGGCAGTTTGGTGAGCATAGTATACATGTTTAGGCCAGACACAGCAGATGTTACACCCCTAGGGCTCATGACTACCCCTGCTGTAGGTTTTCAGTATCAGGCATGTATTCCCTCCCATGGAGTGGGCCTCCAGTCCAATTAGAGAGCAGTTGATTTCCCACATAACAGACATACCACTATGGCACCTGTTGGCTCATTTAAGGCTTGCTGTTCACTGGTGATTTCTCTTTCTCCCATGGAACTGCATGCAGCATGGCTTTTGCCAGCTTTCTGTCAGCTGGTCTACATGGAGGAGGTTTTCAGTTCAGCTCCAGCAGGATTTCTCAGTGGCCTTGCAGCCCAAATATGTGGAGTCTTCAGCAATAGGGTCTTACCGTCTATTCCTGGTGGGAAACCAAGAGCCTTGGCAATGGCCTGTAATGTTTTGGGGGCATCAGGGATCTCCCTGGAAGGTATCCCATCCCTGGCACTGAAAATTTTCTAGCAACAATCTATGGCTTCTGGGTGTTCCATTGTCCAAAAAAGTAGGTTTCCATATGACTTATTCATACCTTCTTAGATTTTTGATTAGCCCTCCCCCCCTGCCTTTCCTGTACTCAATCTCTTACTCTGACCTCACTTAGGCCTTTCCACCCCCATTAATCTGTTCTTCAACTTACATATATACAATACCATCCTATTAAGTCCCCCCTCCCACCCTTTCTATTTCCTTTATACCCTCTTTCTATCTTACTGGCCTCTGCTACTGAGTTTTATTCCAACTCACATATAAGTCCAATCATTTGTAACTAGGATCCACATATGAGAGAGAACATGTGATATTTGGGTTTCTGGCCCTGGGTTACCTCACTTAGTATAATTCTTTTTTTTTTTTTTTTTTTTTTTTTGGTTTTTCGAGGTAGGGTCTCACTCTAGCTCAGGCTGACCTGGAATTCACTATGGAGTCTCAGGGTGGCCTCGAACTCACGGCGATCCTCCTACCTCTGCCTCCCGAGTGCTGGGATTAAAGGCGTGCGCCACCACGCCCGGCACTTAGTATAATTCTTGCCAGATCTATCCATTTTCCTGAAAATTTCATTTTTCTCTATCGCTGAGTAGAACTCCATTGTGTAAATGTGCCACATCTTCATTATCCACTCATCAGTTGAGGGACATCTAGGCTGGTTCCATTTCCCAGCTATTGTGAATAGAGCGGCAATAAACATGGTTGAGCAAGTATCTCTAAGGTAGTGAGACGAGTCCTTAGGATATATTCATAAGATTTCTATAGCTGGGTCATATGGTAAATCTAATTTTAGCTGTCTCAGGAACCTCCACACTGATTTCCACAGCAGCTGTACCAGATTGCATTCCCACCAACAGTGTAGAAGGGTTCCTCTTTTTCTGCATCCTCACCAGCATTTATTGTTATTTGCTTTCATGATGGTAGCCATTCTGACAGGAGTGAAATAGAATCTCAAAGTAGTTTTAATTTGCATATCCCTGATGGCTAGGGATGTTGAATTTTTTTTAGATGTTTATATGCCATCTGTATTTCTTCTTTTGTGAATTCTCTGTTTAGTTCCATCGCCCATTTTTTAATCGGGTTGTTTGTTTTATTATTTAGTTGTTTTTCTTTTTTTGTTTTGTTTTTTTTGAGGTAGGGTTTCACTCTAGTCCAGCATGACCTGGAATTCACTATGTAATCTCAGGGTGGCCTCAAACCCATGGCGATCCTCTTACCTCTGCCTCCCAAGTGCTGGGATTAAAGGCGTGCACCACCACATCAGGCTTATTATTTAGGTTTTTTTTTGAGTTCTTTGTATATCCTGGATGTTAATCCTCTGTGAGATATATAGCTGGCAAAGATTTTCTCCCATTCTGTAGGTTGCCTCTTTGCTCTATTCACAGTGTCCTTTCCTGTACAGAACCTTCATAATTTCATGAGGTCCCAGAGGTTATTAGTGGTTTTATTTGCTGAGCAATTGGGGTTATATTCAGAAAGTCTTTTCCAATACCAATATGTTGAAGGGTTTCCCTTACTTTTTCCTCTAGCAGTTCCAGAGTTTCAGGTCTGATATTAAGGTCTTTGATCCATTTGGACTTAATTCTTGTGCATGGAGAGAGATAAGGATCTATTTTTATCCTTCTACAGATACATATCCAGTTTTCCCAGCACCATTTGCTGAAGAGGCTGTCTTTTCTACAATGAGTATTTTTGGTACTTTTGTCAAAGATCAGGTGGCTATAGCTAGCTGGACTTACATCTGGGTCCTCTATTCTGTTCCATTGATCTACATGGCTGCATTTGTGCCAACACCATGCTGTTTTTGTTACTATGGCTTTATAATATAGGTTGAAATCAGGTATGGTGATACCACCACCCTTATTTTTGTTGCTCAAAATTGTTTTAGATATTCTAGGTTTTTTGTGCTTCCAAATGAATTTTTGGATCGTTTCTTCTATTTCTGTGAAGAATGTCATTGGAATTAAAAAATATTTATTTATTTATTTATTTATTTGGGAGAGAGAGAGAAACAGAGAGAGATAGAGAGGAGGTAGAAAGAGAATGGGCGGCAGGGCCTCCAGCCCCTGCAAATGAACTCCAGACACATGTGCCACCTTATGCATCTGGCTTATGTGGGTCCTGGGGAATCATACCTAGGTCCTTTGGCTTTGCAGGCAAGTGCTTTAACCACTAAGCAATCCCACTATTGGAAGTTTGATGCGGATTGCATTAAATGTATAGATTGCTTTTGGTAAGATTGCCATTTTCACAGTATTGATTCTTTCGATCCAAGAACAAGGGATGTCTTTCTATTTCCTAGTGTCTTCTGCAATTTCTTGCTTGAGTGTTTTAAAGTTTTCATTGTAGAGATCCTTCACTTCCTTGGTTAGGTTTGTCCCAAGGTACTTTATTTATTTTTTTTATACAATTGTGAATGGGAGTGATTCTCTGATTTCATTTCTGTGTGTTTGTTGTTAGCATACAGGAAAGCTACTGATTTCTGAGTGTTTATTTTGTATCCTGCTACATGGCTATAAGTGTTTATCAGCTCTAACAGTTTAATGGTAGAGTCTTTTGAGTCATGTATGTATAGAATCATATCAACTGCAAATAATGATAATTTGATCTCTTCTTTTCCAATTTGTATCCCTTTTATGTGTGTCTTTTGCTTTATTACTATGGTTAAGACTGCCAGTACTATATTAAATAAAAGTGGGGACAGTGGACATCTTTGTCTTGTTCCTGATTTTTGTGGAAAAGCTTCAAGTTCTTCTCCATTTAGTTTCCATGATTTTGTGTTTGCTCTGTAGCTTTTCTTGCTATTGAATTGCAGTTTGCTCCCATTGTGATCAGCTAGAGTGCAAGGGATTATTTCAGTTTTCCTATATTTGTTAAGATTTGCTTTGTGTCCTAATACATGTTCTATTTTAGAGAATGTTCCATGTGCTGCTAAAAAGGATGTGTATTCTGCAGCATTTGGGTGAAATGTTCTGTAGATATCTGTTAGGTCCATTTGTTCTGTGACCTCATTTAATCCAGATGCATCTCTGTTTATTTTTTTAGTATATATATTTATATTATATATATTAACACAAATATATATATATATTATATATATATATATATATTTACTTAGAGAGAAAGAGGCAGAGTGTGTGTTTGTGTGTGTGTGTGTGTGTGAGAGAGAGAGAGAGAGAGAGAGAATGGGTGCACCAGGGCCTCCAGCTACTGCAAACAAACTCCAGATGCATGCACCCTGTTGTGCATCATCTGTCTTACGTGGGTTCTGGAGAATTGAACTGGGATCCTTTGGCTTTGCAGGCAAATGCCTTAACCACTAAGCCATCTCTCCAGCCCTCTGTTTATTTTTTGCTGGGACGACCTGTCAATTGATGAGAATGGGGTGTTGAAGTCACCCACTACAACTGTGCTTAGTATTATCTGTGACCTTAGTTCTAATAGCATTTGTTTGATGAAATTGGGAGCCCCTATGTTAGGTGCATATATGTTTAGGATTGTAATGTCCTCCTGTTGGAGTGTTCCTTTAATCAGTATAAAATGATCTTCTTTATCTTTCCTAACTAATGTTGGTCTGAGGCTTACCCTGTCAGATATTAGGATAGCAACCCCTGCTTGTTTTCTAGGTCCATTTGCTTGAAACACTGTTTTCTAACCTTTTACCCTCAGATAGTGTCCATTCTTTGTAGAAAGGTGAGTTTCTTGGAGACAACAAATCCTGCTTTTTAATCAGTTTGCAAACCTGTGTCTTTTGGTTGGGGCACTGAGGCTATTGATGTTAAGAGTTGTTGTTGTTTTTTTTTTTTTTTTTTTTCCTTTTTCCGAGGTAGGATCTCACTCTAGCCCAGGCTGACCCAGAACTCACTATGGAGTCTCAGGGTGGCCTCGAAACTCACTGTGATCCTCCTCCCTCTGCCTCCCAAGTGCTGGGATTAAAGGTGTGTGCCACCACACCTGGCTTGTTAAGAGTTATTATTGAAAGGTGTGTATTTATTTCTGCCATTTTTCTTGTTTTTAGTTTTTCTGGTTTTACCTTTGCTCTCTTGTATTATCTAGTATGTGAGTATTTTTTTTTTCCAGGTTCCTTATATGTGTGCTTTTCTTTCTCTTCAGCATGGAGGATTCTTTCAAGTATTTTCTGTAGAGCTGGTTTTGTCTTCAAATATTTCTTTAGCCTGTTTTTGTTGTGAAATGTCCTTATTTCTCTATCTGAATGGATAGCTTTGCAGGATAAAATAACCTCCTTGGTTGACAGTTGTTATATTTCAGAACTTGGTGTATATCTTGCCAAGCCCTTCTGGCTTTTTTTTTTTTTTTTTTTTTTTTTTGTTTGTTTTTCAAGGTAGGGTCTCACTCTGGCTCAGGCTGACCTGGAATTAACTATGTAGTCTTAGGGTGGCCTCGGGCTCACAGTGCTCCTCCTACCTCTGCCTCTGGAGTGCTGGGATTAAAGGCATGCACCACCACGCCCAGCCCTTCTGGCTTTTAAGGTTTGTGTTGAGTAATCTGTTGTTATCCTGATTGGCTTGACTTTGTACATGACTTGATTTTTCTCTCTAACTGCTTTTAATATATTTTCTTTGTTTTTTGTTTTTTTTAAGATTTATTTTTATTTATTTATTATAGATAGACTGAGAGAGTGATAATGGGCATGCCAGGGCTTCTAGCCACACTGTAAACCAACTCCAGATGCATGTGCCACTATGTGCATCTGGCTTACATGGGACATGGAGACTCAAACCTGGGTCCTCAGACTTTCAGGCATGCTCCTTAACTGCTAATCCATCTCTCTAATCCTGGTTTGTGTGTTTTGTAGTTTAATTATAATATGATGGTGAGAGGTTCTTTCCTGATTTTGTCTGTTTGGCATTCTATAGGCTTCCTGTATGTGTACTGGCATCACTTTTCTTACTTGGGGGAAGTTTTCTTCTATTATTTTGTTGAAAATACCTATTATGTCTTTGGAGTGAATTTCTTCTCCTACTATACCCTGATTTCTTATCTTTGATCTCTTCATAGTGTCCTGAATATATTGAAATTCCCACTCATGCCTTCCTATTAGTTTGTCTTTCTCTTTGTTGGATTTTATTAGATCTGCCACCTGGTCTTCTAGTTTAGATATTCTGTCCTCTTTTTTTTTTTTTTTTTTGTTTATTTATTTATTTTGAGAACGACAGAGAGAAGGAGGCAGAGAGAGAGAGAGAGAGAGAGAGAGAGAGAGAAAGAATGGGCACACCAGGGCTTCCAGCCTCTGTAAACGAACTCCAGATGCGTGCGCCCCCTTGTGCATCTGGCTAACGTGGGTCCTGGGGAACTGAGCCTCGAACCGGGGTCCTTAGGCTTCACAGGCAAGCGCTTAACCGCTAAGCCATCTCTCCAGCCCTCTGTCCTCTTCTTGATCCATTCTATTGGTGAGACTTTCTACAGTTTTCTATTTGACTTACTCTTTTTCATTTCTAGTATTTCTGATTGTTATATTTTCATTATTTCTATTTCCTTATTCATGTTTTATATTGACCTCCTTATTTCATTAAGTTGGTTTCCTGTGTTCTCCTTTAGGAGTTAGTTCTTTTCCTTGATTCCTTTGAACATAGATATAATGATTTTTTTAAAAAATCCTTGTCAGGAATTTCATCTAAAGCACTGTCACTGGAGGTCATTTCTGATTGATTTATAATTTTTGGCAGGATTATATTGTGTTGCTTTTTTTATGTTTCTTGTATTATAATGTAGAGATTTTTGCATCTTGAGTTAATTTGATGCATGGATTTTCTAATTATCTGAAGTGTTCTTAGCTGTGCAAATCAGACTTTATGTATCTTCAGTGTAGGAGGTTAAGGTGCCAGGTATAGCTGTTATGCTCCAAAACAAACATCAGAAGTGACCCCAGGTATTGAGTTTGCCTGCTATTCAAGTATTGTAGTAGACTGAGTGAAGCAAATTACTGACAAATTCTAAAATCCAACTGTGCAACATAGACATTCAATCAAAACCAGCACAGAGTATTTATACAAGTGTGGGGGTTGAACAGATAGTCTAGTAAAGTCAAAGTCCATAATGGTGTGTGTTGCTCCACACCCTTAATCCTGTTGAGGAGGTTGAGATTTCTAGTCTGAAATGGGTTCCAAGCCTGTGGTCAGTCATTCCCTCTGCCCAATAATGACAAGAAGAAAAAGACAAAGGTCCTAAAAATCAGGAAGTGTCAAAGGCAACCATAGTTAATTCCACAATACAGCTTATTTGAGAAGGGTAAAGCCAACCAAGAATATATTGTTCAAATGTAATACATAACCTTTCCTGACATGGAAAGGGTGAAGATTAATACTTCTAGTGCAGGCCTATATATCTGCTATTGTATAAGTAGGCTGGCTTCCAATTTCACCAATGCTGAGTGCCCACCTTGATCTCAATCTGTGCTGGGTGGCCAGGGGTGAATGAGTTCTACAGACATTCATGGCCCTGAGGGTTGGGGGATGGGATGCTATGCAGCTGCATGGAATTGTTCCGGAGCTGCTTAGCTGGTCCTGTTTGTATCTGTCTCAAAGAAGGTAGAGCACAGACACCTTGATGTTGTCCTCTGACTTCCACACTCATGCCATGGCATCCAAACACACACACACACGCGCGCGCACACTTAAATGAGTAAATAAAGGAATAACACTTTTTATTAATAGTCTGGTACGGATGTAACATAAATTGCACCATACTGTCATCTAGTGGTCAAACAGTGACTTCATTTAGAAACAAAATTCAGACCATTACCAAGATTATTGTATTGTTTAATGCAATAGTGTTTATAGATCTTTTCAGTATGAAAACATTGTTATTGCTTAACAATACATTCTGAGAATTGTTTTTTAAATATTGTATTATTTATTTATTGAGAGAGAGAAAGAGAAAGACAGGGATAGAGAGAAAATGAGTATGCCACTGCAAATGAACTCCAGATGCATGCATCACCATGTGCATCTGCCTTATGTAAGACGTGGAGAATTGAACCTGGGTTCTTAGGCTTTTCAGGCAAATGCCTTAACCACTAAGCCATCTCTCCAGCCCCTCAGTGTCATTTTTCCATATGTTATAAATACCTATTAGAAGCTTGGCTTGATGGCACATTCCTGTAATGCCAACACTTGGGAGGTGAAAACAGAAGGATCAGGAGTTCGTGATCAGCCTGGACTATGTAAGTCCCTGTCTCAGAAAAAAAACGTTTTTTTTTTTCTTTTGGTTTTTTGAGGTAGGGTCCCATTGTAGCCCAGGCTGACCTGGAACTCACTATGTCACTATGTAGTCTCAGGGTGGCCTCAAACTCATGGCAATCCTCCTACCTCTGCCTCCCCAAGGGCTGGGATTAAAGGCGTGCACCACCACATTAGTTGTCATGAAGAAGTCAGGATGAAATTGCAGGGACTTCAGAGTGGTGTGTGGAATCTTACCTCTAGAGCACAGCTGTGTAGGAGGAGTGTCTCTGAAAGCGAAATTGAGAAAGTTGTGAAGCATGTCTGTGACTTCTCACTTCCCCTTTCAGTTTAAAAAAATTTTTTTTTGTTTGTTTGTTTTAAGGTAGGGTATCCTCGCTGTAGCCAAGACTGACTTGTAATTCACTATGTAATCTCTGGCTTGCTTTTATTTTGTTTTATTTTTATTTATTTATTTATTTATTTGGCAGAGAAAGAGGGTGACACAGAGAGAGAATGGGCATGCCAGGGCCTCCAGGCACCGCAAACAAACTCCAGATGTGTGCACCCCCTTGTACAACTGACTAAAGTGGGTCTTGGGGAATCAAACCTGGGTCCTTTGGCTTTGCAGACAAATGCCTTAACCGCTAGGCCATCCCTCCAGCCCTCTGGCTGGCTTTGAAGTCACCATATTGGGATCCTCTTATGTCAGCCTCCCGAATGCTGGGATTAAAGACATGTGCCACCATACCTGGCTTTCAGGTTTTTTGGGTTTTTTTTTAACCTTGATCTTTTCACTTTTCAAGTAATATTTTCCATAAACTTCACCTGGTTGGCTTCAAACTTGCTGTGCAGGAGAGGATGATCTTGAACTCCTGATTCTTCTGCCTCTGCCTCCTAAGTGCTGGAATTACAGGTGTGTGATACCATACCCAGCTTTATGTGATGCTGAGGACTAGCACACTGGCCAGTGGATACTAAATAAGCACTCCACCAACTGAACTACACCCGAGGCCAGATGTTACTGTTATATCTTTAAAAGAGCTTACACATCATCACAAATCAGAAAAAAGTCATACTTGAATGCTGAGTTTTGCTTCTACAAATATAAAGGTTATGCTTATCAAAATTAGCTGTTAGCCAGGCATGGTGGTGCACTCCTTTAATCCCAGCACTAAGGAGGCAGAGGTAGGAGGATCACTGTGAGTTTGAAGCCAGCCTAGACCACATAGTGAATTTCAGGTCAGCCTGGGCTAGAGTGAGACCCTACTTCAAAAAAACAAATCAAGGGCTGGAGGGATGGCTTAGCAGTCCAGGCGTTTGTCTGCAAAGCCAAAGGACCCAGGTTCTATACATGACCCACGTTTGCCAGATGCACAAGGTGGCGCTTGCAGCTAGAGTTCGTTTGCAGTGGCTGGAGGCCTTGGCGTGCCTATTCTCTCTCTCTCTCTCAAAAAAAAAAAAAAAAAAAAAAATCTAACTGTTAGCCTGGAGTGGTGTTCACACCTTTAATCCCAGCACTTGGAAGGTAGAGATAGGAGGATCACCATGAGTTCGAGGCCAGCCCTGGTACTACATAGTGAGATCATACCTCAAACAAACAAGCAAACAAACAACAAAAACTAGCTGTCTTATAACTGGAAATGATCTTCCATTAACAACCTGGTGCTGATGACATATAAACGATTAATAATGGACCGGGTAGATGGCTCAGCTGATGAAAGTTCACTGTGCAAGCCTGAGGACCTGGGTTTGAGTTCTAGAAACCAAGTGAAGGAAAAGAGAGAGAGAGAGAGAGAGAGAGAGAGAAAGTAAGAAAAACTGGGCATGGTGACACACCCCTATAATCCCTGTGCTGGGGAGGTGGAGACAGGAGGATTTCCGGGACTTGCTAATTAGTTAAGTTCCAGTCCGAGTGAGAGTCCTTGTCTTCCAACAACAAACAAAAGTAAGGTGGAAGCCGGGCGTGGTGGCGCACGCCTTTAATCCCAGCACTCGGGAGGCAGAGGTAGGAGGATCGCCGTGAGTTCGAGGCCACCCTGAGACTCCATAGTGAATTCCAGGTCAGCCTAGGCTAGAGTGAGACCCTACCTCGAAAAACCAAAAAAAAAAAAAAAAAAAAGTAAGGTGGATGCTGCTCGTGAGGAAAGACACCTGAAGTTGTCACACGCACCTGTCCACATAGGCGCACGCGCAAACGCATACAACAAAATGGTGAATGACTGAATGACCTGCGCTTCCCAGAGGGACAGCGCTGCAGACACATTTTCTTCCTTAACGAGCAACGCCGCCCATTCTGCCTTTGTTCGTCTTCTACTTGATCATCTTCTCGTCAGGGCTGGGGAGACTTTCCCCCCAGTGTCAATACTGGGGATTCAGACAGCTGCTATTAGTTGACTAGGCTGGGCCGATGATGCATAGAATCCATTTACAAATCAAAGGAATAGAATCCGAATGGTAGAACCAGAGGCATCATTAAGAAACGCATGTGTTAAGCCGGGCGTGGTGGCGCACGCCTTTAATCCCAGCACTTGGGAGGCAGAGGTAGGAGGATTGCTGTGAGTTCGAGGCCACCCTGAGACTACCTAGTTAATTCCAGGTCAGCCTGGACCAGAGTGAGACTCTACCTCAAAAAACAAAAAACAAAAAACAAAAACAAAAACAAAAACAAAAACAAAAAATATATATATATACATGTGTTGCATGGTGTGGTAACAGTAACACACACCTTTAATCCCAGTACTTGGCAGACAGAAGTAGGAGGGTCGCTGTGAGGAGTTCAAGGCTAACCTGAGACTGCATAGTGAATTCCAGGTCAACCTTACCTCAAAAAAACAAACACACACACAAAAAGAAAGAAACAGCATGTGTATGTGGCCTTAATAGGGACATTTTAGCTTTATTAGTAAAATATGATGAATGCTAACCTTAAATATCAAATCTTGGGGTTGAAGAGATGGCTTAGCGGTTAAGGCGCTTACTTGCAAAGCCTGTCAAACAGCCTGGGTTTGATTTTCCAGCACCCACATAAAGCCAGATGCACAAGGTAGCACATACATCTAGAGTTCATTTGCAGCAGTTGGAGGTCCTGGCGTGCCCATTCTCTCTCATAAATAAATAAATAAGTAAAATCAAATTGCATCCAATAAGGTTTTACTTAGACATCTGAAAAGTATAGAGCCTAGAACTGCTGTCCCCCCCCACCAAAGTTGCCTATGAGTCTTTATTTATTTATTTTGTTTTATTCCAGGTAGGGTTTCACTCTAGCCCAGGCTGACCCGGAATACCCTATGTGGTCTCAGAATGGCCTTGAACTCACAGTGATCCTCCTACCTTTGCCTCCCAAGTGCTGGGATTAAAGGTGTGCACCACCATGCCTGGCTACCTACCAGGTAAATTTTTTAAATTTATTTTTATTTATTTGAGACAGAGAGAGAGAGAGAGAGAGAGAGAGAGAGAGAGAGAGAGAGAGAGAGAATGGATGCACCAGGGCCTCTAGCCACTGCAAATTAACTCCAGACACATGGGACCTGGAGATCAGAATCAGGGTCCTTAGGCTTTGCAGGCATGTGCCTTAACTGATAAACCATCTCTCCAGCCCTTAAATTTATTTTTATTATTGATAACTTCCATAATCATAGATCATGAAAATTTCCTCCCCGTCTCACTTTCCCCTTTGAAACTCCACTCTCCATCATATCCCCATACCCCTAGAACTGCTGTTTTCAAGTTTCCTTTATTTATTTATCATATATATAATTTATTTATTTGAGAGAGAGAGAATGGACATGCCAGGGCCTCCAACCTCTGCAAACAAACTCCAGATGCATGTGCCACCTTGTGCATCTGGCTTACGTGGGTCCTGGGGATTCAAACCTGGGTCCTTTGGCTTTGCAGGCAAGCACCTTAACTGTTAAGCCATTTCTCCAGCCTATATAATTAATTAATTAATTTATTATTATTTTGTTTTTGGTTTTTTGAAGTAGGGTTTCACTCTAGTCCAGGCTGACCAGGAATTCATTATGTTGTCTCAGGGTGGCATTGAACTCATGGTGATCCTCCTACCTCTGCCTCCCGAGTGCTGGGATGAAAGGTGTGTGCCACCATGCCCGGCTATTTATTTATATTTTTAGCTATGTTTTGTTTATAGCGCCAGCTGGCCTCAAACTCCAGATCCTCTTGTGTCAGTCTCTTGAGTGCTGGGATTACAAGAATGTGCTACTATGTCAGGCTTTAGAATTGCATTTTTTCCCATATTTGTCAGCGATTTATTTTAAAAGATGGAGGGTTTTGGAGGTGAGGGCAGAAGAAGGTAAAGGGTGGAACTGACAACTGAATATGTGCAAGTGTAAACCGATCCAAAATACAAACACGGGAGGAGGGGGAGTTCTGATGCAATTATACAGGCAGGGTACTTACAGCAACCAAAATTCCAACCTTGTAGCTTGGGTCCGAGTTATAGTTCAAATAAAAATTAAAAACTGGGCTGAAGAGATGGCTTAGTGGTTAAGGCATTTGCCTGCAAAGCCAAAGGAACCCAGTTCCATTCTCCAGGTCCCATGTAAGCCAGATGCATACGGGGGCACGTGCATCTGGAAGATTGTTTGCAGTGGCTAGCGTGCCCATTCTCTCTCTCTCTCTTCCTCTTTCTCAAAATACATTTAAAAAAATTAAAAACTATATAAGGAAAAAAAAAAAAAACCTGCATAAAGAAACAGCCAGGCATGGTGGTTACGTCTTTAATCCCAGCACTGGGTTGGGGGTGGGGGCCGAGGTAGGAGGATCACCATGAGTTTGAGGCCACCCTGAGACTACATAGTGAATTCCACATCTGCCTGGGCTAGAGTGAAACCCTACCTTGGAGGAAAAAACAAAACAAAACAAAACAAAACAAAACAAAACAAAACAAAAGAAAGAAATCTCCCTGCCCCATCAATCCACAATTTCAAAAACAAACCTAAAATCACAACAGCAATCATGCTTTTTGTTGTTGTTGTTGTTGTGTTTTGTGTTTTTGAGGTAGGGTCTCAGTCTAGCTCAGGCTGACCTGGAATTCACTATGTAGTCTCAGGGTGGCCTCGAACTCATGGTGATCCTCCTACCTCTGCCCCCCCCAATGCTGGGATTAAAGGCGTGTGCTATCACGCCCGGGTCATGCATTTTTTTTTTAAGCAGAGTAAGGTGATGCACAACTGTAATCCCACCATACAAGAGGCAGAGAAAGCTAGGTGTGGTAGTGCATGCCTTTAGTAATATTTTATTTTATTATTATTATTTTTTGGTTTTTCGAGGTAGGGTCTCACTCTAGTTCAGGCTGACTCCTCCTACCTCTGCCTCCCAAGTGCTGGGATTAAAGGTGTACACCACCATGCCCGGCTTTTTTATTTTTAATTTTTATTTATTTGAGAGAGAGAGAGAATGGGCACACCAGGGCCTCCAGCTGCTGCAAACGAAGTCCAGATGCATGTGCCACCTTTTGCATCTGGCTTATGTGGGTTCTGGGGAATTGAACCTGGGTCCTTTGGCTTTGTAGGCAAGCACCTTAACCACTAAGCCATCTCTCCAGTCTGGTGCATGCCTTTAGTCCCAGCACTTATGAGGCTGAGGTAGGAGGATCAAGAACTATAAAGTGGACTACTGAGTGAGTTCTAGGTCAGCCTGGAGTGAGACCATGCTTCAAAACAAAAGAGGATGAGACAGGAGGATCATGAGTTTGAGCCAGCCTGGGCTACATTGTATGAGACCCTGCTTCAAAAAAAAAAAAAAGTCTTCAGGCTAGGGAGATGGCTTAGCAGTTAAGGTGCTTGCCTGCAAAGCCCAAAGATTGAGGTTTGATTCCCCAGTACCCATATAAGGCAGATGCACATTGTTGCAGTCAGGTTCGCATTGCTGGCAGAAAACACCCGACCAACAGCAGCTTGTGGGAAACAAATAGGGGGTGTATTTTGGCTTACAGACTCAAAGGGAAGCTCCATGATGGCAGGAGAAAACAATGACATGAGCAGAAGGTGGACATCACCTCCTGGGCAACATCAGATGGACAACAGCAACAGGAGAGTATGCCAAAAACTGGCATGAGGAAACTGGCTAGAACACCCATAAGCCTGCCCCCAACAATACACTGCCTCCAGGAGGCGCTAATTTCCAAATTGCCATCAGCTGAGGATGTGGCATTCAGAACATCTAAGTTTATAAGGGACCTGAATCAAACCACCACACACATAGTGGCCCATGTGTCTGGAGTTCTATTGCAGTGACTAGAGGTCCTGGCCCATGCTATTCCTCCCCCACTGTCTCATAAATAAATAAGATAAAATATTTTTTAAAAAGTCTTCAAATGGTCACTTTGCATTCTGTCTTATCTTAAAACCTCAGGGCTGTCATTTTCTTTATTCTGTTTGCTGTTGCATGATCAGGGCAGTGCCAGCCAATTTATTTTTGTGTCTCCCTTTGCAAAGTAGCGGTGGCAATAAGTATCACTGGAAACATTTTCCAAGCTTGTTCAATTATTTCCTCCTTTCATTTCCTCCTGAATGTTCTTAAAAAAAAAAAAAAAAGCTTGCTCGACATTGTGGTGCACACCTTTTAAACATTTTTATTTATTTATTTGAGAGAGAGAGAGAGAGAGAGAAGCAGGTAGAAAGAGAATGGGTGCACCAGGGCCTCCAGCCCCTGCAAACGAGCTCCAGACACATGCACCACCTTGTGCATCTGGCTTAACTGGATCCTGGGGAATCAAACCTAGGTCCTTTGTCCTTTGGCTTTGCAGGCAAGTGCCTTAACCGCTAAGCCACCTGTCCAGCCCCTGAAAATTCTTGAACGTCTTTCTCATGTACACTCACTCCTCCAAAGGGTTAAAAGATCCAAATTATAAAAATTTATAAAAATAGGGCCAGGTGTCGTGGCGCATGCTTTTAATCCCAGCACTCGGGAGGCAGAGGTAGGATTGCCATGAGTTCAAGGCCATTTTATAGAAATAGGAAGAGTTTTTAGAGGTACCACTCCTTCCTCATTTTACCCACCAAGTTTCAATTCTGTGCAGGTGCCGAAAGCTGTTTTCAGGCAAATGAAGTTCGTCACTTTCACATCCTCGTGCGAGGATGCTCCTCACCCTCAACAGTGTTTGGGGCTTTTGATTAGAGGCTCCAGCTGGAGGTCAAAGGCGAACACTTTCCTAAATCCCAGACTTCAGTTTTGTTTTTGCTTGCTTTTGTCATGCCCAAATCCTGCAAGAGTGTCTGGAAATTAAATAAGTCAGAATGTATGACTGCAATTTTGAGCCTGGCAAAGCTCCTCAGATGCCGCAAGTCCGCGCCCAGAGATTGTTTATGTTTCCTTCGCATCCTCCAGGATCCTGCTTACGCACCGGCTTCTCCCGAGCGACGACGTGGGGAGCCAAGCCAGCCACCATCACGTTCCTGCTCTGCCTCCCCGGGCTGGTCCTGGGGCTGGCCTGACAACGCGCCAGGCTCGGAACTATTTGTTTCTGAATTCTAGCCAAGAAGTCGAACAATTCTCTCCCTTCCTTTGCGTTGCCCTCTTCTTCCTTACTAATGCCAAGTCTGGGGTTTTCCTTGTCTAGAAATCATACAGGCAAGGAAATGAACTTTCTTGGGATAAGACAGACCACTTCTTAGAAAATGTGCCCTTTGTTCTCATTCAAATGCTTTTCCTTAAATGATATTTCTGTCTAAAGCTTCCGCAGATATGTTTTGCTAGTTATTTAACTTCTCCAAAATCCCTGTCAGGAGACATAGAAGCAGGTTCTGGGATTCTGATTAATTAATTTATTTAATTAATTTTTTTGGAGGTAGGGTTTGACTCTATCTCAGGCTGACTTGCAATTTCACTATTGTAGTCTTAGGTATTTTATTTTATTGTTGCTTTTATTATTTTCTTTCATTTGTGTTTCCTAGATTCAATGTTATTTTCTTTTTTTAATATTTAATTTTTATTTATTCATTCATTTATTTGCTGGAGAAAGAGGGAGAGAAAGAGAGAGAGAGAAAGAATGGGTGTGCCAAGGCCTTCAGCCACTGCAAACGAACTCCAGACATGTGTGCCCTCTTGTGCATCGTGCATCTGGCTAATGTAGGTCCTGGGGAATTGAATCTGTGTCCTTTGGCTTTGCAGGCAAATGCCTTAACTGCTAAGCCATCCCTCCAGCCCACTCCTTTTTTTTTTTTTTGTTAACTAGAAACTTAGCATGGACAAATCATGTGTTAGTACCATCATTTCATTCCCCTCCTTCCTATTTCCATTCCACTGAGGGCCCTCTTCAGTGGGGTCATTGGCATTCACTGTTGGGTTATGGGTCATGAACTGTGAGAGCAGCAGTCAATTTTTTTTTTTTTTTTTTTTTTTTTTTTTTTTTTTTTTTGGTTTTTCAAGGTAAGGTCTCTCTCTAGCCCAGGCTGACCTGGAATTCACTATGTAGTCTCAGGGTGGCCTTCAACTCCTGGCAATCCTCCTACCTCTGCCTCCCGAGTGCTGGGGTTAAAGGCATGTGCCACCATGCCTGGCTTAGTATGTTTTGTTTTGTTTTGTTTTAAGACAAGATCTCGTGTAGCTGGGCTGGCCTTGAGCTTCCTATGTAGCTGGAGATGGCCATGACCTCCTGGTCATCCTGTTTTCACCACCCAAGTGTTGGTATTAGCAGCGTACACTACCGTACCTGGCTATGAATTCTGAATTTTCTCATTGACAAGGAATTGGTCAGAAAGAAAAAAAAATGATTTGCCCAAATATTTAGCCAAGCAATTCTTAGTTGGAGCTGAACCCGTTCTTTAAACATATTTAAAATCCTTTAGATTCCTTGCAATCATGTCCAAAAGAGGCAGGTCTGGTGTAGATTCCTAACTGCCCCCCCCCCCAGAAGCGGGAAATTGTACCTCACTTGACCACACTTAGGGTCAGTCAGTCCAGCAGGATTACAGTCCAAAGGAATGTCGCTGATCACTAGCTGTGGCTGTGAGCAAGGCACTTCATTGTTCTGGGCTTCTATTTCCCGTGGTTGTCAAATGAGGCAGCTGGCCTTCATGATCTGGTAGGTTTCCTTACCATCCCCAGGAGTTTACAAGGAGGAAAATGTTGAGATCGAAGGCATAGGTGGGAGTATCTTTAAAGAATAAGTAAAACATTTGTAAGTTCTTTATTATCAATATTTATTTGAGAGTGAAAGAAGCAGATATATAGAGAGAAATGGACACATCAGAGCCTCTAGCCACTGCAAATGAACTCCAGATGCATGCACTGTCTTGTGCATCTGGCTTATGTGGGTACTGGGGAATTGAACCTGGGTCCTTAGGCTACGCACGCAAGTGCCTTAACCACTAAGCCATCTCTCCAGCCCTGTAAGTTTATAATTAGTTTATATTCTATAAAAGAATGAGTTGCATTATGATATACATGCATGTATATAATGAATTTGGATCATATTTACCTCCTATTACATTTTCTCATCCTTCCCCTCGTCTGTAACACTTTATTTTATTTTTATTTTTTACCTTAGAAAGAGTGAGTGAACAAGAGACAGAGAGACAGACAGAGACAGAGAAAGGAGAGATAGAGAATTGGTGCCCCAGGACCTCAGCCACTGAATTGAATGTCAGACACCTTCACCACCTAGTGGGCATGTGCGACCTTGCGCTTGTCTCACCTTTGTGCATTTGGCTTACATGGGATCTGGAGAGTCGAAGGTAAGTCCTTAGGCTTCACAGGCAAGCACCTTAACCACCAAGCCATCTCTCCAGCCCCCCCACCTTTTTTTTTTTTTTTTTTTTTGAGATAGGGTCTTATTTTAGCTGAGGCTGACCTGGAATTCACTGTGTAGTCTCAGGGTGGCCTCGAACTCCTGGCGATCCATCTACCTCTGCCTCCCGAGTGCTGGGATTAAAGGCGTGCGCCCCGACTCCCGGCCCTGTTTTGTTTTTAATATTTTAATTTTTATGAGAGGGAGAGAGAGAGAGAGAGAAAAACAGGCAGATAGAACTTTGGAAACAAACTCTAGAAATATGTTTCACCTTGTGCATCTGGCTTACATAGGTCCTGGAAGGTCAAACCTGGGTCCTTTGGCTTTGCAGGCAAGTGCCTTAACTGCCAAGCCATCTCTCCAGCCTCAGCCCTGGTTTTTGTTTTTTTTTTTAATTTTAATTGGTGTTTCAAGGTAGGGTCTCACTCTAGCCCAGGCTGACCTGGAATTCTCTATGTAGTCTCAGGATGGCCTCGAACTCATGGCAGTCTTCCTACCTCTGCCTCCCAAGTGCTGGGATTAAAGGCATGTGCCACCACAATGGCGTGCACAAGAGAGATAGAGAGGCAAATAGGTAATGGGTGCACCAGGGCTTCTAGCTACTGCAAATGAACTGCAGATGTATGGACCACCTTGTGCATCTGGCCTATGTGGGTCCTGGGGCATAGAACCTGGGTCCTTGGACTTTGCACTTAACCAATTAGCCATCTCTCCAGCTCTAATCTCTTTCTCTCTTTTTCATTTTAATTTTATTTTATGAGAGAGGGAGAGAGAGAGAGAGGGAGAGAGAGAGAGAGGGAGAGAGAGAGAGAGAATGGGCATGCCAGGGCATTCAGACACTACAAATGAACTCCAGAAGCATGCACCACCTTGTGAGTCTGGCTTACGTGGGTCCTGGGGAATTGAACCTGGGTCGTTTGGCTTTGCAGGTGAGCGCCTTATCTGCTAAGCCATCCCTCTAGCACTCATCTCTCTTTTTGATAAGTGCAATTATAAAATGGCTCTGGAGGTGTCTTGGATTGGATTATAATATGATAAACTAAAACCAGGACCCCCAAGTTTGCACACACGGTGTTTAGGACATGTCCTCTTACTGTAAAGAAGATTTTTGGTGAGTTTCCTAGAAAATTATAGGTTTAGGGGCTGGAGAGATGGCTTAGCAGCTAAGGCACTTGCCTGTGAAGCATAAGGACCCAGGCTGGATTTCCTAGTATCCACATAAGCCAGATGCATAAGGTGGCACATGTGTCTGGAGTTCATTTGCAGTGGCTGGAAGCTCTGGCACATGCATTCTCTCTCTATCTGCCTCTTCCTCTCTCTCCCCCTCCATCTCTCTCAAATAAATAAATAAAATAAACAAATAAAATAATTTGAAAATTGTAGGTTAATAGCTGGAAAAGGATTAAGTCCTGGAACCAATGTTAATTCTCTTTTTCTTCTTTCTTTCTTTCCTTTTTTTTTTTTTTTTTTGTTGTTGTTGTTTTTGTTTTTCAAGGCAGGGTCTCACTCTAGTCCAGACTGAACTGGAATTCACTATGCAGTCCCAGGCTGGCCTTGAACTCACAGTGATCCTCCTACCTCTGCCTCCTGAGTGCTGGGATTAAAGGCCTGGGCTACCAAGCCAGGCTTGATTTTTCCTTATCCATTTCTTTCTTAGTCAGCCCCTTCCAAGAAGGTTCATTTTCTTTCCCAGGAATGTAAATGGAATTACTCCCTTTTCTGGGAACCTGGAGGTGCCTGGAGACTGACATGGAACTGACCAGCTCAGCTCCCATCCAGTAAAGTCCCATGAAATACCCTAATCAGGGTCTCCAGGTGGGCCTTCCCATTTCCAGGAACCCCCCCTCCTATCTCCTGGGCAGGAACTCTCTTCTTTCCTTCTTTTAAGCTCCATAAACTCTATAATAGAATCTGTCTAAACTTGTGGATTTATTTCATTTGTCAAAATTTTGTAAGACAAGAACCTAGAGGCCGCTGACTCAGTTTTGTGTGGTTGTGAGCATCCAACACCCTAACTCCCTAGTTATAGCCCAACCAAGAGCTGGGAAAAGCTCCGTTGCTCTCACAGACACTCCACACTCCTGTATCACAACCGCTTTATGTGGTCGTCATCAGTATCTGTGAAGGAACTGAAATCAGTGGTGTAGCGCAGAGCAAGCGTTGTCCTCAGAATCCTAGAGTTTATTTTTAATTTGCAAGGAGAGAGACAGAATATGGTCATGTCAGGACCTCCTTCCACTATAAACAAGCTGCAGATGCATGCACCACTTTGTGCCTCTAGCTTTTAGTGGGAACTGGGGAACTGAACCTGGGCTGTCAGGCTGTGAAAGCAAACGCCTTGAACTGCGGAGCCATCTCTCCAGCCTAGAATCCTGCAGTGGTCAGAAAACTAGGCACCATCTGTTTCTGATTTACAGAGTTAGAGTTGCATGATCATGAGCTGTCTTAGCTACTCTCACAACAAATTGTTTAACATTAAGAAAGGAAGAAAAAGAAAAAAAAAAAGGAGTAAAGAGTAAAGAGTAAAACCAAATGCACAGGATGCAGGAGTGAATGGCCGTATTGTGTCCTTAGCTGTCTCCTCCCTGGGGCTTTGCATTTTAAAAAACACATGTTGTGGTTGTCTGTGATTATCTTTCTACTTCCTGTGTTGTACCTCCCTTACTGTAAATATCCTTTCGTATAGTCATCTTTTCTCTCTTTGTGTTCTGTATGAATGTCTTTCTTGATTATTCACTAACTTTCTCCAACCTTCTACTGTCTGTTTTTCTTGACACTATTTTTAAGTCTGATGGTATTTTTATTTCTTCAACAGGATTTTTAAGAACTCAAATTCAAAATGTGGTTCTTTTATGAGCTGTATGATCTGGGGGGAAATTTCTCAACTTCTCTGGGTATGCCTTTCTGAAAAGGAGGACAATATTATGAACCCAGTGAGAATATTATAAGGGTTAAATGAGACTTAATACAAACATGGAGAGGATCTGCTCTAGTGCTTGGCACACACGAAGCACTAGAGCATTTGACTGTCATTATCTTTAACTTCCGTCCTTTTATACATCCTCTAATACTATGCCTCATGTTTTCTTTCTGAGACACTAACACATACTAAAGGATCAAATCTAAACTTAGCTGGTTTTCAGGGTCCCCTCAAAAGAGCCCCGACCTATCTTTGTGGCCTCATTACCTTCCGCCACGTTCCATCTACACATTACACTCCAGTCACACAAAATTGCTAACTCTTGTCTAAGTTAACCATATTCATGTCTTTGTAAGTGTTGTTTTCTGTGCCTGGAAGTCTTTCTTGCTCTTGCATGGTAAATTTCTCTGCAAAGTTGTCACTGACAGCTGGAGGGCCCATGCTCCCTTTCGGCCACAGTCATTTGTCTAGGCCTGTCTGAATGTAGTTTTTCATGTTTGTATCAACCACAAAATGTCCTGTAGCAGCTATACTATGTCCCAGGCACTGGGGAGACAACCTCTAGTCTATCCTGAGACTCTAGGAGGGTCAGGGTCTGCCTTGTTTAGAGAAGGGCTAGATTACACAGGTTTTGGACTAGGCAGACAGGGATGGATCTTAAGGGAAGTGTCTTACATAACCCCCTTACGGCGCCTGTGCCCTGCCTATTTCTGCTTGCCCCTCCTGCCAATCAGATGTGTCTTGAGCACCCACCCTGCCCAGGTGTGGGTGGATTCCTCTTCTGTACCCAGGCCAATTGGATGGGTTATCTGGCACAGGTGTGCCCACCGCTTCTGAGCATAGACTCGAAAGTATATCTTGGGCTGGAGAGATGGCTTACCAGTTAAAATGCTTGCTTGTGAAGCTTAAGGACCCAGGTTCAATTCCCCAGTACCCACAAAAGCCAGATGCACAAGATGGAGTATGTGTCTGCCTCTCTCTCAAATAAGTTAAAATATATATATATATATATTTTTTGGTTTTTTGAGGTAGGGTTTCACTCTAGCCTAGGCTGACCTGGAATTCACTATGGAGTCTCAGGGTGGCCTCGAACTCACGGCAATCCTCTTACCTCTGCCTCCCGAGTGCTGGGATTAAAGGCGTGTGCCACCACGCCCGGCTTAAGTTAAAATATTTTAAAAAGTGACATAAAATATATCTTATTTAGGCCCATGGAGCAGGGTTCTTCTCCTGTCTGGCCCTTGATCTGCACACAAAGATACGCCTGGGTCTTCCTGCTGGTAAGAGTCTCTCTTTTTCCATTTCTTCTTCTTCTTATTATTATTTTTACTACTTATTACATTTCTTACTACTGTTTTCGCTTTTTAATCCCTTTGTAAGCGCACACATTTTTAAAAACCCTTCTCACACATTTCTTTTTTTTTTATGAGAGAGAGAGAGAAGAGAGAGGAAGAGAAAGAGAGAGAATTGGCATGCTGGGGCCTCAGTCACTGGTTAAGGCACTTGTCTGTGACACCCAAGGACCCATGCCCAAGGACCCGTGTTCAAATCCACAGGTCCCACATACAGCAACACACAAAAGTGATGCAAGTGTGCAATGTTGCACATACACACAAGGGGGCGCATGTGTCTGGAGTTCATTCATGGTGGCTGAGAGGGCCCTGGTATGCCCATTCTCTCTCTGTCTATTCCTCTTTCTCACTCTCTCTGTCTCTCTCAAAAAAAAAAAAAGAAAAGAAAATCATTTTCTTGGGCTGTATAGATTGCTCAGCAGTTAGGTGCTTTCCTGCGAAGGCTAAGGGCCCAGGCTCTATTCCCTAGAACCCACATGAGCCAGTTGTACATAGTAGCACATATATCTGGAGTTCCATTGCAGTGGCTGGAGGCCCTGGCCTGCCCCCTCTCTTGCTCTCTCTCCCTCTCAAATAAATGAATAAAAATAAAATATTAAGAAGAATCATTTTCTAGCCAGGCATGGTGGCACATGCCTTTCATCCCAGCACTCGGGAGGCAGAGATAGGAGGATCGCTGGGAGTTCGAGGCCACCCTGAGACTACATAGTAAGTTCCAGGTCAGCCTGGGCCAGAGTGAGACTCTATCTCGAAAAAAAAAAAAAAAATCATTTGCTTTAGTCTGGATTGCCAACTCCTTGGTGAATTAACAGACATGAACTCAGGGCTTGGGGTTCTAGGATTATTCCTCGGCATCCTAGCACCCCATTTTAGTTCCAGTGTCCCATATCAGTTTTATCTCTAGTGCTTAGCGTAGAGGAAAGCAAAAGCATATCTTTTTCAGTGGTCAAATTGAAAACGATAATATTACTAAACACTTCCTCATTTGCTCCATAAAAGAGATGAAAGGCACACATTTCTTTTACATGTAACATATTGTTGTACTTATTAGCAACTCCAAGGGGCTCAGAAATATTCCTGTTTTGAATGTTTTCCATCTGGAATAGTTTAGCTAATTAAGCCAAATATTGCAGATGAGTTAGCCTAATTTATCTTCAATGTTTTTTTTTTTTCTTCTCCAGAGAATTTATTAGACAAAGATCAAAGGTTAGTGTGATTTTTAGTAACACATAGTTTTTTTTTTCTCTTTTCTCAACTTTTATTAACATTTTCCATGATTATAAAAAATATCCCATGGTACTACCCTCCCTTCCCCCACTTTCCCCTTTGAAATTCCATTCTCCATCATATCCCCTCCCTATCTCAATCAGTCTCTCTTTTATTTTGATGTCATGATCTTTCCCTCCTCTTATGATGGTCTGGTGTAGGTAGTGTCAGGCACTGTGAGGTCATGGATATCAGGCCATTTTGTGTCTGGGGGAGCACGTTGTAAGGAGTCCTACCCTTCCTTTGGCTCTTACATTCTTTCCGCCCCCTCTTCCGCATTCGACCCTGAGCCTTGGAAGGTGGTAACACATAGTTTTGAAAGTCTTAATTTACAGATTTTTTTACTTTGTGCATCTGGCATTATGTGCACACTGGGAAATTGAACCTAGATGAGCAGGCTTTTCAAGCACCTTTAACCACCAAGCTACCTCCCCAACCCTTATGAAATTTCTAAATTTGTTAACATTCTTTTTTTTTTTTTTTTTTCCAAGGTAGGGTCTCACTCTAGAATTCACTATGTCTCAGGCTAGCCTTGAATTCACAGCAATCTTTCTACTTCTGCTTCCCAAGCACTGGGATAAAAGGCCTGCACCACTACACCTGGTAGTTTCTTTCTTTCTTTCTTTCTTTCTTTCTTTTTTTTGATGTAGGGTCTCACTCTAGCCCAGGCTGACCTAGAATTCACTTTGTAGTCCTAGGCTGGCCTCAAACTCACAGCAATCCTTCTGTCTCTGCCTCTAGCATGCTGGGATTAAAGGGCCACCATATCACATCCATTTGTCCCAATTATTTAGATGATGCTGAATTACCATACTGGAGATAGATTTAGTAATTAATCATACAAAGGAATTTAGGGCTGGAGAGTTGAAGTTAAAGGCTTTTGCTTGCAAAGCCTGATGGCCTGGGTTCGATTCCCCAGTACCCACTAAAGCCAGATGCACAAAGTGATGTATAATGTGGAATTCATTTACATAGGAGCAGGAGGCCCTGGAGCGCCTATACCCTCTCTGTTTCTCAAATTAAGAAATAAGTTTCTAAATCCCAGCACAGCAGAGATAGGAGGATTGATGTGAGTTCGAGGCTATCCTGAGACTACAGAGTAGCTAAAGCGAGACCCTACCTCAAAAAAACCAAAAAGAGCCGGGTGTGGTGGCGCATGCCTTTAATCCCAGCACTCGGGAGGCAGAGGTAGGAGGATCACTGTGAGTTCGAGGCCACCCTGAGACTACATAGAGAATTCCAGGTTAGCCTGAGCTAAAGTGAGACCCTACCTTGAAAAAAAAAAAAGAAAGAAAGAAAAATAAAGAAGAAGAAATAAATTTCTAAGCTGGGTGTGGTGGCGCATGCCTTTAATCCCAGCATTCAGGAGGCAGAGGTAGGAGGATCGACATGAGTTCGAAGCCATCCTGAGAATACAGAGTGAGTTCTAGGCCAGCCTGGGCTAGAGTGAGACCCTACCTCAATAAAATAAAATGAAATAAAATAAAATAAAATAAAATAAAAAAGAAAAGAAAAGATATTTCTTTAAAAAAGGAAGAAAGAGAATAACTTCTCTTTCCTTTTTTTTTTTTTTTTTTTAAAGAGAAGTAAGCCTTTCTTTCCTTGTTTTCCAAATAAAGTTGGCCAGGGCAGCAGCAGGAGCAGCATTGGTGGCGGCAGCCGCAAATGCAGATGGACCAGCCAAGAAGGCCTTGACCTTCTCAGCAAGTGGGAAGGTGTACTCAGTCTCCACAGACAAAGCCAGGACCCGCTTGTACCCACTGATGATAGAATGAGCCACTGAGTCAACAGCTGGGTAACTGATCTGCAGACAAACACTGGCGACATTGCGAACGCCCTCGAAGAAGCGAGAATGCAGGGTGTTCTCTGTGGTGCCAAGCACTTCGGGGTTGCCGACGCTGCCATTGTCAAACACCTGCTGGATGGCCAGCCCAAAGGAGAAGCAAGTTCAGCAGCGTGGCCTCACTGGCTGCCACTTGGTCTCCAGTCTTGATGAGCTGATATCACTCAGGGTTTCAGTGGTGACCCTGGAGATTTTGGTGGTGATTCCTAAAGCCTGGGCGGGCACTGTGACCCCGCATGGGGCAATGGCAGCAGCTGGCAACTGATATTTTTTCTCTAGTCAGAAACAATGTGCCCATCTCCTGGGTTATGTCATGGGATTTAAATTGATGGGCGCTGATGGGAAGGATCTAAATCAGGTTTCAGAGAAAATGCTATGCTGTGAAGTTTGATAGTGAATTGAGCAAATCAGATGCCTGACACCCCCATCCTTGCTAGGCCAAGTTAGCTTACACACACTCAAACTGGATTTCATGGAAGGCTGAAAATCCTGGGGCTTACATTGGAAGAAGGGATGGATGGCAAAGCAGGAGAATTTTGGGGACAATGAGGGTATTCTGAATGCTGCTATAATGGTGGATATATCATTGCACGGTTCCCAAACCCCACAGAGCATACAGCCCCCAGAGGGAAGCTTGCCTAACTGATGGCATTTGGGTGGCACACATCAGTGCCTATTCATTATTTGTAACAAGTATGCCACTCTTTTTTTGTTTTTAATAGTCAACACCAAAATACAGTTTATTTGAGAATGGTAAAGCCAACCAAGAATATGTAAGACATAACCTGCCCTGACATGGAAAGAGAGACCAGCACTTCCAGTGCAGGCCGATGTACCTGCCTTTGTGTAAGTAGCCCCTGTTCCCTTTTGGCATGGCTTCCAATCACCAATGCTGAGTGCCCATCTCGATCCCTCTCTGTTGTGCTGTGAATCAGGTGTTCTGATTGGCTGGATGCTGGGTGGTGGTGGTGGGGGTGGGGCGTGGTGAATGAGTCCTCTGGAGGTTCACAGCACTGGTGATTTGGGGATGGGGGGCTGTGCAGGATGTCTGGCATTGTACTGGAGCTGCTCAGCTGGTCCCATTTGTGTTCTCCTTCAGCAGCTGCTCAGCTGGTCCCTGCTGTCTTCCCCTTCAGGTCTCTTGACTTTGTGAGGAGGCTGATGTAAATGGAAAACCCCTCCACCTGGTTTCTCTCCTCTGCAGCTCTGTGACAGCTGGGCAGACCAGAGCTGCTGGTGCCTCAGTGGGATTCTGACCAGTATCCTCCTTACTGGAAGATCTTAGTCTCTCCTGCTTCTCTGCTGTGGTTGATAATAACTTACACACCTTCACTTTTTGGTAGAAGAGTGTATTTTGTTGTTTTTCTGCTTATTTCCCTCCCTAGGCTGCTTTGGCGTGGCTACTATGCCATAATCTTACCTGGAAGTAGCCAAGAACTTTTTTTAAGTATGCCACTCTTGACTGGAATGTTGACTATGGAGGGGGCTGTGAGGGCAGAGGACCAGGGAATGCATAGGTCATCTCTGTATCTTCTGCTCAATTTTGTTATGAACGTGAAACTGCTCTAAAAATAAAATACATTAAGCCAGACCTGGTGGCACATGCCTGTAATCCCAGAACTTTGGAAGCAGAGACAGGAGGATCAGAAGTACAAGGTCAGCATCAGCTACATAGTGAGTTCGAGGTCAGCCTAGGCTTATTACTTTTTTGTATATTTTATTTATTTGTGGGAGAGAGAGAGGAGAAAGGAGAGAGAGTGAGAGAATATGAATGTGTGCACCAGTATCCCTGGCCACTACAAACTCCAGTCATATGTGCCACTTGTGCATCTAGCTTCACATGGGTACTGGGGAATTGAACCTGGGCCATCAGGCTTTGTAGGCAAGTGCCTTAACCACTGAACCATCTCTCTGCTCCAGCCTGGGCTTATATGACACCTATCTCAAACAAGCGAATCTATTAAGGAAAAGAGAAAGAGTTAAAGGTGCTTGCTGGCCCACCTGACTCTTTTTGTTGTATCCTTTCCTGGAGCTGTCTCGGCCTGTCTCGGGAGTCTGTCCTCTTTCTTTCCTTCTTCTTGGGGAGTGGGGGAGGGACAAAAGCCAGGACCAGAGTTATGGGATGGCCAAGGAATTCAGATTACCGAGTTCAACGGAAACAAATGAGTTATTTGGTCATCAAAGCCTCAAATAATCAATTTGCTCCAACCTTTAGTCCCTGAGTGGTGTTCGGCATTTTACGGAGCCTGGAGCTGTCACCAGGCCCTTGTCTCAGTTCTGTCCTCCAGGGCTTCCCTAGCATCTACTCCCATGGAAGCCACCCCAGTCCTACCTTATCCCCTGGCAGTGTTGAGCATGGCTTCCGGCCTCAGGCAGCATTGACGCTGCCAGCTTGTGTTTTGGGATGAGAAGGAAGGGCCATGCAATTCTTCAGTGCTTCCAGAAGGATGTTCTTGGGACACTGCCCACGAAACTTCTTTGGGAGGACCCAGCAGATGCAGGAAAGTTGCGCTGCACCTGTGGGGCTGGTGTGCTTCTCCCTTAGAGACACTTGTAACTCTTCTTACTCCTCTTTGTGTTGATTAACAGGAGGCTCTGAGCCAAGTTTATATTTTAAAAACTTTTTTCTTTTTCTCTTCTTTCTTTCTTTTCTTTTTTTTGGGGGGGGGATTTTTGAGGTAGGGTCTCACTCTAGCTCAGGCCGACTTGGAATTTACTATGGAGTCTCAGGGTGGCCTCGAACTCACAGTGGTCCTCCTACCTCTGCCTCCTGAGTGCTGGGATTAAAGGTATGCGCCACTACAACTGACTAATTTTTTATTTTTCAAGGTAGGGCCTCACTCTAGCCCAGGCTGACCTGGAACTCGCTCTGTAGTCCCAGGCTGGTCTCAAACTCAGGGATCCTTTTGCCTTTGCTTCCCGAGTGCTGGGATTAAAAGCGTTCACCACCATGTCCGGCTGTTAAGGTGAGGTTTTTTTTTTTTTTCCTTCTTTTCCTTCCTTCCTTTTTTTTTTTTTTTTAAACTTTTTACTGGGCTGGAGAGATGGCTTAGTGATTAAGGCACTTGCCTGTGAAGCCTAAGGACACAGGTTCAATTCCCCAGAATTCATGCAAGCCAGACGCACATGGTTGCACATGTGTCTGGAGTTTGTTTTCAGTGGCTAGAAGCCCTGGCATGCTCTCTCTCTCTCTCTTTCTTTCTCCCTCCATAAATAAATAAAAATAAAACATCTTTTTATTGACAGCTTCCATAAGTATAGACAATAAACCATGACAATTCCCACCCACCACCCCCCATCTCCCTCTCCCAAATCCACATTCTATTGTTTTTTATTTCTGGCCATAGGGTTTGCTTTAGATTCTTTTTTTAAAAAAAATTTATTTATTTATTTGAGAGAGAAAGAAAGAGGCAGAGAGAGGGAAAGAGAGAATGGGTGTGCCAGGGCTTCCAGCCACTGCAAACAAACTCCAGATGCTGCGACCTCTTGTGCATCTGGCTTATGTAGGTCCTGGGGAATCAAACTGGGGTGCTTTAGCTTTGCAGGAAAGTGCCTTAGCCACTAAATCATCTCTCCAGTCCCTAGATTCTTTTTTTAAAAAAATATTTTATTTTTATTTATTTATGAGAGAGAGAGAGAGAGAGAGAATGGGGGGGCTGGAGAGATGGCTTGGCGGTTAAGCGCTTGCCTGTGAAGCCTAAGGACCCCAGGTTCGAGGCTCGATTCCCCAGGACCCACGTTAGCCAGATGCACAAGGGGGCGCACGCGTCTGGAGTTCGTTTGCAGTGGCTGGAGGCCCTGGCGTGCCCATTCTCTCTCTCTCTCTGCCTTTCTCTCTCAAATAAATAAATAAAAATATTTAAAAAATAAAAATAAAGAAAAGAAAATGGGCACACCAGGGCTTCCAGCCACTGCAATCAAACTCCAGATGTGTGCACCACCTTGTGCATCTGGCTTACGTGGGTCCTAGGGAACTGAACCGAGGTCTTTTGGCTTTGCAGGCAAGCACCTTTTCCACTATGCCTCTTTTTTCCAGCCTGCTTTAGATTCTCTACAGGCGAAGACAGAGAATACAGGCTGGGGACGTGGCTCAGAGGATAAAGTGCTTGCCATGCAAGTGTGGGTATAGTAATTCAGATCCCAGTGCCCATGTAAATACTGGGTGGGTGTGGTGGCCTCCCTACAAGCCCAGTACTCAAGAGGCAAAGACAGAGGATCCCAGTGCAAGCTGGTCAGCTAGACTGGCTGAATCCTCAAGCTCTGGATTTAAGCGAGAGACCCTGTCTCAGTTGCCTCACTAAATAAAGTGGAGAATGATTAAGAAAGACACCGATGTCAACCTCTGACTTCCACATGCATGTACACGTGTGTGCGCGCACACAGAAGTGCTCCCACATTCATATATACCCACATGCACACCATAAACACACACACACACACACACACACACGTCTGCCTGCACACACATGACAGAGAGGGGCTGGGGAGATGGCTCAGTGGGTAATACACTCATTGTTCAAGCTTGAGTTTAGCCCCAGATTCCCATGTAAAAAGTCAGAAGCTGTTGCAGGCTTCTGTAATCCCAGCATGCTAAGGGAGAGATGGGAGGAAGAGACAGGAGAATTTCCCAGAAGTGTGTGGTGAGTGCAGCAAAGAACAGCAGCAGAGCGAGATCAAGGGAGAAATCCTGCTTCAAATGAGGTGGAAAGGTGCGGACCCACCCAGAGCTGTCCTCTGCCACGCCCGGCACATGTACGCACACGCTCACACACAAACATGGAACATAAATATTTGTGGATAGGAAAACCAGAAAAATGTTAGTACTCAAAGGTAGCAGACAGTTCCATTGATAACCAAGATCTGCCACAAATTATCCACAGTTAAAACCTGCAATGCCAGCACTAGATACAGGTGGAGACAGGAGGATTAGAAGTTGGAGGCCAGGGGCTGGAGAGATGGTTCAGTGGTTAGCGCATTTGTCTGAAAGGCCTAATGACCCAAGTTCGATTCCCTACTACCCATGTAAATCCAGTTGCACAAAGTGGCACATGCATCTGGAGTTCATTTACAGTGGCTGGAGGCCCTGGTGTACCCATTCTCCCTCTCTCTCTGCAGGGTGTGTTGGTTCACACCTTTAATCCTTGAAAAGCAGAAGTAGGAGGATCACTGTGAGTTCAAGGTCAGCCTGAGACTACATAGTGAATTCCAGATCAGCCTGGGCTAGAGTGAGACCCTACCTCAAAAAAAAAAAAAAAAAAAGTTGGAGGCCAGCCTGGCACTCCATGAGATCTTGTCTCAACAAACAGGGCTGGAGAAATTGCACAGTGGTTAAAGGTGCTTGCTGGCAAGGCCTGCTGGCCTGGGTTCAACTGCCCAGAACTTACATAAAGCCAGATGCAAGAAGTGGCTCACACATCTGGATTTTGTTTGCAGTGGTTGGAGGCCCTGGTGCACCCATTCTGTCTTTCCCTCTCCCTATCTGCTTGCAAACAAATAAATAAATAATTTTTAAAAAGAAACAAAATAGATTTTTAGAATATAAAGTAAAATAAAATTTTATTAAAGAAATAAAACCTGTAGATGTGATGCACTTTTAGCACCATGGTAATACTTATGGTGTGGATAAAATATAGCAGTGGTGTGTGAGTTGTACCTAAGGTATGAAGCAAAGGAATCATTACTAAATGGCAAGGCAGGAGTTTAGGGAAGGTTTTTTTTTTTTTTAAGTTGGTTGTCAGAGAAACTCTGATTTACCTGTAAGAGAGACCCCCCCGGGGTTCCAAAGGAAGTGGTTCTCAGAGGGATGAAAACGGAGCATGCAGACAGAAGGCTAAGATAACATCCCAGGAGGAAAGCAGGCAGTGCCAAGCAGAAAGTGAAAAAGACGGAAAAAGAGGCATTTTTATTTATTCATTTTTAATATATATATATATACTGAGGGGGAGAAAGAGGGAGAGAGAGAAAGAGAGAGAGCATACTAGGGCCTCCAGCCACTGCAAATGAACTCCAGACCCATGTGCCCCCTTGTGCATCTGGCTTACGTGGGTCCTGGAGGATTGAACTGGAATCCTTTGGCTTGGCCTTAACTGCTAAGCCGTCTCTCTAGCCCAAGTGGCATTTACTGAAAGGCAAGTCCATAAGCCAACCAAATCCAGGTGAAAAGCTCCTAGCAAAGTGACTAGAATTTCTGCTAGTGAATTGAAGGAAATTTGCAATAAGGAAAAATCCACCCATCTGAAAAGAAGTCCAGTTCAGAAGGTCAGCCCAACCCCAACAAACATCAGGGAACAGGAATTTGGTTTACTGAACAATACAGATCTTAGCTCTGCCGCAGCCACCTCGTTCCTTTCCAAAGTATACACAGTTCACACCTACTTTATTTTATTTTATTTTTTTAATATTATTTATTTATTTATGAGGGACAAAGAGGAGAGAGAGAAAGAGAGAGAGCATACTAGGGCCTCCAGCCACTGCAAATGAACTCCAGACCCATGCGCCCCCTTGTGCATCTGGCTAACGTGGGTCCTGGGGAATTGAGCCTTGAACTGGGGTCCTTAGGCTTCACAGGCAAGCGCTTAACCGCTAAGCCATCTCTGCAGCCCCTCACACCTACTTTTGTACTCAAACTTTTACATAAAGAATCTTTGAAAAAAAAAAGTCCTGGGGGCTGGAGAGATGGCTTTAGTGGTTAAGGCACTTCCCTGTGAAGCCTGAGGACTCAGGTTCAATTCTCCAGTACCCACGTAAGCCAGATGCACAAGGGAGTGCATGTGTCTGGAGTTCATTTAGAGGGCCTGGTGCACCCATTTTCTATCTGCCTCTCTCTCTCTGATAAGTAAATAAACAAAATTTTAAAAAGTTAAAAAAAAGTCTTAAAAGACAACACCTTGTTTCTTTTTTTTTATATTATTTTTTGACAACTTCCATAATTGTAAACAATATCCCATGGTAATTCCTTCCGTCTCCCCACTTTCCCCTTTGAAACTTCACTCTTCATCATATCCCCTCCCTCTCTCAATCAGTCTCACTTTTATTTTGATGTCATGATCTTTTCCTCCTCTTATGATGGTCTTGTGTAGGTAGTGTCAGGCACTGTGAGGTCATGGATATCCAGGCCATTTTGTGTCTGGAGGAGCACGTTGTAAGCAGTCCTCCCCTTCCTTTGGCTCTTATTTTCTGCCACCTCTTCCTCAATGGATTCTGAGCCATGGAAGGTGTGATTGAGATATTTCAGTGCTGAGCACTCCTCTGTCACTTCTTCTCAAGCACCATGATGCCTTCTGAGTCATCCCAAGGTCACTGCCATCTGAAAAGAGAAGATTCCCTAAGCAAAAGTGAGAGTAGTATTAATATTATGGGTATGATCATTAAAAGAAGTGCTTACTGGGAAGTTTGATAAGCATAGTATATACTTTTAGCCAGACAGTAGCAGATGTTACACTCCTAGGTGACTACCCCTGTTGTAGGTTTTCAGTATCAGGGATGTATTCCCTCCCATGGAGCGGGCCTCCAGTCCAATAAGAGGGCAGTTGGTTTCCCCCATAACAGATGTGCCACTATTGCACCAGTTGACTCATTTGGCCTGGGTGGCCAAATATAAGGCTTGCAGTGTCCACTGTTGAGTATCTTCACTGGTGATTTCTCTCTCCTCCCACTGAACTGCATGCAGCATGGCTTTTTCCAGCTTTCTGTCAGCTGATCTATATGGAGGAGGTTTTCAGCTCAACTCCAGCAGGGTTTCTCAGTGACCTTGCAGCCCAAGTATGGGAGTCTTCAGCAATAGGGTCTTGCTACCTATTCCTGGTGGGAAACCAAGGGCCTTGGCATCCATATATGATAGAGAACATGTAACATTTGGTTTTCTGGGGCCTGGGTACCTCACTCTCTTCTTCTTTCTCACTCTCTGCCTTTGTCTCTCTCAAGTCTTTCAAATAAATAAATAAAAATATATTAACAACAAAATCCTATTTTTAGCTTTCTCAGGAACCTCCACACTGATTTCCACAATGGCTGAACCAGATTGCATTCCCACCAACAGTGTAGAAGGTTTCCTCTTTTTCTGCATCCTCCCCAGAATTTGTGTTCATTTGTTTTCATGATGGTAGCTAACCTGACAGGAGTGAGATGGAATCTCAACATCGTTTAATTTGCATTTTCCTGATGTCTAGGGATGTAGAACATTTTTTCAGATGCTTATATGCCATTTGTGTTTCTTCTTTTGAGAATTCCCTATTTAGTTCCATAGCCTATTTTTTAATTGGGTTGTTTGATTTCTTATTATTTAATTTTTTGAGTTCTTTGTATATCCTAGATATTAATCCTCTATTAGATGTATAGCTGGCAAAGATTTTTTCCCATTCTATAGGTTGCCTCTTTGCTTTATTCACAGTGTCCTTTTCTGTACAAAATCTTTATAATTTCATGAGGTCCCAGTGGTTAATCTGTGGTTTTATTGCCTGAGCAATTAGGTTATATTCAGAAAGTCTTTGCCAATACCAATATGTTGAAGGGTTTCCCCTTACTTTTTCCTCTAGCAGTTTCAGAGTTTCAGGTCTGATATTAAAGACTTTGATCCATTTGGGCTTAATTCTTTTTTTTTTCTTTTTTTTTTGGTTTTTCGAGGTAGGGTCTCATTCTAGTCCAGGCTGACCTGGAATTCACTATGGAGTCTCAGGGTGGCCTCGAACTCACGGCGATCCTCTTACCTCTGCCTCCCGAGTGCTGGGATTAAAGGCATGTGCCACCATGCCCGGCTTGGACTTAATTCTTGTACATGGAGAGAGATAAGGATCTATTTTCATCCTTCTACAGATACATATCCAGTTTTCCTAGCGCCATTTGCTGAAGAGGCTATCTTTACTCCAGTGAGTATTTTTGGCATTTTTTTTCAAAGATCAGGTGGCTATACCTACCTGGACTTACATCTGGGTCCTCTATTCTGTTCCATTGATCTACATATCTGCTTTTGTGCCAGTACCATGCTGTTTTATGTTACTATGGCTCTGTAGTATAGGTTAAAATCACGTATGGTGATACCACCCATCTTATTTTTGTTGCTCAAAGTTTTGTTTCTTTATATAGCTGCACAGCACACCCCTTTTCTGATGTTAGTGATGGCCACTTCAGTGGACTGCCACAAACAGGGCAGTGAACACTCCAATCACAAACTCCTTAGGGGAGAGAGCAGTGTTACACTGTGATGTTTTACATGAAAATATCATCAAACAAAAAGGCATGGTGGCATATACAGGTAACCCCAGCCCTTGGCAGGGGAAGGGATAGGTGGTGTGGGGGAGCACAGGTAGAAGGATCTAGGCTACAAAGTGAGACCCTGTCTCAAAAAAAGCATGCCTTCAAAATATTTATGTTTAGGACTGGAGAGATGGCTTAGCAGTTAGGCACTTGCCTGCAAAGCCTAAGGACTCATGTTCAACTCTCCAGGTCCCAGGTAAGCCAGATGCACAGTGTGTGCACAAGAGAACTCACGTGTCTCAAGTTTGATTGCAGTGGCTGGAGCCCTAGTGTGCCAATTCTCTCTCTCTCTCACACACACACACACTCTCTCGTTCTTGCATTAAAAAAAAAAAAAAAGCCAGTCTGTTGGGCTTGCCTCAAAACAAAAACAAAACCAAAACCAAAACCAAAAACAAAAACAAAAATCCTTATGTTTCTACCTGTACACCAGTGCTGCTCTCTGCCCGGGTCACAGGAGGTTTTTTTTTTTTTCAGTCGGCAGTAGTTAATGTAGAGATGCGTATCTGGCCAAAGTGCTGAGAATAAGTGACTATTGTGTGTGTGCTCAGGCCTGAAGGAGACTTCTATGTCACCTTCCTCCAAGGCTCAGGGGACATCATGGAAGAGGGGCAGAAAGATGAAAAGAGCTAGAAGATGGGAGAAGTGCAGTGGAGTTCTGCTTTCTGGACACCAACGTGGTCTTGACCTCATGAGCTCACAGCAGCTGTGGTTTTGTGCTCAAGATTGACCCTGTCAGCATTTCACCGTGGCTGGGACAGGGGCTGGGAGATGGGGAACTAATGGCAGCTAACGGCTGCTGGCCGGGTGGGGGTGTCATGCTCTTCAGTGGTATAACCACTGCACGTTGCCCACGCTCCAATAAATAGCCTCCCATCCAGTCCAGGCAACAACTGTAATTTTACGTGGTGGGTTAGCTCTTCCCCTAGTAAAATAGAAGATCCGAAAGTAGAAGGGGACTAGCTGGGAAAAGAAGAGGTTTAGCAGCAGCAGGAGGGGACTAAGAGAAGACAATGGGGATGTATATGACCAAAACACATTGGAGAGCTGGGCGTGGTGGCGCACGCCTTTAATCCCAGCATTCAGGAGGCAGAGGTAGGAGGATCACCATGAGTTTGAGGCCACCCTGAGACTACACCAGTTAATTCCAGGTCAGCCTGGACCAGAGTGAGACCCTACCTCGAAAAACCAACCAACCAACCAACCAAACAAACAAACGAACAAACAAACACATTGGATACATGTATTAAATTGTCAAAAATAAAGAAAAATAAAATTTAAAAAAGAAAAATTTATTTAATATAAAATAAAACAAAGTAGAACAAAACCAGCCTGGGCCTCTGCTGATCTTGAGGAACAGAGCTGAGTCCCCAGTCAAGGTCCACAGCCCATAGAAGTAGATACATAGAGGTGGTGCCTAATCCAAGAAAAGTCACTGGGGTGTGCCACTGAAAAGGATATCAGGACGCAGGTCCCTTCTCTTCCTCCCTCGCTTGTTCTAGCTCAGGCTGACCTGGAATTCACTATGTAGTCAACAGGCTCTCCTCAAACTCACAGTGATCCTCCTACCTCTGCCTCCCGAGTGCTGGGATTAAAGGCGTGTGCCACCACATCTGGCCTTCTTGCTTGCTTTTTTACAGCTAGGAGGTGAGCAGCGTCTTCCACACGCTTCTTTCCTTACCAGTGGGCCAACCAATCATGGGCTGACACATCCAAGATGGGGAGTGGAAACTCTGTTTCCTTTTAAAAGATTGCTTACCTTGGATATTTTGTTGCAGTAACACAACCATAAAACCATCAAGGGAGATAAATTCAAATACACTCTTTTACTCTCTTGCCATTGTTTTCTCAAGGTAGGGTCTCACTCTGGTCCAGGCTGACCTGGAATTAACTATGTAGTTTCAGGGTGGCCTCGAACTCACAGTGATCCTCCTGCCTCTGCCTCCCGAATGCTGGGGTTAAAGGCGTGCGCCACCACGTCCAGCTTTTTTTTTTTTTTTTTTTTTTTTGGTTTTTCGAGGTTGGGTCTCACTCTAGCCCAGGCTGACCTGAAATTCACTATGGAGTCTCAGGGTGGCCTCGACCTCACGGCGATCCTCCTACCTCTGCCTCCCGAGTGCTGGGATTAAAGGCGTGCACCACCACGCCCGGCTTTTTTTTGTTTTGTTTTTAAAGGTAGGGTCTCACTCTAGTCTAAGCTGACCTGGAATTCACTATGTAGTCTCAGGCTGGCTTCAAACTCACAGTGATCCTCCTATGTCTGCCTCCTGGGACTAAATACACTCTTTAGAAATGAAGGCTAGGGACCTGAAGAGATGGCTTAGTGGTTAAGGCGTTTGCCAAAGGACCTCGGGTTGATTCCCCAGAACCTACGCAAGCCAGATGCACAAGGTGGCACATGCATCTGGAGTTTGTTTGCAGTGGCTGGAGGCCCTGGTGCACCCATTCTCTTCCTCTCTCTCTCTTTGCTTCACTTTCTCAAATAAATAAAAAAATAAAAAATGGGGCTGGAGAGATGGCTCAGCAGTTCAGCGCTTGCCTGTGAAGCCTGAGGACCCCGCTTCAAGGCTCGATTCCCCAGGACCCACGTTAGCCAGATGCACAAGGGGGCGCACGCATCTGGAGTTCGTTTGCAGTGGCTAGAGGCCCTGGCACGCCCATTCTGTCTCTCTCTCTCCGTCTTTCTCTCTCTGTCACTCTCAAATAAATAAATAAATAAAAATAAAAAATGTTTTTAAAAATTGAAGGCTGGGGGCTGGAGATATGGCTTAGTGGTTAAGGTCCTTGTCTGCGAAGCCTCAGGAACCAGGTTTGATTCCCCAGTACCCACGTAAACCAGATGCACAAGGCGGCACACATGTCTGAAGTTCATTTGCAGTGTCTGGAGGTCCTAGCTTGCCCATTCTCTCTCTCTGTCTCTGCCTCTTTCTCTCTCAAATAAATAAAATATAAAAATGGTGGCCATGGCACATGCCTTTAATCCCAGCACTCGGGAGGCAGAGGTAGGAGGATTGCCATGAGTTTGAGGCCACCCTGAAACTACACAGTAAGTTCCAGATCAGCCTGGGCTAGAGTGAGACCCTACCTCAAAAAAACCAAAAGCAAAAACAAAAACAAAAACAAAAAAAACCCAAATAAACACACACAAACTGGTTGGGCTGGAAAAATGGCTCATTGGTCAAGGTGCTTGCTTGCAAAGTATAAGGACAAGTGCCATCCCCCATATAAAACCAGGTGCACAAAGTGGCACATGCATCTGGGGTTTATTTGTAGCATCTAAAGGTCATGGAGCACCTGTTCTCTCCCTTTGTCTCTCTCTGCTTATAAAAAAAATTTTTTTTTTGGTTTTGTTTTTTCAAGGTAGGGTCTTGCTGTAGCCCAGGTTGACCTGGAATTCACTATGTATTCTCAGACTGGCCTCGAACTCACAGTGATTCTTGTGTCTCTGCCTCCCGAGTGCTGGGATTAAAGGCATGTGCCATGCTCAGCAATAAATAAATTTAATAAGAGGAACTGAGCCAGGCATGGTGCATGCCTTTGGAGGAAGAGGTAGGAGGATTGCTGTGAGTTTGAGGCCAGCCTGGAGCTACAGGGATCCAGGTGAGACTCACCTCAAACAAAATAAAACAAAAAAAGGCAACTACTTCATTTTATTTACTTATTAGAGAGTGTGCACCAGGGCCTCTTGCCATTGCAAAGGAATGCCAGATGCATGCCCTATTTTGTGTGTTTGACTTTACGTGGGTGCTGGGGAATTGAACCCCAGGCTGTCAGGCTTTGTAAGCAAATGTCTTTAACCAGTGGGCCATCTCCAAGCTCCAGCCTTTTTTTTTTTTTTTTTAAACTGTGTGTATGTGTTCACTTCCCATTTGGCTGTCAGTGTGCTGGGATTATAGAAGCCCATTGGATGTCTTTTTAAAAAAAACTTTTTATTTATTTATTTATTTAAGAGAGAAGGAGAGAGAGAGAGAGAGAGAGAGGAGAATGGGCATACCAGGGCCTCCAGCCACTGCAAACAGACTCCAGACACATGTGCCACCTTGTGCATCTGGCTTATGTGGGTCCTGGGAAATTGAACCTGGGTTCTTTGGCTTTGCAGGCAAGCGCCTTAATTCCTAAGCCATTTCCCCAGTGCTAAATACTTTTTTTTTTTTTTTTTTTTGAGGCAAGCCCAACAGACTGGCCTTTCTTTAATGAGAGAGAGTGAGAGGGAGAGAGAATTGGTGCACCAGGGCCTCCAGCCATTGTAATCTAACTACAGACCTGTACGCCACCTTGTGTGCATGTGTGACCTTGTACACTTGCATCACCTTTTGCGTCTGGTTTATGTGGGACCTGGAGAGTTGAACATGGTCCTTAGGCTTCTCAGGCAAGTGCCTTAACCACTAAGCCATCAAAACTTTTTTTTTCTTTTTTAAGGTAGGGTCTCACCGTAACCCAGACTGACCTGGAATTCACTAAGTAGTCTCAGGGTGGCCTTGAACTCACAATGATCCCCCTACCTCTGCCTCCCAAGTGCTGTGATTAAAGGCATTAGCCACCATGCCCGGTTCCATAAAAACTTTTTATTGACACTTCTGTACAAATAAACAATATGCCATGATCATAATCCCCTCCTACCATCCTTCCTTTTTCCCCTCGCAAATCCCCCCTCCACTGAATCCCTTCTTCTTTCCAGCTAGTCTCCTATTTTGATGCCATTATTTTTAAAAATATATATTTTATTTATTTGTGAGAAGGGAGGGGGCAGAATTGGGCACACCAGGACCTCCAGCCACTGCAAACAAACTCCAGATGCATGCACTACTTTGTGCATCTAGCTGTACGTGGGTACTGGGGAATTGATCCTGGGTCATTAGGCTTACACACCTTAACCGCTAAGCCATCTGTCCAGCCCAGTGTCATTATTTTTTTCCTCCTGTTATGCACGTCTTGTGAAGGTAGCATCAGCCACTGTGAGGTCACGGGTGGGACAGCCACTTTGTATGGGGAAGACAGTATTGCAAATCACTCCTCCTCTTTGTTTGGCTCTTCCACGCTTTCTGCCACCTCTTCCTCAATGGCTTGATGTCTTTTTTTTTTTTTTCATGAGGTCTGGGGATAGTGGGGGTGCTCTGCTTGAGCAACAAGAGCTTTATCCACCGAGCCATCTCCCCAGCCCCATCTCACACTGCCTGGGGGGGGGGGGAGAGATTTTTGCCCTAGGGTTTGGTGAGAAGCCAATGCAGGACACCCTCCACTGGACAAGTAGGACCAGCAGCAGTTTGTCCGCAACACATGCTCACCATGAGGGAATTTGCTACACTGGGCCACGTGGAGTTGCACTCAGGAAAGAGTGAATTGCTAGGGGCTGCAAAAGGCAAGCTTTGTGGTAACCCCCCTTAGCGAGGGCATGATTGGCCTGTTGGGATAATTCTGTGGGCTGGCAGGGAATCAAAGACTATGCTGCGATGAGCAGGAGTTGCCCATGGTCCATCTGACAGAGTGTGTGTGTGTGTGTGTGTGTGTGTGTGTTGGAGGGTGAGCTGATCCCAGGGCCTTGCTAAGCTCCTGCTTTCCCGCTACTCCTAGGACGAAGACCTTCGACAATGAACAACTTGCTAGAACACCTTCTTCCTGGGAGCAGAGTGAGGAAGAAATTTGCAATCAGGCCCTTCCTGGTCTACTTCAGGACTACTGGACTTCAAGGCCACACATAATATTAACTTTAGTCATGACCCCACACCAGTGACGCAGGTAAGGGATCAGACCTAGTTATGTAAGCTCCTCCTACAACAATGTAGGTCTCAGGACTTGAATGTAAGCTGATTGAACGTCTTAAAGACAAGGAAAGTATGTGTTAATTAACTAAGGATTTGCTCCGACAAGTAATGGAGCATTTTGGGCTTATTCAAGCAGTGACCAGGAGCATTCAGATACCATGCTTATAGGACCTCGGGTCTCCTTGACCCTTGCTGTAGAGACGGATGCACCTGATGGCCAGAGACTGATGTCATTAAGCTTTTTGTTTGCTTTAAAAATAATTTTATGGGCGGGAGAGATGGCTTAGCAGTTAAGGCATTTGCCTGCAGAGCAAAAGGATCCCGGTTCAACTCTCCAGGACCCACGTAAGCCAGATGCACAAGGGGGCGCATGCATCTGGAGTTCATTTGCAGTGGCTGGAGGCCCTGGTGCACCCATTCTCTCTCTCTCTGCCTCTTTCTTTCTTTCTTTCTTTTTTTTTTTTTTTTTTTTTTTTTTTTTTGATATTTCAAGGTAGGGTCTCACTCTAGCTCAGGCTGACCTGAAATTCACTATGTAGTCTCAGGGTGGCCTCGAACTCTGGACGATCCTCCTACCTCTGTCTCTTGAGTTCTAGGATTAAAGACGTGCGCCACCATGCCCGGCTCTTCTGCCTCTTCTCTCACACATAACTAAATAAAAAAATATTTTTATTTATTTATTTGCAAGCAGAGAGACAGAAAGCATGGGTATGCCAGGGCCTCCAGACACTACAAATGAACTCCAGAAGCATGTACCACTTTGTGCATCTGGCTTTACATGCGTAGTGGGGAATCGAACCAAGGTCCTTGGGCTTTGCAGGCAAATGCCTTAACCACTGAGCCATTTCTCCAGCCCCCTTACTTGCTTTTTTTTTTTTTTTCTTACTTGCTTTTCTGTTTACACATTTTTGCTTTTGTGGGTCTCACTATGTGGCCAAACTAGTGGGGCTCTCAACCCTCCTGACTCAGCTTTCTGAGTTAGGGTTATAGGTGTGTACCAGCACACTTACCTGCCATTAGACTTTAGGATTCTGTTCTTCTCACCACGCATTTAATACTCATTCACTTATTCCTCTATTCAGCAGGTTTGTCCAGTACTTAATCTTTATTGGTGCAGGCCTGCTGAGCGTCGGCTTCTAAGCTTAGGTGCTAGGTGTGGTGAGAAGAAAAAGGATCAAGTTATCCTTGGTTTCATGCGGCTTCTAGTCTAGACAGAGACACAGATGTATGAAGTAAAGCTATGAACTTGTAAATACTTGGGAAAAGGCCCAACAAGCTGTGCATTTGGAGACTAAAGCAGCCCTTCAGCTATATAGAGAGTAGCAGACTAGCCAGAGCTACTGAGTGAGAATCTTTTCAAACAAACCAAAAACAAATATTAAAATAGTAGTGTTCTTTGAGGAAAGTAACAAGAAACTCTTCTCTGTCTCTCCAGTGTCATCTCACGTCACATTCCTTTCATCACCCAAGTTCCAACTCCACAGATCTTGCTCTTGTTCTGTCTTCCCTTGTTTGTTTCATATATATATATTTCCCTTTATTTGTAATTCCAGTGACTTCTAGCTTCTTTTTTGGTTTTTCGACATAGGATCTCACTCTGGTCCAGGCTGACCTGGAATTCACTATGTAGTCTCAGGGTGGCCTTGAACTCACAGCTATCCTCCTACCTCTGCCTCCTGAGTGCTGGGATTAAAGGCGTGCACCACCACGCCCGGCTTTTTCTTTTTTTTTCAAGGTAAGTTCTCACTCTAGCCCAGGCTGAACTGGAATTCACTATGTAGTCTCAGTCTGGCCTCGAACTCACAGTGATCCTCTTACTCTAGCTACCTTCTTAAGTATCCTTTTGTTTAAAAGTTATCCTCTGGAATGCAAGCCTCATGAGGGCAGCCATTGTCCACTGTATCTGTGCTTCTTTCTGTCACTAGTATACTAGTATACTCACTGGCTCTTAGTGGGTGTTCAAAATGTATCTGTCCAGTGAATGAACACATCTGGATGGAGTCGGACAGGCTGGGGAAGATGTCTCAGAACTACTCATGATCCATGTCATCTCCCCAGCTCTGCCTGCATCCTCTTCCAGTTCTGTGTGGGTTCTGATGGGTTTTCAGACTGGGCAACATGAAAGTCCATTGCTCTCTGGCTGTACCTCACATTTCTGCCTTCCTGCTCTGGTGCTGGCCAGTTCCTGCTACGAGGGGCCTTCTCAAACGCGCACCTGCATGCCCAGCCCCAGGTGTACATAGCTTGTAGATGCAGGAGAGCTAACATCCTATGCGTGGACCTTTGAACACTAGGAGGTAGGAACTATGAAATAATATGTTCCCCTTTGCTCTCCTCTGAACAATAGACCCTTGTCATAGTCTGACTCCTCACAGACATACCCTGAAGATGAAGCAATCAGTTGCATCTGATATTTATTTATTTATTTTATTTGTGTGTGGTGTGTGTGAGAGAGAGAGAGAGAGAGGAGAGAGAGAGAGAGAGAGAGTAAATAGTCATGCCAGAGCCTTCAGCTACTACAAACAAACTCCAGACGCTTGTGCCACCTTGTGCGTCTGGCTTACCTGGGTCCTGATGAATCAAACCTTGTCCTTTAGCTTTGCAGAAAACGCCTTAATTCCTAAGCCATTTCCCCAGTGCTAAATACTTTTTTTTTTTTTTTTTTTGAGGCAAGCCCAACAGACTGGCCTTTCTTTAATGAGAGAGAGTGAGAGGGAGAGAGAATTGGTGCACCAGGGCCTCCAGCCATTGTAATCTAACTACAGACCTGTATGCCACCTTGTGTGCATGTGTGACCTTGTACACTTGCATCACCTTTTGCGTCTGGTTTATGTGGGACCTGGAGAGTTGAACATGGTCCTTAGGCTTCTCAGGCAAGTGCCTTAACCACTAAGCCATCAAAACTTTTTTTTTTCTTTTTTAAGGTAGGGTCTCACCGTAACCCAGACTGACCTGGAATTCACTAAGTAGTCTCAGGGTGGCCTTGAACTCACAATGATCCCCCTACCTCTGCCTCCCAAGTGCTGTGATTAAAGGCATTAGCCACCATGCCTGGCTCCATTAAAACTTTTTATTGACACTTCTGTACATATAAACAATATGCCATGATCATAATCCCCTCCTACCATCCTTCCTTTTTCCCCTCGCAAATCCCTCCTCCACTGAATCCCTTCTTCTTTCCAGCTAGTCTCCTATTTTGATGTCCATTATTTTTAAAAATATATATTTTATTTATTTGTGAGAAGGGAGGGGGCAGAATTGGGCACATCAGGACCTCCAGCCACTGCAAACAAACTCCAGATGCATGCACTACTTTGTGCATCTAGCTCTACGTGGGTACTGGGGAATTGATCCTGGGTCATTAGGCTTACACACCTTAACCGCTAAGCCATCTGTCCAGCCCAGTGTCATTATTTTTTTCCTCCTGTTATGCACGTCTTGTGAAGGTAGCATCAGCCACTGTGAGGTCACGGGTGGGACAGCCACTTTGTATGGGGAAGACAGTATTGCAAATCACTCCTCCTCTTTGTTTGGCTCTTCCACGCTTTCTGCCACCTCTTCCTCAATGGCTTGATGTCTTTTTCTTTTTTCATGAGGTCTGGGGATAGTGGGGTGCTCTGCTTGAGCAACAAGAGCTTTATCCACCGAGCCATCTCCCCAGCACCATCTCACACTGCCTGGGGTGGGGGCGGCAGAGAGATTTTTGCCCTAGGGTTTGGTGAGAAGCCAATGCAGGACACCCTCCACTGGACAAGTAGGACCAGCAGCAGTTTGTCCGCGACACATGCTCACCATGAGGGAATTCGCTACACTGGGCCACGTGGAGTTGCACTCAGGAAAGAGTGAATTGCTAGGGGCTGCAAAAGGCAAGCTTTGTGGTAACCCCCCTTAGCGAGGGCATGATTGGCCTGTTGGGATAATTCTGTGGGCTGGCAGGGAATTGAAGACTATGCCGCGATGAGCAGGAGTTGCCCATGGTCCATCTGACGTGTGTGTGTGTGTGTGTGTGTGTGTGTGTGTGTGTGTGTGTTGGAGGGTGAGCTGAACCCAGGGCCTTGCTAAGCTCCTGCTTTCCCGCTACTCCTAGGATGAAGACCTTCGACAATGAACAACTTGCTAGGACACCTTCTTCCTGGGAGCAGAGTGAAGAAGAAATTTGCAATCAGGCCCTTCCTGGTCTACTTCAGGACTACTGGACTTCAAGGCCACACATAATATTAACTTTAGTCATGACCCCACACCAGTGACGCAGGTAAGGGATCAGACCTAGTTATGTAAGCTCCTCCTACAACAATGTAGGTCTCAGGACTTGAGTGTAAGCTGATTGAATGTCTTAAAGACAAGGAAAGTATGTGTTAATTAACTAAGGATTTGCTCCGACAAGTAATGGAGCATTTTGGGCTTATTCAAGCAGTGACCAGGAGCACTCAGATACCATGCTTATAGGACCTCGGGTCTCCTTGACCCTTGCTGTAGAGACGGATGCACCTGATGGCCAGAGACTGATGTCATTAAGCTTTTTGTTTGCTTTAAAAATAATTTTATGGGCGGGAGAGATGGCTTAGCAGTTAAGGCATTTGCCTGCAGAGCCAAAGGATCCCGGTTCAACTCTCCAGGACCCACGTAAGCCAGATGCACAAGGGGGTGCATGCATCTGGAGTTCATTTGCAGTGGCTGGAGGCCCTGGTGCACCCATTCTCTCTCTCTCTGCCTCTTTCTTTCTTTCTTTTCTTTTCTTTTCTTTTTTTTGATATTTCAAGGTAGGGTCTCACTCTAGCTCAGGCTGACCTGAAATTCACTATGTAGTCTCAGGGTGGCCTCGAACTCTGGACGATCCTCCTACCTCTGCCTCTTGAGTGCTGGGATTAAAGACGTGCGCCACCATGCCCGGCTCTTCTGCCTCTTCTCTCACACATAACTAAATAAAAAAATATTTTTATTTATTTATTTGCAAGCAGAGAGACAGAAAGCATGGGTATGCCAGGGCCTCCAGACACTACAAATGAACTCCAGAAGCATGTAGCACTTTGTGCATCTGGCTTTACATGCGTAGTGGGGAATCGAACCGAGGTCCTTGGGCTTTGCAGGCAAATGCCTTAACCACTGAGCCATTTCTCCAGCCCCCTTACTTGCTTTTCTGTTTACACATTTTTGCTTTTGTGGGTCTCACTATGTGGCCAAGCTAGCGGGGCTCTCAACCCTCCTGACTCAGCATTCTGAGTTAGGGTTATAGGTGTGTACCAGCACACTTACCTGCCATTAGACTTTAGGATTCTGTTCTTCTCACCACGCATTTAATACTCATTCACTTATTCCTCTATTCAGCAGGTTTGTCCAGTACTTAATCTTTATTGGTGCAGGCCTGCTGAGCGTCGGGTTCTAAGCTTAGGTGCTAGGTGTGGTGAGAAGAAAAAGGATCAAGTTATCCTTGGTTTCATGTGGCTTCTAGTCTAGACAGAGACACAGATGTATGAAGTAAAGCTATGAACTTGTAAATACTTGGGAAAAGGCCCAACAAGCTGTGCATTTGGAGACTAAAGCAGCCCTTCAGCTATATAGAGAGTAGCAGACTAGCCAGGGCTACTGAGTGAGAATCTTTTCAAACAAACCAAAAACAAATATTAAAATAGTAGTGTTCTTTGAGGAAAGTAACAAGAAACTCTTCTCTGTCTCTCCAGTGTCATCTCACGTCACATTCCTTTCATCACCCAAGTTCCAACTTCACAGATCTTGCTCTTGTTCTCTCTGTCTCCCCTTGTTTGTTTCATATATATATATATATATATATATATATATATTTCCCTTTATTTGGAATTCCAGTGACTTCTAGCTTCTTTTTTGTTTTTTTGACATAGGATCTCACTCTGGTCCAAGCTGACCTGGAATTAACTATGTAGTCTCAGGGTGGCCTTGAACTCATGGCTATCCTCCTACCTCTGCCTCCTGAGTGCTGGAATTAAAGGTGTGCACCACCATGCCTGGCTTTTTCTTTTTTTTTCAAGGTAAGTTCTCACCCTAGCCCAGGCTGAACTGGAATTCACTATGTAGTCTCAGTCTGGCCTCGAACTCACAGTGATCCTCTTACTCTAGCTACCTTCTTAAGTATCCTTTTGTTTAAAAGTTATCCTCTGGAATGCAAGCCTCATGAGGGCAGCCATTGTCCACTGTATCTGTGCTTCTTTCTGTCACTAGTATACTAGTATACTCACTGGCTCTTAGTGGGTGTTCAAAATGTATCTGTCCAGTGAATGAACACATCTGGATGGAGTCGGACAGGCTGGGGAAGATGTCTCAGAACTACTCATGATCTATGTCATCTCCCCAGCTCTGCCTGCATCCTCTTCCAGTTCTGTGTGGGTTCTGATGGGTTTTCAGACTGGGCAACATGAAAGTCCATTGCTCTCTGGCTGTACCTCACATTTCTGCCTTCCTGCTCTGGTGCTGGCTAGTTCCTGCTACGAGGGGCCTTCTCAAACGCGCACCTGCATGCCCAGCCCCAGGTGTACATAGCTTGTAGATGCAGGAGAGCTAACATCCTATGCGTGGACCTTTGAACATTAGGAGGTAGGAACTATGAAATAATATGTTCCCCTTTGCTCTCCTCTGAACAATAGACCCTTGTCATAGTCTGACTCCTCACAGACATGACCCTGAAGATGAAGCAATCAGTTGCATCTGATATTTATTTATTTAATTTATTTGTGTGTGTGTGTGTGTGAGAGAGAGAGAGAGAGAGAGAGAGAGAGAGAGAGAGAGAGAGAGTAAATAGTCATGCCAGAGCCTTCAGCTACTACAAACAAACTCCAGACGCTTGTGCCACCTTGTGCGTCTGGCTTACCTGGGTCCTGATGAATCAAACCTTGGTCCTTTAGCTTTGCAGAAAAGTGCCTTAACCACCAAGCCATTTCTCCAGCCCACCTGATTTTTTTTTTTTTTTTTTGAGGTAGGGTCTCACTCTAGCCCAGGTTGACCTGAATTCACTATGTCATCTCAGGGTGGCTTTGAACTCACTGCGATTCTCCTCCCTCTGCCTCTTAAGTGCTGGGATTAAAGGTGTGTGCCACCATACCTGGCCTGATATATTAAAAAATATTTTTATTTATTTGAAAGAGAGAGAGAGAGAGAGAGAGAGAGAATATGGGTGCACCAGGGCCTCTTGCCACTGCAAATGAACTCCAGATGATGCACGATATCAGGGCTGAAGAGATGGCTCAGTGGTAGGGTTTGATTCCCTAGTACCCACATAAAGCTAGATGCACAAAGTAGCCCATGCATCACCTGGAGTTCATTTGCAAAAGAAATGATGTCAGGGCTGGAGAGATGGCTCAGTGGTGAAAGACACCTGCTTGCAAAGCATGTGTATGTGGTGTGTGTGTGTGTGCGCGTGCATGTGCGCACATGTAGTGTGCATGCATGTGTATGTGTGCACTTGAGTGGGCAGGGCAGAGGTTGATACGTGGAGTCTTCCTCAGTCACTCTTCATCTTATCCTTTGCGGCAGGGTCTTCTCACTGAACCTGCAGCTCACCAACGTGGTTCGCCATTGAGCTCTAGGGATCCTTCTGTCTCCTCCTCCCTGTTGTGGGGATTACAAGGGCATGCCGCCATGCCCTGGATTTTACGTGAGTGCTGGAGATCTGAACTCAGGCTCCCCTGCTTGCAGGGCAGGACTGTATTCACTGAGTCGTCTCCCCAGTAATCAGTTGTGTCTGGAGACAACCACAATGAAAAATGAAAAACCAACAAACGAAACACTAACCCAACATCCCTTTGCCTTGGGCTTCACTTTTTGGGACAACAAAGTGAACACAGAAGCTTTTCTTCCCTCCCTCCCTCCTCCCTCCCTCCTTTCCTTCCTTCCTTCCTTCCTCCCTCCTTCCTTCCCTCTCTTCATTCCTCCCTCCCTTCTTTCTCTCTCTTTCTTTTTAAAAAAGCTTTTAAAATATTTATTTGTTTGAGAGAGAGAGAGAGAGAATGGGCACTGAAAATGAACTCCAGACACATGTGCCACCTTGTACATCTGACTTTACATGGGTACTGGGAGTCAAACTCAGGTCCTTAGGCATTGCAGGCAAATGCCTTAACCGCTGAGCCATCTCTCCAGTCCTCTTTCTTCTTCCCTTTTTCTTCCTTCCTTCTCTCTCTTTCTTTTCTTCTCCCCCTCTTCCTTCCTTCCTTCCTTCCTTCCTTCCTTCCTTCCTTCCTTCCTTCCTCCCTCCCTCCCTCCCTTCCTTCCTTTCTTTCTTTTTTTGTAGACAGACTTTGCTATGTATCCAAGGCCACCTTTGAACTCAGTATGTATCCCAGGCTAGCCTCAAACTCACAATCCTCCTGCCTTAGTCTCCAAAGTGCTGGGATTACAGGTGTGAGTCACCATACCTGGCTAGAAACTTCTTTAAGAATGAGATATTTGGGCAGGGTGTGGTGGCGCATGCCTTTAATTGCAGCACTCGGGAGGCAGAGGTAGGAGGATTGCTGTGATTTCGAGGCCACCCTGAGACTCCACAGTGAATTCCAGGTCAGCCTGAGCTAGAGTGAGACCCTACCTCGAAAAACCAAAAAAAAAAAAAAAAAAAAGAATGAGATATTTGGGACAGGGAATAGAGGACAGTTAATAAGGGTGAGGACTTGGGTTTGACCCCCAGTATCCATGTGAAAATGTCAGATGTGTTGGAGTAAACATGTAATACCAGCACTGGGGAGACATAGGAGGATCCAGGGCTTGCTGGCCAAGCAGTCTAACCTAACGAGAGACCCTGCCAGATGAGTAAGAGTTAGAGAAAATAAGTTGCCCAGAGGTAGGGGAAATGGTTTATAGGCCAAAATGCATCCTGAGAGAGAGGAAGGGCCAGTGCTTTGGGGAACTGTTTGGAGCAGTTGGGATGAATGGAGCAAGGGTGAGGTGGAGAGGCGGTGGGAAAAGTTCATGTAAGGCCCTCCTCATAGGAGATTGGGGCTTGTCCTAACTCAAAGAGAACCACTGGAGGGCTGAAACAGGGGCATAGCACAGCCATTTTATGACACTTTCTATTTATTTGAACCCAGGGTTTTGTGCATGTTAGATAAGCACTTTACCAACTGAGCCACATCTCTAGTCCAGTAAGCTGTCTCTTCAGCCTCAGGTTTTTTAAAAAAATAAATAGATTTATTTATTTATTATTATTATTTTTTAAGCTGGGCATGGTGGTGCACGCCTTTGATCCCAGCACTTGGGAGGCAGAGGTAGGAGGATCACTGTGAGCTTGAGGCCATCCTGAGACTACATAGTGAATTCCAGGTCAGCCTAAGTGAGACCCTGTCTTGAATTTTTTTAAAATTTATTTATTTGTAAGCAGAGAGGAGAAAGAGAGAGAGAGAGAGAGAGAGAGAGAGAGAGAGGACAAAATGGGCATACCAGAGCTTCCTGCCACTGCCATTGAACTTCAGATGCATGCATCACTTTGTGCATCTGGCTCTATGTAGGGACTGTGGAATCGAGCTGGGGTTGGTAGGCTTTGCAGGCAAGAGCCTTAACTGCTGAGTCATCTCTCCAGCCCAAGAAACTTTTTTTTTTTTTTTTTTTTTCGAGGTAGGGTCTCACTCTAGCTCAGGCTGACCTGGAATTCACTATGAAGTCTCAGGGTGGCCTCAGACTCATGGTGATCCTCCTACCTTTGCCTCCCGAGTGCTGGGATTAAAGACGTGCACCACCATGCCTGGCTTCCCAAGCAAACGTTTTAAAGTTAAAAAAAATTTTTTTAGAGAGACAGCAAGTCTGAGGGCAAGAGAGAGAAAGAGAGAGAGAGAGAGAGAGAGAGAGAGAGAGAGAGAGAGAGAATTGGTGCACCAGGGCCTCAGCCACTGCACTTGAACTCCAGCAGACACTTGCACCTTGCACCATCTGGTGGACATGTGTGACCTTGCGCTTGCATCATCTTTGTGTGTCTGGCTTATGTGGGATATAGAAGAGATGGAGCCTGGGTCCTTAGGCTTCACAGACAAGTCAAGAAAAGCCCAAGAAAACTTTAAAAAAAATTTATTTTGGGGGCTGGATAGATGGCTTAGCCGTTAAGGTGCTTGTCTGGAAAGCCTAATGCCCACTAGGTGATGCAAGCATCTGGAGTTCGATTGCAATGGCTGAGGCCCTGGTGTGACAATTCTCTCCTCCCTCTGTCTCTCTCTTTAAAATAAAAAGCAATTAAAAAAATTTGGTTTTTCAAGGTAGGGTCTCACTCTATCCCAGGCTAACCTGGAATTCACCATGTAGTCTCAGGATGACCTTGAACTCACAGCAATCCTCCTACCTGTGCCTCCCAAGTGCTGGGATTAAAGGTGTGCACCACCGTGCCTGGCTACCAAGCAATGCACTTAAAATTTTTTTTGTTTATTTTTATTTATTTATTTGAGAGTGACAGAGAGAGAAAGAGGGAGAGAGAGAGAGAGAGAATGGGCACACCAGGGCCTCTAGCCACTGCAAATGAACTCCAGATGCTTGCATCACCTAGTGGGCATGGGTGGGATCTGAAGAGCAGAATCTGGGTCCTTAGGTCCAGATGCATGTGCCACCTTGTGCATCTGGTTTACGTGGGTACCAGGGAATCAAGCCTCAAACTGGGGTCCTTAGGCTTCACAGGCAAGTGTTTAACCACTAAGCCATCTCTCCATCCCCCAAACAATGCATTTTTAAACACTTAAAAATAATTTATTTATTTATTTGAGAGAGAGAGAGAGAGAGAGAGAGAATGGGCACATCAGGGCCTTCACCCTTTGCAAACGAACTCCAGACACATGCACCATCTTGTGCATCTGGCTTTCATGGGTCTTGGGCAATCGAACCTGGATCCTTCGGCTTTGCAGGCAAGCACCTTAACTGCTAAGTTATCTCTCCAGCCCAAAGTTCTTTGTTGTTGTTGTTTTTGTTTTTCTTGGTGGTACTGGGGATTAAACCCAGGACCTCATGAATGCTAGGCTAACAGTCTACCAGTGAGCTATATCCCCAGGCCCATATCATTTTGTTTTTCCTTGAATAACCTTGCTTGATTCAGTGACCCTTTAGTTCTCTTTCTTAACCAGGCAGTATGACAAACTTCTAGGGAAAACTCTGCCAAAGATGCAA